>OY740769.1:19294556-19627551 GCA_963513935.1 Aphrophora alni
TGAGGTTTGGAAGGAATCCAATAAGACGGGTGAAGAACCCGTGATCCTCGTTGTGACTCAAGTACGATTGTTTCAAGCTTTATTTAATATTCCACACCTGAAAGATGATGATTAATTGAAGCCTGTTTACTTGAAATAGTCTAAGGTATAAAAAACCAACGGTTGTCTATTTATAAAGATAAATAATGCCAACGTATTCATCCGAAGTATGATGGGATTTAACAGAAATCTTGCATCGTTGGTTTACCGCTGGTTGACTACAAAACCGCATAGAAAATATTAGTTGCAATTAATCTAGATTTATGATCATCGTATATCAAGAAGGCATGTGATGTGGATAATAAGCTTTGAACTCTGAGAAGGTCTGGCTTATAATTCGGCGGCTCGAAATTTACAGTCGGAATGTTTGATGTAGTGAAGTCCTCTTAATCACTCTTATATATGAATTAATTAAAACATACACGCACGCTCGATATTAATCAAACTGATGTCGATTATTCGACGTCGTCAAAATTTTTCACGTTCTTGTAAAAAAATATTATTTTAACTTATCTATATATTTTTTGATTTTTAGTAAAAATATTTGTAAGTATATCATTTAACAAATAAAACCTGATCCCTATTTTATATATTGTATTGCATATATTATTTCAATACAGAAATACATATTTGAAATATTATGTCTTAGAATTAAAATCTTGCACTTCAAGGAATTAACACGTGAACATAAAACACCAATAAAAACAAAAACTTTCATTACAATTTTTTTGCCAAAAAGTAATCTTTACGCTCTACACAGCTGCAAGATTTTTAAAGGTATTATAAAAGTTTTCCTTTTATTATAAATTTTCTTCTTTTTCGTTGTTCAAATAATGCCTAATAGATTAGTAACAAAGCTTTTAAATTAAATATTTTAAGTCTGTGAATTAGGTATAGAGTATATCTTTTCCTTTCTATTACTTATCTTACTTTTATTACTTTTTTCTTATCTTACTTTTCATTTACTTATCCAAAATACTAATTATAAGATAAGTTTGGTAGCTAGTGGAGGCCCTTGACATGTGCACAGCTTCAAAGCCCACAGGAGTCGATACGCTGACACGGGTCAAGCGAGTTTAATACACATCTAGCCGATGTAAAAAAGAAAAAGTGATAAATACAATTACTACTTATACTAGGTTGAGCCCTCTTGATCTACTAATATTATTCAAAACTTCCTATAAGACCCAAGAGATAAACTTATGGGCATTATATTTAGAGGATCTGCTTGTATTACATTGAGTGATGGGGCTGGGTATGTACCATGGGGACCCACATAAACTTTTAACTTTTGGGCAATATATTTAGAGGATCTGCTTGTATTACATTGAGTGATGGGGCTGGGTATGTACCATGGTGACCCACATAAACTTTTAACTTTTGGGCATTATATTTAGAGGATCTGCTTGTATTACATTGAGTGATGGGGCTGGGTATGTACCATGGGGACCCACATAAACTTTTAACTTTTGGGCATTATATTTAGAGGATCTGCTTGTATTACATTGAGTGATGGGGCTGGGTATGTACCATGGGGACCCACATAAACTTTTAACTTTTGGGCAATATATTTAGAGGATCTGCTTGTATTACATTGAGTGATGGGGCTGGGTATGTACCATGGGGACCCACATAAACTTTTAACTTTTGGGCAATATATTTAGAGGATCTGCTTGTATTACATTGAGTGATGGGGCTGGGTATGTACCAAGGTGACGTATATAAACTTTTAACTTTTGGGCATTATATTTAGAGGATCTGCTTGTATTACATTGAGTGATTGGGCTGGGTATGTACCATGGGGACCCACATAAACTTTTAACTTTTGGGCAATATATTTAGAGGATCTGCTTGTATTACATTGAGTGATGGGGCTGGGTATGTACCATGGAGACCCACATAAACTTTTAACTTTTGGGCAATATATTTAGAGGATCTGCTTGTATTACATTGAGTGATGGGGCTGGGTATGTACCATGGTGACGTACATAAACTTTTAACTTTTGGGCACTGTATTTAGAGGATCTGCTTGTATTACATTGAGTGATGGGGCTGGGTATGTACCATAGGGACCCACATAAACTTTTAACTTTTGGGCACTATATTTAGAGGATCTGCTTGTATTACATTGAGTGATTGGGCTGGGTATGTACCATGGAGACCCACATAAACTTTTAACTTTTGGGCAATATATTTAGAGGATCTGCTTGTATTACATTGAGTGATGGGGCTGGGTATGTACCATGGTGACGTACATAAACTTTTAACTTTTGGGCACTGTATTTAGAGGATCTGCTTGTATTACATTGAGTGATGGGGCTGGGTATGTACCATGGGGACCCACATAAACTTTTAACTTTTGGGCTATATATTTAGAGGATCTGCTTGTATTACATTGAGTGATGGGGCTGGGTATGTACCATGTTGACCCACATAAACTTTTAACTTTTGGGCAATATATTTAGAGGATCTGCTTGTATTACATTGAGTGATGGGGCTGGGTATGTACCATGGAGACCCACATAAACTTTTAACTTTTGGGCAATATATTTAGAGGATCTGCTTGTATTACATTGAGTGATGGGGCTGGGTATGTACCATGGTGACGTATATAAACTTTTAACTTTTGGGCACTATATTTAGAGGATCTGCTTGTATTACATTGAGTGATGGGGCTGGGTATGTACCAAGGTGACGTATATAAACTTTTAACTTTTGGGCATTATATTTAGAGGATCTGCTTGTATTACATTGAGTGATGGGGCTGGGTATGTACCATGGGGACCCACATAAACTTTTAACTTTTGGGCAATATATTTAGAGGATCTGCTTGTATTACATTGAGTGATGGGGCTGGGTATGTACCATGGTGACGTACATAAACTTTTAACTTTTGGGCACTGTATTTAGAGGATCTGCTTGTATTACATTGAGTGATGGGGCTGGGTATGTACCATGGGGACCCACATAAACTTTTAACTTTTGGGCACTATATTTAGAGGATCTGCTTGTATTACATTGAGTGATTGGGCTGGGTATGTACCATGGAGACCCACATAAACTTTTAACTTTTGGGCATTATATTTAGAGGATCTGCTTGTATTACATTGAGTAATGGGGCTGGGTATGTACCATGGTGAAACATAAACTTTTAACTTATGGGCATTATATTTAGAGGATCTGCTTGTATTACATTGAGTGATTGGGCTGGGTATGTACCATGGAGACCCACATAAACTTTTAACTTTTGGGCATTATATTTAGAGGATCTGCTTGTATTACATTGAGTGATTGGGCTGGGTATGTACCATGGTGACACATAAACTTTTAACTTTTGGGCATTATATTTAGAGGATTTGCTTGTATTACATTGAGTAATGGGGCTGGGTATGTACCATGGTGACACATAAACTTTTAACTTTTGGGCATTATATTTAGAGGATCTGCTTGTATTACATTGAGTGATGGGGCTGGGTATGTACCAATGTGACACACATAAACTTTTAACATTTGGGCATTATATTTAGAGGATCTGCTTGTATTACATTGAGTGATGGGGCTGGGTATGTACCATGGTGACCCATATAAACTTTTAACTTTTGGGCATTATATTTAGAGGATCTGCTTGTATTACATTGAGTGATGGGGCTGGGTATGTACCATGGTGACCCACATAAACTTTTAACTTTTGGGCATTATATTTAGAGGATCTGCTTGTATTACATTGAGTGATGGGGCTGGGTATGTACCAAGGTGACACATAAACTTTTAACTATTGGGCAATATATTTAGAGGATCTGCTTGTATTACATTGAGTGATGGGGCTGGGTATGTACATGGTGACCCACATAAACTTTTAACTTTTGGGCATTATATTTAGAGGATCTGCTTGTATTACATTGAGTGATGGGGCTGGGTATGTACCATGGTGACACATAAACTTTTAACTATTGGGCATTATATTTAGAGGATCTGCTTGTATTACATTGAGTGATGGGGCTGGGTATGTACCATGGTGACACATAAACTTTTAACTTTTGGGCATTATATTTAGAGGATCTGCTTGTATTACATTGAGTGATGGTGCTGGGTATGTACCATGGTGACACATAAACTTTTAACTTTTGGGCATTATATTTAGAGGATCTGCTTGTATTACATTGAGTGATTGGGCTGGGTATGTACCATGGTGACACATAAACTTTTAACTATTGGGCATTATATTTAGAGGATCTGCTTGTATTACATTGAGTGATGGGGCTGGGTATGTACCAATGTGACGTACATAAACTTTTAACTTTTGGGCATTATATTTAGAGGATCTGCTTGTATTACATTGAGTGATGGGGCTGGGTATGTACCAAGGTGACGTTCACAAACTTTTAACTTTTGGGCATTATATTTAGAGGATCTGCTTGTATTATATTGAGTAATGGGGCTGGGTATGTACCATGGTGACACATAAACTTTTAACTTTTGGGCATTATATTTAGAGGATCTGCTTGTATTACATTGAGTGATGGGGCTGGGTATGTACCAAGGTGACGTTCACAAACTTTTAACTTTTGGGCATTATATTTAGAGGATCTGCTTGTATTACATTGAGTGATGGGGCTGGGTATGTACCAATGTGACGTACATAAACTTTTAACTTTTGGGCATTATATTTAGAGGATCTGCTTGTATTACATTGAGTGATGGAGCTGGGTATGTACCATGGTGACGCACATAAACTTTTAACATTTGGGCATTATATTTAGAGGATCTGCTTGTATTACATTGAGTGATGGGGCTGGGTATGTACCATGGTGACGTACATAAACTTTTAACATTTGGGCATTATATTTAGAGGATCTGCTTGTATTACATTGAGTGATGGGGCTGGGTATGTACCAAGGTGACGTTCACAAACTTTTAACATTTGGGCATTATATTTAGAGGATCTGCTTGTATTACATTGAGTGATGGGGCTGGGTATGTACCATGGAGACCCACATAAACTTGTATAAAGGAGAAAAAGTATTTCGGTCATTATCGTTTAACAACAATAGTGCATAAACAACTCCATCTTCTCGAGTACACTACTAGGATTAGTGTCGGAAGAGAAAAAGAGTTGGTCAAAAGACAAATAATGGGAACGATGAAAGAGAAGAATATGGACTAAGACTAGATGAGGAAAGGTGAAGATCCAGCTAGGACCTCGGGATTGCCACATCAATAGTCAATGTAAGAGAACCCTAAGTAGATATACTGTCCATAATGTTAAATACTGCTCATGTATACAGAGTAATAATTTTATTTTTGCCACCATTGATATTGCATAAAAATCAATAGGAATTCTTCATTACATATTGGGTATTGGCGGCCAACTTAAAAATGTCTTAAGAAACTTCCTATATTTTATAGTATTTTCCAATCCTACACAAAATTAAAAGACTATTTATTCTTTGCGATTTTTCTATAAATCCACTATTTTAGGAGTGACTTATTTACGAAAAATTGTTTTTCTCGTACTTCCTATTGTTGTATCAAGATGAAGTACGGAAAATTGCTTACCAAAAATGCATCACGCGTCAGTTTTTCGAAATTCTAATCCTATAACTCAAACACAAATTTCTTTATCAACATATAACAAAGAATAAATAGACTTATAATTTTGTGCAGATTTGGAAAAACCTATAAAGTGTAGGAAGTTTTATAAGAAATTGAAAAATTGGTCTCCATACTGCGTAATGACGGTCATTTTTTTAAAGTTTAAAAAACGGATTTTGAAATACCATCAAAAAGTAATGAAGGTTCCCTATTTACTGCTTTCTGACAGGTCCATAATTTACGAGATCCCAATGGTGGCAATGAAATAATAATTACCATGTATATATAGTTTTTAACTTTATGTATAAATATACTGAAAATAACTTCTTAGTATTATAGAGACACTGTTTGTATAGAATATACTGTTTTAAAAAGGATAAACACGGTATCAATTACTAAACACAGAAATAGAATAGTAAATTCAATAATTATTAAAGAGGTGTCAAATAAAATAGAGCATCTTTTGTTTTTCTAAATTTATTTGTTATATTTTCCTAACGTAAAATTATGTTTTAGAAAATAACCTGTTAACAAAACTGGACTGTTTTAGTCTTCGATACTAATTGATAGTATCTTTCAATCAAATTATAAAACTAGGACCATTCGTTAAGATTAAAGATTTACAAAGCCAAATAAAGTTTGATTAAACTAAAGCTAATAAATAAATATACGAAGTTGACAAAACCGGTCATGATCAAGCAGCATAAACTTTGATAAATAATAATTGCTAAACCCAAATTCAAATTATGAATAAATAATATATTAATGACAAATTGTTTATATCTATTAACAAAATTAATGTTATACATATACCGTTAGGTTAGAAATACAGTTAAATGTGGCTACACAAAATATTGTAACTTTTCATGCTGCTAACCATTCACTAAATAATAATATCGAGTGTACTACGATCAAAAACAAATTGATTAAAAATGTCAGTGTGTAAAATTTGTCATTCATGAAATACCAATACTAATGTTGAGTACTACAAGCAATTCATACTTAATTCAAAAACAACACGACGGAAAGACTGAGAGACAGAAAGGTATTAATATCACTCGGAGGCGTGTCGAAAGGTAATAATCGTTTGGATACATTAATTTTTTCCTTGCGAACTTCCCTAATCGATGCAGCATTATTCTCCCCAGTGTACAGTGGAAGCATATAAAGACCGTTTAAATCAAATCATAGTTAATAGTTTTAATTTATATCTCTGCAACGCGTGTTATAACTTTAATAATATAATAACCCTTTATTTTGTCTAAACATTAGTACATTTCCATGCCTATTAAACGCCATTCGGCTCAGCTACTTGTTTCGGAAAGGGATTGCATCTTGTGGTAATCACTCAATGCACAGAAGAGAGAAGTTTATTATTTTATCACCCTTAACATCACTAAAACGTCTACGGTACACTCAGGGGTCGCCATAGCCAAGGAGCGTGTTTTTTTCGTGGCCGCAATTTCTCCGATTAAGATAATGAACTCAAGTAAACATTTGATTCCCTTATGATATTTTTCCATACAAATTCGTATTATGTTAAAAATAAACGTTATGAGGAAGAAAACAAAATCTTCCACCAATCAATATTATAGAAATAAGCAAATAATGGTTTTACATAAAATGAATATTTATGATGTAACAAATTGTCTGAAAGTCAGTAAAAAAATATACCACCAATTTTCTAGATTATTAGTTATGTTTAACATAAATTGAATATTTATGGCATAATATATTGTCTGAATGTCAATAGCATTATTATACCACCAATTTTCCGAATTTTATGTATGTTTAACAAAAAAAATAATTATGACTTATTGTATTGTCTGAAAGTCAGTAGAATTACTATAACACCAATTTTCTGGATTATTATATAATTTTAACATAATATGATGTTTATAACATAATATATTGTCTGAATGTCAGTGCTATTATTAATTACCCCCCCCCCCTAATTTATGGATTGATTATTTATCTTTAAAATAATAATGAATATTTAAGATACAATAACATTATAATAATAACAATAGGCTGAAAGTCAGAAGCATTATTATCCCCCCCCATTTTATGGATTGTTATTTATGTTTAACATAAAATGAATATTTATGACATAATATATTGTCTGAAAGTCAGTAGCACAGTAGCATAATTACTACCCCTCACTCCCAATTATCTAGATTGGTATTTATTTTTAACATAAAATGAATATTTATGACATAATGTATTGTCTGAAAGATAGTCCCGTTATTAATACCCCCTCGAAGTTTCGGGATTGGTGTTTATTTTTAACATGAAATAAATATTTATGACGTAATATATTGTCTGACATTAAGCAGAATATTTAGTCTCCCCCCCACCAATTATTTCGACTATGAAAATAATCCCAACTGAAAAATCTGTAATCTAACAAAACGTAATCACAAGCTATGAACTACCTCGAGATTTTCTTGAGAATTTGATACACATTTTTGATTTTTAATTTTTAATATTGCAATTGCACACGTATAGATATATTATCGATACATGTACATATGAAACTACTAAACATAGAGCATACAAAAACAATAAAATACAACTATTTAACTCAAGGTCATTGCCTCAACTGGTAGTGAATCAAAACTTGTCAGCTAATTTACCAACACCTCTTTGTCTGGATAATATAAAGGTATGAAGAATATTCTAACTAATAACAGACGTTTATTACCCAATAAATATTTACTGTTTATCACTTAGTAATAAACTACAATTTTTGATCGATCCTGGTGATTGATTGCTTGGTTATGTTGTCGCATATTGTAGTTGCAAAGATTATGTTTTATTTTAATGGCCCCGAGCAGTCACCGCTTTGCTGAGATCTTGAAGCGTGATTTGTCCGCAAGTGGGCGAACAGATCAAGTGACCCGCTAATGAAACTCAAGTAGAAGAAGAAAGAATTAAGAAAAAACATGTAAAAAAAACTCATGGTTTATGCATCCTTGCGTAGGATGAAAACGTGCACTGACTGTCCTATACGCGGCTCAGATTTATATTTCAATAAGTAATTATACTTATTTTAATTCAGACATTGACAGTTTTCAATTGCGTTATTGTACGTTAAAGATGCACTTTATTGCTATGGACGTCGAATAAATTTCTTACTTACATTTCTTACCAATAACATTGATAATAATTAAAATTGTTGCAAGTCTAACATAAGCAATGAATGTATTGTTTATTACTTTGTAAATCAATTATCTATAAATAATGAAGCATTCGTTATTGTCCGTCAATAAAGCTGTTATGAGTTCATTGTATTTCTGGTTTATGACTGTTCTTCATATTTTTTTCATTAGGAGTTCTGATTATATCTCCTACACTAACATTATAGTTGATTAAGTGTGATTGTGTACAGTAATAGTATAATGGTTTGACCGATAGAATGGCAAAAATGCTTAAATAGTATAATTAAACTCAATAGTTTTAATTGTTTTGTAAGATATGTTTATTCCTTCGTACGATATATAAATTTATTATTTTTAATTTAAAGTGATTTAGTTTTAAAATTTATAAACTTGTGGATTAGGCTGACAAAAAACATAAATTATGTGCACTTGGTTTTTGCAGATTGTATAAAGAAGTAGAAACCTATCGTTAGGCATGATAAGGTTAGGAGAACATAATTTCGTTTCTTTTGTTTCAAGATCGGAAGACAACAAGAGTTTGTCAAAGAGGAACCCGACAGGAAACACATTAGGGGGGATCTAACCAAGGACTATGTAAAAACAATGTAGATCCAGCTATATAATTCGGGATAGCAAAGCCCATACTCACTACATATTCTGATGGAGAAGAGAATTCCTTATAATAAACAGAGTAGACCTAAGTATGATGATTTAAAACAAACACTTCAGTTATAAGTGTAGAGAAAACTATAAATCCAGTGATCCAAGGATTGAACCAGCTTATGTTGTAATGTGTTTGTAAGATGAATTTCAGTTAAATATTATCAGAACATCGATATTTTGTTTTATTTGTTGTGTAAATGGGATACACCTCTCGGTAATAATCACCTTTTCTTTACAAAAAGAAGAAGAAAAGGACACAAAGTACAAATTCCTAGCTATTCAATACTCTAATAGCGCCTGGATCAGAAGAGAACAAGAGTTGGTCAAGATAAAACAGGTGTAGATTCCGCCAGGATCCATCGACATTTTTATAACGGAATTAACAGTATTGTGCCACTGAAGTATTACGAATAAAGAAAAGCCTTAATTTTGTTTCTAATGATTACTGCAATCCACTGTAATAACATACAAAATCAAATATTTAAAGCAGATAAATTAAATATTTATATTTAGTGAATTATTTATAACTTTCTGATTTTTTTTAAATCTAAAATATATTCTGTTGGAGCTAAACTTACTGAAGGTCAGTATTGCTCACAAATAAAATAAAACCACAGTAAAGTTCACCAATCAAATGTACTAATTAATCCTGAACAAAAACTTTAATTAATGAATTTCTTTTAACGTTCAATATAAGATCTCTGTATTGCAGAAAGGAACAGAATTCTTTTATTCTATATGGTTTCATCTTTTGTAAGAGAAACCAAAAACTTAGCTCCTCTTTTATTCTTGTTAATGATACTTCTCCTTTGAAGTCCACGAAGACAAGTAAAATGAAATCCATTGACAGGCTGATGCATGAACAATGCTGAAACAGCCTTGGTCCGTCAAGGCCCAAGCTGGGCTAGATTAGACTATTATATATAGGCTTCAAGTGTAATTAGGCATAATGCTGTTGCACTTAGACCATGATTAGGCGCAACCTCCAGGCGACTCTGCAAACTATAACACGGCTAGAGTGCAAACATTAATTAATTATAATTTATGGATGTGTGAATTTATTCAATTTCATCGCCTGATTTTTATCATTATTTCTCTTGTATTACGGATCTAATTTAATGGATCTTAACGAAAAGTAGTAAATAATTGCTGTACAATGTATTCAAAAGGGAAATAGCTATAAATGTAATCGTGGTACGATACTATGGAAAAGTCTAGCTAACTGGGAAATAGCTATTACCTGGGAATCCACATTTCCGTTTTTCTATTGCTGGTCAAAGCTGTTTACAATGTTTTAATAGTATCCAGCACTGGATGTTTTTTTAGTAATTAGAAAACGGACACTACAGCTCTGTATATGATATTTTATAATAAATGAGTTGTAAATTTTGTAGATTTAAAAGTTAAAAAAAAAAAATCATTTAATAAAGAGGTTAAACTATAACAATATTCAAAGATTAAGAACATGCGAAATAAACAACAAAAATAGGCGAAATATCTAATCTACAAAGAGAAAAATGAAATTGAGTTTTATAAATTATAAGTTACAATTTACTATAGCATGTTGCGATAGAAGAGAACCTTGAACCGCAATAACGACGGCAGTATTTCATAAAATTATCAATGCTGTGACTTAATTTTAATAAATTGTATATATTATATTCCTAATATATATTGCTAAAAGGTAACAGATGAAAATTATTTCAAAAAGATAGTTTAAATTCTGTATATAACTAAAGAAATAAAACAAGCAACGAGAGGAAAAATACCCTGTATTAATTGTCTAATCTTAATTGTTAAATTATTTAGCTAGTTAATAATGTAAAAACTTTTTTTTTTAACTTATGGCTTTTTCTTAAAAAGATCTAAACTTAGATTTTGAACTAAACTTAATTCATAAACGTTATTTTTACGCCAAGTTAAGTGAACCATTTAGTTCTTTACACTTTGTTTTCACTAAAGATAATTCAAAATTTCTTTTCATCGTTTTAAATTAGTTTAAATATTTAAAAATATATATATATATATATATATATATATATATATATATATATATATATATATACACAGAAAAGTAATTCTGTTTTAACTCGGTAATATGCTTATCCTTGAATATGTTTATATTTGTTATGCAGGGCGAAAGGATCTAAACAATCGTTGTGAAATTTTGGAATATCATTTTATGAAATTTTGTGTACAAACAATGAATATTCAACTTGGTTGTATTTTATTTTTCTTTGAACAATTAGGGATACCAAAACTTTTTTGGTCATGAACTCGGGTAGGAATAATATAACGTACGGCCCAAAGTATGAAATATAGTAGTGTGAACAATGCATAACAAGTGTAAAACAAATTTAATTTAAATTTGAAATATTCCCTATATATATTCCCACCACAGGTTCGAGACTGGTATATAGCCTTATATTTTTTTGTATATTTAACCTACCCTATATCTTAGTCGTAGTAAACTCTCAACTAAATTAGTTGTTACTTTAAAAGTTTTATTATTTTAAGTTTGAAACTAACGGTAAAGCGACAATGTTTACTAGTTAAATTTGGTATAAAAAAAAAAAAAAAAAAAAAAATTATTTTAGAATTAGTTTTAAGGATTTCGATTCAGTATACGGTGAAATGTATAAATAGGTGTTTGCTTAACTTTAAATTAAACACAATTACGATTCACGAACTAAAAATAAAGAAGTACTTGCCGTCTTTTCATGACCCATTTGTTCGAGCAATGACTGTACGATACAATTAGCACATCACTTTGCTATCTCGCACCCTATTACAATCTGACCTGATTGTGTGATGGACATTAAACCATAATAAAACCAGGAGTATATTGACCCCTGCCTTCAGAAGTCCAGTATTTGCAATTTCATTAAATTCAGGTAATTGGTTAGCTTAATGCCCATTTCCTGACGGTTACCTTTCAGCGGCTCCTGCGTACTAATAACTTTAAAAACCAAAGCATCTAATAGAAAAATCCACCTGACCAATCTGTAAGACCACGGGTTTGTAGTGTATGTGGTGGAGTTCTGCGGTCGGTGCGGATGTTTGCGGCAATGCTGCAGGGCTTTTGTTTAATTACAAATGCCAGCAGAGGAGTCGAGCGGCAATTACATCTCTCCGGACCTCTCCTTATCTCCGAGAAGTTTCTTAAATTACGCATTAAAAGCGAAATGTTTACGTTTAAGCTTATCTCCAGTATGGACGGTTGAGATTTGAAGCAATAAATGATGCTGAAATATTCATAGCGTATCACTGCTATTGTTTGGTTTAATTCTTTGTGTACATCAGAAGTCTCTTAATGACACGTCCCAAAGATGAAGCAAAGTTAATGTTAGCCCAATCTGTTATCTACAGTCTCCGTGACATTCTACTATGAACAAAATAGGGTTCATTAATTTAAACATATTGTACATTTACTGTTATTATTTTCAATAATTTTTACAAGTGCAGACGTTATAATAAATATGGTTTCATCGGACATTTACCATAATTTATGCATTTTATAAACTAATACACGACGTTTCAAGAGAATAAATCAACTTCGTCATCAAGTGATAAACTTAGATCACACAAAAGGCGAAAAACACTTAAATTGCCTAATAGCCTCGGGCAATGTTGGAAACTAACACTTATCAGAAGAAAGCTATTTCACTATGTTGGTGTTTTTCACTTTTTTTATGTTACAGGTTTATTATCTTGAGACAAATGATGGAAAATATCATATTAAAACATATATAATGACATCTGATGTTGTGAAACTAATTGAAAACACAACAGTGAATATACAATGGGTATATTTAAGGAAAAAATATTCAATACATCGCTTGATAATGTAGATAACAGATTGAGCTAATATTATCTTCATTTTATTGTAACTTTAAAACCAGAATTAAACATCATTTAATGTATTTTTTTAACATCAAAGTGTTGAATTAAATATTAAAGTTTTTTTTTTAAATTGTAAATGGACATCATATAATAAATTGATATGAGTAGTAAAATCTTGATTACTGGGAGATAAAATAGGTTATTTAAAAAAATAATGTTTCGCAATATACAGTACCCTGATGGCATCTATTTCCTTTTAAAGGTATTTGATAATGATGGATTGTACATATTAATAATATGGTTTAATCGGGCATTTGCCATCATTTATGTACATGTGAACTAATACTAAAGGTTTCAAGAGTATAAACAACTGTCGTTATCAAGTCAACGTTTTTTGTTCTGTTAATAAAAACTGAATTGATACTTTTAATAAGGCTGAAATTTTGCCACTTATTTGACAAATAAATGGAAATCAAGAGGTGGTCTAGGACTACTTAAAGGGGGGGGGGAGGGTTAAAGTTTGCTTACTCCGATAAACAGTGAGAAGAATTTTCTCTTGGTTCACTCTCTTTACAATAAGTTGCTTGCCGTCCATTGTATAGTGTAGACTTGCGTGTTGTGGTTTTATCTAATCTGGTTTTTATTTTTTATTTGCTTTGATTGCTCATACCTTGTTTTAGGCTTGAGTTCTTTTCTTAGATTGCAGATTTAGTTTCAATTTCCAACATGGCCCTAGGCTAAAAGCCTATTTTCCACCTCCTATGATTAATGTAGATACAAAAAGGTCTTTGAGATCTTGTAAAAAAAAATCGATGGTGTTTATTCTAACGACATATCTATTTTGAGGGAGGGGGAACAAAAAGAAAAGTGGTTAAAAAAATTACGTCGATCTAAACTACTGGCTCTGCGCTGTAACTTAAAAATGGGTCAACTGATTTTTATAAAATTTGTTGTCAACATATTTTTGGACGTAAATCGAGACGTTTTAACATTCTCCAGGTGGAGGTCCTTTCACTAAAAAAAAAAAAAAAAAATTAATAAATAAAATGGTTTTGCAAAATATGATTGTCGTCTGTAGAATTTAAACGTGTGAACCAATTTTAATATAATTTGATATATGAGTATGAAGTGCTTAGAGAATGTCGAGCCAAACTTTAAGTGATGGTTATCTTGGACAAAATAAATAAAAAACGTTTGTATGTTATTTTTTTCTGGAAACGCATGGGATTCCTTCTGTTTTAAATTTTTTTGTGTTTTTTGAAAAAATAATTAATTAGTAAGACTTCAAGTCGAAATTTGTTATAAACATTTTAAAATTTTTATGCAACTTCTTCATAAGTACATCAACACTTAAAAGTTCATCTTATAAATTGTCGAAATTTCCAGATTGTTTGAATTTTTTTATTATTGAATACCTTTAAAACCATTTAATATCATCCATTAAAAATTGTATGAGATACATTTTGTTTCTTGGTATACTGGTAAACCGTTGCATAAAACTGTAAATAATTTCAACTCTTAATCTAATAATATCAAATGATTTTTTTTTCATAACAGAAAATGACCGACAGATGGAAAACGAAGCGTTTCCTGGCATGGGTATTTTATTATTTTGACCCACATAACCACCACTTAAAGTTGTGCAAGGCATTTTCTGAACACCCTGTATATAAACCATATTCCGTAGGATTTATTTAATTACTAAAAATTTCGGAGATACTTGTCATTAGACAAAACACGAAATTCCGATTTTATCATAATCTATTCAAACTATTTTGATAAAATATTGCTAAAGTGTAGCTCCAAAGTATCCAATCTAAACCCCGCACATGACACCATATCTTGAAAAATACCGGAAAGTGTGTTATCGTAAACACCAACAAATTTTAGATTTTAGAGCTTTTTTAAGGCATGATTTTCAAACTCGGTTCAAGGAGTCGGTGTCTGTCCTTGAAGTTACCAGTGGGCCTTGAAGTTAAAAGGCAGCACAGGAGCCAATATTTTTTGTTTCACACCTTACAATGAAATCAATGAACCTACTTGTTACGTAAAACCTAAAGAAATAAATAATACTTTTAAATGAAAGACCATTGAAATTTTATAACAACATGGAAAAAAATATTTTTAGCGAGTTTTCAAACCAATTACTCAATTTAAATTTATTTAAAAAAATTGTTATGTGATGCTAACTTTTAACACAGACTATTACACACATATACAGTTACACACAGTGAATTTTGAAACATTGACTATGTGGAGAAATAATTTATTATTGGACATTATATAATTTTTTTTTCTGTAATACTACCATACATTTATTATTATTTTTAAATGTATTCATATACAAATAATAGAAGTTACAATCATTTCTAAACTTTACATGACTTGAATAACAAAAGTATTCCAGGATGAAGCGGTTAAATAATCTAGATAACAAGGATGAACGTAGAGGGTCCGGACGCAATTGGAAAGCAAAGGAAGTATAACCGAGGGGGTATGTTGTGTGATCACTGTGCGTGGAAGCTTATCTTCCGAGTTTTCAGCAGGAAAGATGTTGAAAAGGTAAGAAAGGGATGAGGAAATACAAGTAGGGACATTTGATTGGCAAGATTTACCACCCCTGTTCAATCAGAATACCGTATTCCAGCAAATTGGGTTTTATGGCCCGTAAAACGTGGGAGTTGAACTGGATTGAACCTTGTCTGTTGGTAACCAAAATGTAGGTAATGCGATGATTTATTTGTTATTTTAACGTTGCCTAGACGATTTTGAAATGTTGTTAAATACGTACAGTCTATAGTATATTTTTATGTTGTAAAATATTTTTAATAATTTAATATGTTGCAGGGAACGTAGCCACGATAAAAAATGAGTTTCTACTCACTCCGCTCAGGTGATTACTCACTACGAGAATATCAGGTGATTCTGTTTAACTCAAACTTTGCAATTAATTACACAACTTTCTATTTTATTCTTGTTTTTTAAAAGACACCCTATCGGTCATCAACGGCTGATAAAAATGAAGGAAGAAAAGAATATTAAATATTGACCTCTAGTCCTCAATAAACTAATAGCGTCAGGGTCGGAAAAGAACAAGAGTTGGTCAAGAGCGCCTTGTTAGGGTGTATGAAATGGAGTGAACTAAACCAAGACTACATCGAAAAAAGTGTAGGTCTTGCTAAGATCCATCGGGATTGCTACCCTTGTACTACCAATAAATGAGCTCCTAAGGGTGCATATTTAAAATGAAATAGTTTTGACAATTGGTCTTTAATAAATCTCGTAACTATTATTATATTTCAGTATAGTTTTCACTTACTTCGGTGGTGTCGTAGACTTGTTTTGGGGTCAACCTATAGTAATTGATTTGGAAAACAGTTTTTAATGAGGCGGATAAACTTCATGTCAGGTTGATGTTTTTTTATTATTTATTTTTTATATATTTTATTTATCTATGAGTTGTTACACTAGTAAGTATTAGTAATTCATAATTCACCTACTATTCATTTAAGCCCATTCAACGAGCCTTTTAACATATTAAAGCATTGTATACAAACGATATGAACTTTTTTCTCAATGACAACATAATCTTAAATTTTTAGATATATAAAGAAAAACCACAGTTTTAATTGATATCTTGGAGTATATTTAATAGACACTAAAAGCACATTTTTTTGAGTTACAGCCCGTAAAGATACAAAACATACTATAAGACTTTTCAATCAGATATTTAGTGGTAAGTATATGGAAATACCCGTAGATTGTTCTAGATTTCACAACCAGCCAATTTACCTCACGATACTTGGTCAACATCGTAATTGTTTGACCGTAAACATGAAGTTCAAGGGTAACCACTAACGACATGTGACAAAATACGATGAAAACCGTTGTAGGTATTTATGACACGCAAGTGATTAGATTTTACCTGCACTATTAGAGGTTGAAGAAACCCATTTTTGTACCATTTTGTTCGTATCTAGCAAACAGTTCTTGAATCACTGGGTACGAATATATCTACTCACTTTAACAAACATACCTTTTTCTGGGGGAGTATACAGTGACACTTAAGTAAGCTTTCAAACTTTAGGAAGTGATTCTGTGGGTCAGTAAAGAAAAAAATTAAAAAATTTTATGTTTCAAAAATGCTTAGTTTTCTAGATATCCGCCATTTTCTTTTTGTACAAAAAATCTTTAGGAATAGAAATTATATTGAGTTTAGATTAAGTACAAGCAATTTATACGTCACGTTTTATAAGTGTACAGAAAATAAAGACTTTATTTTGTATATTTTCAAAATGGCGGCCTTTAAATTATTGAATATTGAAAATCACGTAAACCCAATTAAAGGTCAAAACTTTTATTGACAAATTGTTTTTGTATTTTTTTATTTAGGTCAAAAGATAACACAGTTTTCGAGAAAAAAAACATGAAAGTAATAATTTCTCGTAAGGTGTTTTAGATAATTAGAGAAAATTACGATTTGTGTTATCTATTGATAAATTTGTTATTCCTCTGCCTACTGAACATATAAATGTAATATTTAGGTGATTTCCTAGCTCTAGTTAAAATTTCATCTGGATTGACTTAATGGTCTCGGGAAAAAGTTTGAATTTGCAATTATTTGAAACATTAAAAGCTCTGTGACTCCTAAACGGTTAAAAATATTAAGAAATACCAAAGAACAAAAAAAAAATAATAATATTAATGTGTCACATATAAAATGGCCACAAAACATGGTGGTTACTACTAGAATATTAAGAACTGTCCTCCATATTGAAAAAAAAAATGGTGCATAATGTAAACAATTTGATAATACCCTTAGTTTTAACACAACAATTCTCTGAGGTTATTAGGTTATAAGGTTATTATAAGGTTTTCATAACTTTTGTACTTATTGAATAAAACAGCGTTTCAATCACGTTGTATATAATTTGTATTATTTTAAATATTTTTTTATTTATTACTTCACCTAATTTGTTAGTAAACCGAGACAGCACTCGAAATTGTTAATCACGATATAAACCCGAACTTCCGAAAGCTTCGCCTCACTGGTCCGTACCATTTATTATGACTAATTAGAAATATATTATCCAAATTATTAAATATTTATTTAGATACTCCTCTGACCTACAGATTAAATACTTTTTCAAAAATAACAACAACAAACCTGTTAATTGAGGAGGCAGACATTGAGACCCAACAAATCTCTACTGATTCATCTCGCCGCTTGAGGTGAGACCGCAGATTCAATTACTGGTTCCGAAATGTAATGGTCAGTTGTCTTACTGTTTATAATGAAGGTAAAACAGTTAGTTTTCCCTACAGATTATTATACTTAAGTTGGTATAAATCAACAATTGAATATTTTCCTACCCTAAAAAAAATATTACTCTCCATTTTGCAAATGCTGTATTATGAATTGCATAAGTCTTGAAAATATATTATACTAAAAAGATGTCTTTTGCGTAAAGTAGTTTAAAAGAAAATGTTGGAAATTTTTAAATAAACGCAAACTTCAATAAGTAACAAATTTAACAAATATCACTTTATTTGTGCAACACAAATGCTAGACGAAGTTTCAATGACTAAGTCATCATCCTCAGGCACACAAATCCTACTGTTCACTCTTAGTAGGGTTTGTGTGCATGTAGCAGCTGAGGATGGTGACTAAGTGATTAAATAAACGATGATGAGTGTTGCACAAATAAATTGAGTTTAGTGTAAAATTGTGGTTTATTCATTTCTGTATAGAAGTTCATGTTTATAATTTCATTCAATAACTAGTAAAATGATGTTTTTTTTTTTTTTTTTTTTGACAGACCGTGTTTATCCTACTATCTATTTCATCATTCATATAAGTCTACAAACACTCAAATGATATTTAAAATGTGTGTTTCCTTAGGAATTGTCGGCCATGTTCTTTATTTATTTATAGTTATATTTACAGATAACTACCATTTGAAATGGGAGGGGAGGGAATAAAAAATTCTAACAATAATATTAATTTAAAAAAAAAACTCTTACTTATCATAGTATATCTCAATATTGTTGCAATCAATTTTTATGAAACATGAATAAAATCGCGAGGTTCATAGTAAATATTATGAACATATTAGTGGCTGAATAATCGCGAATAATATTATTTCCATCGTTAAAAAAAACTATTTTTATCGCAGTTTTCTTAACAGTCATTATTTTCCCTCTGTCATTGCATCATAAACTTCGACCAATCCCTAACGCCTTGCTTGTGAAAGAAAACGACATTTTGTAAAAACTATTAATAATTCCTTAAAATTACTGTAAGTTAAATTTATTGATAAATTCTTAAAAATATTTCGTTTTATTTTTTATTTTTTTAATGGTTATAACCATTTTTAGGAATTAAAAAAAGTTTTTGCTCTCTAATTTATGTCTATTTACCTCTCAGTAATTATAAGATCTTATGATTGATTTTGATCAAACGTGCATGGGGTGTTTATATAACTCTCAATTATTACTCACGTATTAAATTATAGTAATTTAATTGTGGGATTTACCTGTAAAACACCATTATGCAGGACTATCATATGTGTTTTCATTAATAAACAATATATAAGTTAAATCACAGGTGCAATCAATATCTCATTACTCATCTCTCGAACACATAAATAACTAAAATAAATTAAAAATAACAAATCTTTAAAAAACTAAATTCCTAACTAAGATATTTTTTAAAGCTACCCGCTATGCGTTTCTAGAAGTTTGAAAGTTTTCACAGGTGTTTAATAAATTTAAATTTTTATTAAGAGTTAGTAAAGAAAATAGATAATTAGTAAACATCTACATATGAAATGCCCAATTTACCTGAGATGGTAATATAAGTTTGAACTCTAAGGACTGAGGTCAACCAAAGAGTAAAGCAAGCCTTTATTTTACGAGCACAGAGTGTCAAGCAGCAGCTTAATGATGCAAAAAAGGATTGATTTATGAAATACCCTTTTTGCCGGTCTCGTATTATGGAAGAAGGTGAAAATATAAGAAGTAATTCTGTATGCTAAGGTCAAGAAACTAAATAAAATACCATAAGAGCATGGAAGTAAGTTGTATTCTGTACCGTTTTTAATAACCTACTGGGCTTAATAACCTAATAGTCCTTAATAATAACCTTTTTAATAACCTAATAGTCGGTAAGCAATAAAATAAATTCTTAAAGTTCAACAAATAACTATATTGGTACACACATATTTTGTAGTTACACGAGACTATGAAATTAAATAATAATTTGTTTGGTATACAGGGATGCTCTATTTAACTTAAAGTTAAAAAAGGTTTTTTATACAATTTTATAATAATGTTAAATTAAATTTAAAATTTAATTTAACAATACATTAACCGAAAGAGTAAAAACGTGATCTGACAAATAATTTAACTTTGTATAATCAAACTGACAATCGTCTTGATTGACGCAATCTTGCAGTCCTCCTCAACCACGTCTACATCCATATCGGTGAAAATCTTTGTCAATTGTTGGTTATGTGAATAGCCTCTAAGTTAAATTGTTACATGTTGCCTATTGTACGTGGCTTTCCGGAAAACATTTTCCCCTTGACAACAAATCTCCAGGAGAAAACTCCATGGATGTCTAATCATGTTATCGTGGAAGCCAATCGATAAGACCACGCCGATCTATCCATTTATCGGAAAATCTCAATTCAGAAATTCCGTGACAGAAGTACTATCTTAGTGTAAAGTTCCTTCTTGTTGACAAGTAACAATATTTCCAGAATGCTGTCTAATTTGAGGGGATAACAGTGTTCTCCAATGTTTTTGTATACATTAAAATTGATCGTACTATAAAAATCAACTGGACCAAAATCATCGTTTAGTGTTATCATTCAAATCATGATTCAGCTAGTTAAGCTAATTTTTAATTGTTTTCAACGTGGGTTATCTTGTGAATAATAAACGTAACTTCTTCATTCCAAATTAGTTTTATCCGACAACACACCTAATCCGACAACACCTAAAAAAAAAACAGTGAGTAGACGTTGGTATGGGTAAACTTCCAACAAAACATGAACAAGTTACATGATACAACTTAAAACCTAGGAAATATTTAACCCTATGTAAGGCTCTCCTTGAGATTTCAAACGGTCAAAGCTGTTGCGATCTTATATTGCTTTTCATAAAAGCTTCCGTAGTAACCAACAGTATGTTTGCTCTTTGTAATACTAACTGGTCTACCAAATTTCTTTTTTTCTGAACTGACTCAGTATTTTTATTTTTTTTTTGGTTTCTTCGTAGTTTGTAAATTGTAAATCTGGTTGGTGATTGAGGATCAAATGATTGTAACTAGTTACTACGAGCAATTTCGGCGTTGTCACACTTTCAATAGTCTTTCGGGTGTCTTTCAAATGAACCTTTGACCTAAATGTAAGTTTAAAATAGTATTATATTTATTGTTATATTATAGTGTATTGTAAAATACTTAATCGTCAATTTATAGCGTTTAATTGTTGCAAGAACATATCATCCATTAGTCTACCACACTCTTAGTCGACATGTGAACGACGGTGTATAAATATTAGGGTGAATCTAAACTGCACGGGGACCTCTCGGGAAATGATTCTATTACTTTGTATAAGATAAAAATTTTATATAAAAAATCATTAATTCGATAGAAATTCATAATACTCCATATCTAACTGATAGGTTGATACCATTATACAAGGCTTTATATTAGGGTTGTTTGTTTATTTCGTATTTGTACTTAGTAGTTCCACACTTAACGCAAAATACACTATTACAGACTACATGGGAAATAACTATTGAAAGCTTCAAACTGCGAACATACATAAGAGTGATTCGTAACTATAGTTCAATCTCTTGGGACATGTTTCTATAACTAAAAATAAGATAAAAAGTTCACATTAAAATAGATCTAAAACGCTTCGTTAGCGAATTACGGCTTCCGAAATATTTCGTCCGGATTTCTGATCTACCGGTAATGTGCGGGAATATTGAATTTGACAAGTCATAAAATACATCGCAAATATAGGGTTCCTTAAGTTTTGTGAAAAATAGGCCCCAGAACCGTATTTCATTTATGTTTGAGAAAATTTTGTAAAACCACCAAAAATATATTTAAAACACAAATCCATAAAATTAATGTTGTGTTATTTGATGTAAATAAAGCCAATAAAAAACAAATTGGAATTTTTTTTAATAGATGTATTTGATTTTTAAGGCATTAATTTAAAATACTAGAAATTCAATTTTTGTTTGTTTGTAGTCTATTCATGAGTGTTGTAAGTAGACAATTAAAATTAAATTTTTACGTTATTGTCAATAACTTAAGTATGTTTTGAGATACAGAGACAATTTTTTACAGGCATTTTTTCGTAAAAGAGGACAACCGTTGCTTTTTGAGATATTCGAGATTAAACATTTTAAACGTCCGATATATTGAAAATGTCAAAAATAAAGTTTTGCTTTTCTGGTACTCTGGTAATAGGTTGTAAAATAATATGAATAGCATCTCTTCACTCAATATTGTAATTACTTTCAAAGATATAGTGCTTTTTTTAAACACAAAATGGCCGACAGTTGGGAAACGAAGCGTCTCTTGACCTATGTTCACGAGAAATTTTTATCTTATTTTTAGCTATAAAATCATTTCCCTAGAGATTACCACGCAGTTCTGAATCACCCTGAATATTTCAAATTAATAAAATTATACAAAATATAAAATGAATTATAAAACGAAGATCAAAATTCAAGGACAATGAATTGATCCGTAAATATAATCAGGCCAATATATATATATATATATATATATATATATATATATATATATATATATATATATATATATATATATATACATACATACATACATATCTAAATTTGTTTATATCCAATAAGAAATTCCAACTGCATCGAATGAACTCCACAGAATAATATAAAGTCTGATCGTCTAAGAATTGCAACAGTTTAACAAAATTGCTGCGTTATTCCTACAATTATTATAACCACAAGTGTAGGCACATATCCCACACAATTGTCGCATAAATTTAGTCACAACTCATTTACTAAAAAAACTAATTCAGATAATCAACTGATATTATCAAGACGTTATCGAAGCGGACAAGATAAATTATAACATTGAACTATTTTTATCATAGAGAAGAAACCGTAGTTAATGACTTCAATAAATCGTGTATGTACATCATATACATCTATGTTATTATTATATGAATACTGTGCAGTTTGAAGTCCGCCCAGACGCACACGCACACACACACATTCACCGCGATCATAAATTGCCCACCTAATATACAATGCTCGTTGGGTCTATGAATAATTTTCGCATTAGCAACAATAAAGGATAATAGGTATTGAGATGCCTAGTATATCGTCCTTAGACAAAGGAACTCGGCTTGCCAAGAAATCTTGTTTTAAATTATACATTCATTAATCAACACATTATTAAGTAATGACATTATGTATTACGTGAGTACTATTATAATTATATTGTTGGTGTAATTATAGACGATATGTTATAAACTAGCGTAGTTTGAGTATTGGCTTTTAAGTACTTGTAAGATTATGGTGGAATTTATAAAGGAATAGTTAATGTTGACATTACTTATCTTGTTAGTTATGGTGTAATGGATATGATGGTGTTCGTAACTAATATGTTGACTGTACATAGTGGTCAGTGTCAATATTGTTGATCCCCTGTTGAAAATTACAAAACTGTAAAAACATTGAACAAACTTTATCAGTTACTCAACTCAAAAGCAAATGGAAACCAACAAAAATATCAGTACTATAGGAAAAAATTAAAATAAATTCTCTATGACCAATGCATTCGTATTAATAAAATCAGTTATCCAAATGTATTAAGATTTTCATCAATTGAAAATAAATTTATCTTGTATTCGGTACGGTCGTACCATATCACCAATTTTATTTTTATTTTTTAAGGTAAAAACCTCTCAGACATAGTAACTTTATAAAAAATAGGAAGAAAAAAACTCAAGAACTCTTAGCTTTTGAATACACTGCAGCGTCAGAATCGGAATAACGACTTGAGAGAAATGTTAAAAGAGGGGAATCTAAACCAAAACTTCATTAAAAAATATGTAGATCCAGATAGATCTTCAGTTTTTTTTTTAATTATTTGATTTTTCCGCTTATACGTTTTTACTAGCACGTATTGAATATACAATAATATTTCAAGTAAAAAATATACGACCTAGACTCACCCAGGACCTTTGGCTTTACGCGCAAATGGTCTACCAACTGAGCTATCCTAGTCGCTTCCCAGCACAGGGCGTGGACTTCTCATCGTGGGAAGCGACTAGGATAGCTCAGTTGGTAGAGCATTGGTGCGTAAAGCCAAAGGTCCTGGGTTCGATTCTTAGTCTAGGTCGTATATTTTTCACTTGAAATATTATTGTAGATCTTTAGAGATTCCCACGCCCGTACTCACTATAAACGTGCCAATGAGGGAGTTTGAGCAACAAACACAAAGATGACAAACAGACGATAAAACGTGATGGCTACATGACTAACGTTAACAGCGGAATGCTGCTGAGTCAATGTCTTTATCAGCAGTAGTAGTTATATCACTTCTCCACCAGCTTGTAAATTTCCCTAACCCGCATTATGAAAATCTAGGTTACATCTAATGGATTGTATTTTATAAAATTATCCCTAACTAAATTGTTTGTTTTTTACTGAGGACTCACGAACCGGTATTTTTAAAGAGATGAGGGAAAGTATGCATGAAGGCAAATACGATAGAAAATCGTGAATTTGTGTTTTTTGTTATGGCAACAAACCCCAAATTTTAAGGTACCGTAAAAATGGAAGATAAATATCGATATATGACAAAGCTCATTTACCAAATTTGACTTAAATGGGTCAACGTTTGATTGACAACAGATCAACGACAGAAGGACAGCCCTCCAAAAATCACTTTTATGGACGCAGGCTAGACATCGACATAGTGTTTCTTACCTATCATATTACTTGCTTTATGTTACATAAATGTGAGAACGTAAAACAATAAGTTAACTATGTGTATCGAGTATAGATTGAAATACCCTTATAACGACTATAATCGCGTTTTTGCTAACTGCATTACAATACACAAACAAACAAATAATTTAGACAAAATATTACCTTGTTTCTTTCGCTCAAAATATTAGTTGTATGCGATGTGGAAGTGGCCATAGATGGGTTTTCAAATAGAGTTTTGTTCAACAACAGCTCGTTTTCTTCCATTAAAAATATGACGATATGCCAAATCAAGCAATGTATACAATGCCTAGGCATTATATAAATTGTCAAAAGATGCCAGACAAAGTATGAAATCAAGCATGTGTCACACTTTGTCTAGGCATTATATAGAGTCCATTTTAGACAGATTTTCCCATTGTTTTCAGGGTATAATAGGCTCATTTACTTCCGTAAATATTTAGTACACCCACGTCCAATTTTCACAATTTCATATTTTTTACATTGTAAATAAATAAAGTTCTGATCAAATCTGTTCGTTTAATACTTTACTTGAAAAACCGAAGCCATTATAGAAAATGCTTAGGCAAAGCTAGTAAAGATTTAACAAAATTAATTTATTTCATACTTTGGTAAAAATGCTTAGGCAATGTATAGAATACCTAGATTTTATACGTTTCCGGTAACAACGTATTGCCGGTATACAGTATATGAGAGATTTTGGGTTCGCCCATTTCTCGATATATAGTTTATTTGATTGTTTTATAATCGAAATAATTATTTAAATAAAGAAAATAAGATAATTACATATATAACGGGTACAAACGTGGTAATCCCAGAACCAAGCAGGATCCTAGACCTTTCTTCATGTTGTCTTGGATTAGATCCCTCTCTTTCATGTTTCCAATCTTGACAAACTTTTGTACTCTTCGAATCTCGACAGTATTAAAGTATTCCAAGGCTAGGTTGTATTTATTTTATGTTCTTTTTATCCAATTTTAAGGCACTTATGCCGGACAGATTTTTCACCTTTAAACAGTCAAAAATAACTAAATAACTATTATAAAGTCTATTAAATAAATTACCACAAAATAAATACATTCACCAAGCACCGATTCACCCATCAACATAAATACAAAATAATTTTGCATTCATTTTTTATTAAACTGTATTTAGAAAACTTTATACAACTCTATAAAAACAGTCGTATATTTATTTCATCTCTAATATAAGCTCAGTCACTAATAAACAGTGGAATAGGGAGATGCATTAACTAGAGTACACATTGCTAATCTAACTAGTGTCAGTTGAAGCCACTGGGGTAATCATTCCATAATAGCTATGTCCCTCTTCTAATAAATATGTCCTCAATGACGGCAAATATTGTCAAATTAATAAACTTGTGTTGTGCCATCAAATATGATTTGATATGGTTTAGAATCTTAGTGACAATAAATTAAAGTGGGATATCATAATTTTTTGATTGCTTGATTTAATAAAGTGTGATAAAATCATGTGTGTGTAAACGTATTGAACGATCAGCTTGAGTTAAGTCAAAATTTTAAAAGGAAGAGATATTATTTATTACCTGAGTTTATTGATTATTATTGGTTATGGGTATATGTTGTACTTAAGGTGTTTTTTTATTATTTGTTTGGTTTTTTCATTATTTTTAAAGCTTAAAAAACCTCTCTGCAATGATTGAGTTATAATTAAAGGAATAGTAGAACATTTACTAGAACCCTTACCTCTCTTATACTCTAATAGCGTCAGGGTCGGAAAAGAGACCAAGAGTTGATCTAGAGAAATGCGGTAGAAAAGATAATAGAGAAGGGTCTAACAATTTGACAGAAGAATACATGAAAAAGTTGAAGATCCAGCTTGTGCAGTCTGGATTGGTTAGCCCGTAACACTAGAGTGAGTTCCTGAAGAACAGACAACTAATTTGACAATGGAATTGTTTCATTTCTCACATATAAAGGATGTCCCGAAAAAGGTGAACTGGCTATTCATTTTCGGATTATACACATTAAAACAACCACAAAATGACGAAACACAAATATTCAAATTCCGTTTTTATCCGTCTATCCCACATTTTTTTTCTTTAAACTCCTGATATAGATAAATTACTTAGTTCATATTTAACATAATCATTTTGAATATTACGTTTCACAACAAGGAGACATAATTTTTATAATTTTAAAAATGGCCGCAGTTATAAACTTTTAAAGTCGAATATCTTCAAACCATTACTTCAACAAAAAATTTAAACGGTCGCTATTTTGAAAATTATAAACATTAAGTCTTTAAATTTTGTACAATTGTACAACAAAAGACGCAAAGCGCTTATACAAAATCTGTTCTCAATATCTTATCTTAATCTGTAGTTATGTTTTCTAGTAATATAACAAAATGGGTGATATACACATAATGAAGCACAATTCGACTATAGTTTATTGATATTTTCTGTTCGTTTTGATATAATATATAATCCGAAAATGAATAACCACTTTTACATTTTTGGACACTCTGTATAATATAGTAGTATAGAGAAAGTTAAAAGAATGTTAAGTATTTAAAGAAATATCAATTTTAAGGTCCTCTGGATGATATCTGTCTGTCTGTCCGGCGATTAGCTTCCGTTGTTTGTGCATTGTTCCTTAGTTCAAACAAATGGACTGATTTTGTTCACATTTCTTATCTGGGCAATTTTTAACATTTTTTAAGAACTTTTTTCACTTTTCAAAACTTAAAATTATGGGGTATCTAACATATAATAAAACCCAACATTTTGATTTTAATAAAAATTTTACTCAAATGTAAGACAAAAACCCTTATAAGAAAAAAAAAATTGAATTTGGAGTGTAACTACCTTCTCCAGTTCGATTAACAGAAAAGGTATATTTTATAATTGTGTAAGGGGCAAAATAGAGGGTGGGTTTAAATAATATGGTTAAAAGCGTCATAATAAATACACGTGAAAATAAAATCGTGATTTCAGACCTGAATATTTGTGTTCAGCTTCAATATAATATGTAGATCTTTTGTAATTTCAATTCTCACGATTCCCTTAGGGAAACAAATTTAATAAGAGGCTGAATATTTTTAAAGTTTTCTATTATATAGTGTTTTTATATAGACTAACTTGTTTTTTCTTTGGAGATATTTACTAGTTTAAGCAAATTTTACCTTTGATCTGTATTTAGTTTTGTAGATTTTGTTGTGGGAAAATTTGAACCTTTTATTTTTTCAAAGTGTAGTAAGAGTGATTTTTGAAGAGTATTTTTTGAATATTGGTAAGAGTGGTTAAACAATACATGTTTATACATGTAGCTCAACGTTAGGACGGCAGTCTATGGCGTATGAAGTTCTCATACAAGAGATTTAAGCATTTATTAAGCCAGTTTCTTTGTTTACCACGGTTTGCAGATTTCTCGTCATTGTTTTTCTTATTGGCAAAAAATATGAACGTTTTACAAGAAAAATGTATATACTGAAGCAGAGATAAGTGTTGCGTTCGTGAGCTACAAAACGGTTTTCTACGCTTATGTACAGCCAGTGATGAAATATGGTATTTTATCTCCTAGAGAAGCACTCTCCTGTATGTTAAAACCTTTGGCAGTTACTAAAAGAGCTATAATTAAAACTAATAAAAAAAAAGTTCAACATTCTTATAAAACTAAATTATATCACTACACTACTACTATCACTATCACTACTAAACTAGTTTTAGTTCAACATTGATTGATAGGGTGAGTGTAACAACGTTATTTTACTTATGTTATATTGCATACAGAATGGGTATAAAATAGAGTATAGTTGAGAGTAACTATAAGATAAGGGCCTAAAATACTGGGGGCTACTAAAACAGTACCATATTATATCTTAAATTTCTTTTTCTTTTTTACGTAGAATTTTGATGGTGATGAATTTTTAACATCTTTTTCATCTAGGCTACTTTTTTATAATTAGATTTAATTTGATTATAATCTTTATATTTCTTTCAATTTTGTTCTTTTGTTATCTCTTATTGGTAATTTGTTTAGTTCCTTTGTTCATTTATCTATTTATTTACTCCCACATAACGTTTAACATATAAAAAACCAGTGACATTTTCAACAAAACAAAATTGCTTAAAACGAACTTATACTCTTAACTCAAAATCAATTTTAAAAATTCATATCAACATTATTTAAAAATGATTTAACACTGTAAAAAGCCCTCGCTGTCTAAAACTCTTAAAAAAAATTATAAAAATATCAAATACTATTATATTTGTTTAAGGTTCAGAGGAAGATCATTGATCAATTATTTACCCGTAGAGTCACTAGTTTTGTGAAAAATATTCAGGGGATATTTTGTAATTTGGAAGTAAGTTTTGTTCCTGGTTTCATATTGATGGAAATTATGGCCATTGTTCAAAACACCATAGTTGGTTGTAACATATAATAGGCTTTGTAAAATGTATAATTTCGGAAATTTGGACGTATTTTCAAAAAAATATTTTTACACGTTCTATTTCTATTCAAATAATTGATGCAACGTTTATAATTGTACTGTATTTCAAAAACTAAAACCATCCGAGTTGCATCTCCTGGAAGCAAAACCCCATTTTCTATGACTGAACTTTCTGCCATGCCAAACCATTAAATTAGTTTATAGCCTACTGAATTTCTTAAAACAGAAATTTAGAAAAATAATTTTTACGTTTTTTGAAAACATTTCAAATTATTGTATCAGTTTAAATTTAATAAAGCCTCAAGAATATTGTCATTTTCACAGAGTCATGGTCCATTCCCCCAAATCATCTTCATTCCTACTGGCTGTCAAATCTGACAAGAAGAATTTTGATCATTTGATTTTCTTACAATTTTGTCCATTTTCTGGAAACCAACCAGAAAGTTCAGTCTTAAACTGAGAATATGATTTAGAGTGTAAATTCGTTGTCAATTTTTTGATCACTGTCTATGTTTTATAACACTCGAAAACTTTTTTAATTTTATTTGTTAAAAAAAAAATTATTTCGAAAGAAAATAACGTTTGATTTTATTTACGGCAAAACTTTTACCTTCCTAAGCTAGTCTGTATTCCGTAATATATATTCTCTAAATTGATACTTAAAACTATATAAATAATATCCAGTATTCATACATCATAAATAAAATCTATACAAAAACGTTCTGTAATATATATATATATATATATATATATATATATATATATATATATATATATATATATATATATATATATATATATATATATAATAACAATAAGAAGAAAAAAATCTTAATAATAGTTGCATTACAAAATCGATGATCAAAATGGTATACGTTGTTCATCAGTTGGAAAAAAAAACAAACAAAAATTAAGTACATAAAAATCGTTACTAAATAGGCCGTAGATCGATAATCAGTTCAATGTGCTTTTAACAAAATTATTTCAATCTCTATTAATACAATCCAATAGGATCCTAATACCACGGTGATTCAATCACTTAAAATCATCATAATGACTTTGCATCCCTATATTCATAATATAATGAGCATTGGTGTTTTAATTACCCAAACTAATACAATAGTTAACATAGAGTGGTCGTTAAATCACATAAATTATTCACAACAATTTTATTTTTATCTTTAACCCAGAGCCAAAGTAACATTGCTTTAAGTAATCTAAATTAGTCTCTCTTCATATATAGGCTGATCTGTAAGAACATAATACACACGGAGCTTGCTGCTGGAGCTTAACATTATGATCCATCGTGGTTCTTGGTTCCTGAACTGTTCTTTAGAAGATCTCAACGACGTCAATGGCTTTCTGGTAACGTTGGACGGTCTCGCCTTCTTTCGGCAGCCTCACTCGCTGATGGTTAGACCTTGATTTCATCCAAGTCCTGGCTTCTATATAATTAATTACTGTGTGACGAGTTACATGGTTGCAAATTCGATGGTTTTCTAACTTTTTATATCTCATCGCAACTATTGTTTATAATAAATTGTTCTGTAATTTAGATGAAACTTAACTACCGGTATCTGACTTAATTTTTAAATCCTAACAAAATGAAACGTAACATGTTTTTATTATCTTGGTTTACTGGAATTATTAAAATATAAAAATTACAAATAGAAGTAATATTGTTTATCATTCAAACGACACTTTATATATCAATCACAGCGTTGTTGTATAGACAGCACGAACTAAATAACATTAAACTCTTTGCTCGTTATTTTCCTAAAGCTAATAATGAGAGCTGGTTATATCATCTCTATTTTCAAATAATCACGAAAACAGTTGTTCGAGCAGAGTTGTTAAATAGGTCTGATATAGTATTGAGCACGTTCCATTGTCAATACTTGAATTAGAAATGATTTTCACAACACACATCGCTGAGTTTAAATGGCCTGCATTTAACCACCCCACGTCTGATGTGCAGAGTAGCGTGCTTTGTTGAGGATTGATCCAATCAGCTCGAGTGTCACTACCTGCTACAATGTTCCAGGATTACGTCTACCTGTGGTTTATGGAGTGTTTTTATGATTAAAATAGACGTGATGTAGACGTTATTAGTGTTGCACATTTTATTTTATTTTGTGATGTAGAAAAAGAACCTTAACAAATAAAATCTCCACAACTAAATAAATAATTATAATTTTATCAGAGATTGAAACATACATGAATTTCGTCCTGGAACTTTCCACGTTTTAGCTATTTATATTTTGTTATTCTACAGAGTATAGGGTAAGTTTGGTAAAATAAATATATCTACTTATAATTTTTAACCTCAGGAAATTGAAAAAAAAAAAAAAAAAAAAAAAAAAAGATTTTCGATATGTCGTCCGTCCCTCATTATTATGTTTGTCGTTTGTACATTAAGAAAGAATCATAAATTTTGGTAGTGAGCTCATTATGGAAAGTTAATTAAACTCAAAGGTAGCAGATTAAAATGTCAAAGTGGTGACGATTAAAAAAAAAATTGTTTGTTCATCTCTCATATGCTATTCAACGTACAAATCTAAATGAGATAAAAATATGTACAGTTCAATTCTGCTTTGCTAAGAACAGCATTTTTCTACGAAAAAATAGCAAAATTATTGACGAAAATTTAATTTCGTATCGTGACTTTCTTCGTAAATATGATATTCTTATCAAGAGCTGCAGGGCCAAGTCGCCGGCAAGAAGGTATTGAGTGGAGACTTCTTCACGTATTTAGTTTCAAGGGCATCCAGGGCCGAGATACTGACACAAGCGAAGCGAGTGGAGACTATTAAATATATACACATGTACGTTGTCTGTTGGTGCCTAGGTGACAAATAAAATACTTTTTTAATTAGACAATGTGATTCTAATTTAACATCTTGTGATTTAAATGCTTACTTATAACTTATTTGTTGTAATGCTTATAATACACAACTCAAATGAATTTGGTTAAGAGCAGTTCTTATTGATTGTTTATAATCTCGACCAGAGAAAAGCGGTGTAGCTCAGTTATTTAGTTGAGAATAGTAATTAAATATGTAATTTCGCCAGCACTACCTTGTTTCACATATTGAATAATCGATTATTTTGTTATGTTTTGGATAAGCATCGAAGTTAGGTAAATACGTCTTGGATTATCTTATTTTAGAGGTCTTTTATCGTAGGAAATAGAACTCCAATCCTCATTTTGTTTAGTGGGCCTTATTTTTAATTACAGGCTATGATATGAAATGGACACTACGTGCCAATGGTAAATTCTTGAATCCTTATATATTTCCTTAAATGCAGGTTGTTTTTTTTATTATTCGCACGTTAAAAATATAAAACTTCTGAATACCAGATACATAATATGTGTTTGTTTATTTGATTATCATATTTTTTTTCCAGCAAAAGTTGTGACTTTTGTTACTCTCAAAGTTTAATTTATTGCAAGTACGCCCATGGGAATCAGAAGGCGTACACTTTTTCAATTTAAGTCATGGGTTAGGTCCCTCTTTTTATCTTTACTATTAGTTCTCCTTTGACAAACTCTTGTACTTCTTTGAGTAGTCGAGAGGTAATGGTCTTATTTTAAATTCCTTTATTCTCTTTTATTTATGGCGATGTTGACCGAGAGGTTTTCTCCTAATAAATAGCTATGAAAAAAGAACTATAAGTTCAATTGTACGGATAACAGCTTTGAAAAATAATTATCTCCGTCAAAGCGTTTGCTTTGAAATTTTAAAACGATGCAATACAATTAAAACATTTGTTACAATATATAATAATAACTATATAATAATAATAATAATATATAAGTATAATAATAAACACATAGCTCAAAAATAACATAACGTAAAACCTAACAATACAAGTGTTTACAATAACCGTTGAAATACTTTAGTGGCTCTGTGTTGTAAAGCCTTAGTAGAAGTGGTACGATAAATAAATAATACATAATGTACGTGACAGATCAACAATGGAACTGTTTGCTGTTTCTTACACCCGCATGTAACACACTTGATACACATAACAGTGGGTGCATTGAAATAACAATTGTCACGTTATTTTAAATTCAAGTTATACTGGAGTTTATCTGTTTTTACAATAAAAGGGGTATTGTTTGCATATTTAAAAAAAAAATTATTAGATACTAAACAATTTTAGTTAATACATAATGTGAGAAGCAATTGAAATACAGCAGGAGGTACTAAATAGTATAAATTATTAATAAGTCATTTCATTATTTATTTTTAACAATATTATATATTATTGGTATACTTTATTCAGCCAACTTCGAGTGTACAAAAACAATATACGACGTTTCAAAACAATTGATCAACTCCCGTTTTCAAGCGATTAATCTTATTACATGATAAATATTACTTCTTAACCAAGGAAATTAAAAATTAAAAATAGTAATTTAGTAAAGGAAACTAGAGCTAAATCAAAGCGTAAGGAGTCAAAATAACTAATAAAGCTTACAGAACCACAGTGTAAATTAGTTTTTAGTTTACAACATGGTTAGGCTAAATAGTCTGTGTTGGCTCTTTTCGTGTTTCTCATGTTCTAGGTTTATCAATTGATAAATGTAGTTGTTCAATACACTCGAAACGTCGGGTTTTTTTTATATATGAAAATAGTGGTAAATGTCGGATTAAAATAGGTCAATAAATCAAAACAAAAACACATTTTTATCCAACATCTTTAAAAAAAAAAATGATTTTTTAGTTTTTAATATTAAAAGGAATATATCAAAACTCTACAACAGGAAAAGTGTTTCATTTTTTATATAATGTTTTAGGATTGATAAAATATATTCCAAAAAACAAATAAACTATAGTAATTCATATTTTAATACCCCTCCCACGCTCATCATAATTTTATAATCTCATTAGATCAAATCTTTAGTCAACTTCATTTCAGTCACATGGACGAAAATGTAAAAACATAAACATACTAAATAACATTCCAATAAAACATTTTATATTTACGAATAATTAAGAATAATAGATCAACACATATCTAGATTATTCACGTCACATATTTTATCTCATGGAAAATATTTACAACAAATATCAGTTAAAAAACACTTTAGAATTTCCTCTATACAAATATCTTTAAAATATTTGTTTATTACATAAAATAGTAGAAGGTACATGTTTTAAATAGCTTTATTTTTTTTCTTTATCATCCGCAATGTGTAAGCAATTGCATTTAATATCAGTTTAGAAAAATAAATGTAAAAAAAAGTTGATGGATGCTATCATGGTACTTATCCATCCCCATCATAGAATGTAATACAACCAGATTCTATAATATAAAGCCCATGAAGGGTCTTGTAGCAAATGTGTAATTGGTAGGTCAAGGGAAGGGTAAGGGATTCAGTAGTGTAAGTTTGTTTAAATCAGTTGTTACAAAGGTTTTCCGAAGATTGTAGTTATGTGTACTACTAGGTCCTACACGTAACTGGTCCTATAATTGTAACTGTAGGTGTGAATATATTTAAAAGTTTTCACTAGCTTTGTTAGAGTCAGTGTCTTGGTCGTGATGGACCTGGAAGCTGTACAAGTGTGAAATAGCCTCCACTCAGTCGGTGGCGCTTCCCTGTTGAATGTCGCCTTTGGGAGAACATAATTTTGAATAAAAATTTTGATAATAAATTTACTATATGTTTTGTAGAGGTTAACATCATTACATGCAGATTTGAAAACTACAAAGTTTAATTAATTGAACGTTTTATGAGTTTAATAAAACAGCTGATACTAACAAAAACTGTTTGTAATGGCCCTATTTTGATATCTTCAATTAGATTTTTATTAGTTTCAATAGAATTACACGTGTGCACACTTTAGTACCCTACACCAAACTTCACGTTTGTATCTTAATTTTGAAGGCAGATATCGAGCGTACGATAGGATGACGACAACGAACTGACCAATATATGGAAAACAATTATTTGGATTTTTTTTAGGCTATGAAATGCAAAGATTAGTCACAAAACCTAGACCAAGATTTAAAAACTAAACCTACTCTATACTTTGTATATTGGGTAAATAATGACCTTTTAATAAATAGCCGTATCTTTATTTTAATATGGAATCAGTTATATAGTTAAGTTTAGTCCTCATGGGAAGGCTTAGTCGGTTAGAATTTTTTTAAAGATGTTGTAGTTTGCGAGATAAGGTTCTGGTCCTTGTTAATGATTTTAACTGAAAATTATGTAAAACGTACTTTGGTACAAAGTTATAGATTTACAAAAGACTATAAAATACTAGTACTGTTTAGTACAATTCACTATTAGCTATAACCTATTGAAACTAATTTGGCTCTCTCTGAAACAATCTAATAATAATTTAGGGAACTCAAGATGTTTCTCTTGAATACAATCTATTTCCACTGATCTCGTTTACTTTTAAAACAAGATTTTATGTACGATGTAGAATAGAACAACTTGTTTTGAGTCCGCATCTATGTAGTTTAATTAATAATAGATATAGTTTAATTAGTTTATTTAAACAAATAATATTGTTGTTTCCTCCCTTTATAAAATTTTTGTATAATAAGTTACATCAATATAGGTTACATCATTACTTGATAATTAGTTTTCTGTTTACAACAGTTGGAATATTTAAGTTTATAACAGTTACCTAATTTAATAATTACGTCATGAACGAATTGCTATTATATCCATTATATCAGTCTGGATAGACTGAAATATTGGCTATTAAAAACTTTCCAATTTAAAAGGAATCTGCTTTTCATTAAAGTGAAAACGATAGTTTTAATGAGTGTAGTTTCTAATATAACACCATGTTTAGGCATCTGTTAAGGCTGTTGTCTTTTAAATACCGAGTATTTGCAACAGGTAAATTAACAATAATCCGAATTTAATTACGGCTGAAAAACCGGTTCGATAAAGCTTTTTAGATTGGTGAGATTGACCGCGTAGATAATCAGGCAATAGCGCTTATCTTAGAAAGGTCTGTAGGTTAATTAATGAAATTATCAGAAACATACGTTTTGAATTATTAATTTATAAAGTAAATAAATTGAAATTTTACGTCAAATGTAAGAAGGTTTTCGAATTATCAAAGTAATGTCACAAAATGAAAACCAATTTGCGTACTAGAATCAATTTACTTCTAATGGAAGGTAATGTATTTCCCAAAGAGAAGTGAAAATACACAACATTGCATTCAGATAAATAATAAATGAACGAGAACTGTATTAGGCGAAGCGTCGTTAAAGTTTCATTAAAAAGAAGTTTGCGATGAAGCAAGCCTGGAGCAATTTAAAGACGGCGACTACTAGGAAGGGTCGTATCTTATCTATAATTGATGGGATCGAACCTCGTAGAGCCCTTCATCTTTGCACCCAAGTCTTATATTCTATTATGTATGACGTAGATCTCATTTTCAAAACAAAGGCCAGTAAAACAAGAACTGGGGTCATGACAAATGCCGGTTGCATTATGCAACACGGTCGTGTCTTGTTTTTATAGTATTTGGTTGAGTAAATTTTCCATCTTTCTTATTTACAGATGGAATTTATATTCCGTTTTGTAGTCGAAGACATTTAAATGGAGAAATAAATATTTTCAACTCGAGTAGTTTGTTTTATGTTTTATAAATCGAATTGTTTTCGATTATTTTATAACACAATATTGTGACGGTATTGTAGGTAACAATGTAAAGTGTACTGAAGAAAAAAGGAAGCTTGATACTTAATTATTAAGATACACATGTCATTTAAAATGGATTTACTAAAAAATAACAGGAAAATGCATTACTTTGTTTCAGGTAAAAATCGCTCTGGGTTCTTTCTGAAAACATACTGAGGATCATTTACCTTCTCCCAAACCTAACTATAGTGATCACAAATTTCACCATGTATATTTAGTTTTTCTTGTTGTTTTAAGGCAAAACACCTCTCAGTAATCATTCCTTCATAAAAAAAGGAATAAGAGTACATATAAAAAGACCCATAGTTTTCAAATAATTTAATGGCGTCAAAATCGGAAAAGGATAAGAATTGGTTAATAGAGATCTGATATTAAAGATAAAATAGAGAGATCTAACCCAAGACTATATAGAACCAGGTAGAGTTCCTCGGGATTGCTATACCATTAGGTTAGGCCCTAAGGGTTGAGAGAGAGAGAGAGAGAGAGAGAGAGAGAGAGAGAGAGAGAGAGAGAGAGAGAGAGAGAGAGAGAGAGAGAGAGAGAGAGAGAGAGAGAGAGAGAGAGAGAGAGAGAGAGAGAGAGAGAGAGAGAGAGAGAGCCCTATACCAGGATGTCTAAGGTATAAGATCCTTATATATCATAACCAAATACATTAATTCATCTTTCATTTCGAGTCTCTATTGACTAACTCTTGTTCTTTTCCAACCTCGTATCGAGGACTGGGGTAGTTAATTGTATCATCTTTTCTACTTGTTTTTATAAGCCAATGACGACCGAGAAGTTTTTCGCCTTTAAACAACAAAGACAAAATTGGAAAAGTGCGTGTCTAGCTATTGTTAGCTCTTGTGAATTATCAAACATTTTACGGGTGTGAGTCAATTTTATAGTGTATATTAAGAATAACTACTCTCTAAAATATTTTATTGTATATAAAGTGAAAATATTAACAAACATACAAGTTTGAATTAATATAATCAACCACATAATATTAATATTAGCTGCAAATACAGTCCAGAATATATTTTCGTCGTACTGCTTCAAAAACAGCTGTTTTCAATACATGCATTGAGCTGTAAAGTTGTTATTTTTAGTCCTAGGACCTAAAAACATCAGCTGATGTCGAGGTCATGAGATGTTACTTCATTTATACGAAATAATTAAACTATACTCTCGATTGTAAATATTCGATAAAACAGTTGTTACCATCGATTTGAAGGTAAATAGGTTATAACATTTTAGTTTTTTCAAATTGTTTTTAATATTGTTTGTAGTATAACGAAAAATATAGTACATCACTTGGACCAAAAGATGATTTTCGTTTCTCGCTCCTTTTTCTTTAGCTTGTATTGAAAAGCTTCACTTTTAGTCTTAGTGATAAAGTATACTATTCTCTCTCTCTCTCTCTCTCTCTCTCTCTCTCTCTCTCTCTCTCTCTCTCTCTCTCTCTCTCTCTCTCTCTCTCTCTCTCTCTCTCTCTCTCTCTCTCTCTCTCTCTCTCTCTCTCTCTCTCTCTCTCTCTCTCTCTCTCTCTCTCTCTCTCTCTCTCTCTCTCTCTCTCTCTCTCTCTCTCTCTCTGATGGTATAAGATAAAAACGTTCAATTCAAATGAAGAAAAAAATCATTAAATGTCTCATCCTTCTCTTTCGTTCTCTGTTGTGTTTTTTACTTTAATGTTCTCCTAAATAATAAACTTTGTGAAGACCACAAATACTAAATATCATGAAAGCTCGAAATTCAAAAAAAAATATGGACAATTCCTTATTTACTATTTCAGGAATTATAGTTGTCGTAAATAACTGAACATTTCAAAAATTGGTATAAGTAGAAAAATAGTAAATGTAGTTTCTGACAGTAATAATCGTTTCCTTATATTTTAGCATATATTTTGGCTTATTCTCGTAAACCTTCATAATTTTCTAAAATGTTATTTCTAATAGGCTAATTTAGAATGTTTTGAACATCCACAAAGGTTACGATGTACTCGATAACCTAGAAACAATCGTGTCAGAAGAGATGGCGTTCAATAAATTATGTTTAGGTTGTCTTATATTAGGCTATATATCCTAATAGAAACTTAACAAAACCTTTTGACTAGTTTTTTAGAATATATTTTGCGTAAATAATAAAAATAGATTATATAGCAATTCATATAATTCTTTCTAAATTAGGTAAATGATAAGTAAAAATATCTCATACTTCCTAAATAGTATTTGATATATTTAGGAAATATACTTCCTAAAAATATACTTCCTCTGCCTGCCTGTATTTGTTTGTGTGTGAATGTGTTTGTGTTTAGATCTCTCTTCTCTCTATCCCTCTGTGCTATGTATTTGTGTGTATCGTTCTTTCCAAACAAACATGTAAAACATTTACAAAATCAAATTTTCAATCCAACAATGCGTTTTCTCTAATTGCATACGCAAAGTAGACATAAATAGAATGACACATATGTGGTTATTCATATCTGACTACGTTCCATGAATATTTACATACAAATCAGATTTGTAAAGGACAAAACCTAATTTGAATTGATTAGAGAAATGAATGCATACTCCGGCATATGTATGTAGCCATATGTCACCGCCATTGCAAGCTGGCTGACATCACGATGGCACGTTTTGAATCTATTTGGACACATTTCATTGTAATTTCATTAAGTATATCATATGTTAGGCAACCAAGAGTCGTTAATAAAAACATGTACTGCATCAGTTAATACACCCACCTTAAAGTCTGATTGTATAGCATTAGGTGGACCGAGTAGGCGTGTTATGACAGAACAATATGATACTGTAGGCGAGCGCTGACATCGGACTTTGCGCAAATAATTATCAACTGACGTCCAAAATTACTGAGTTGGAAACAACGTGATTTAACTAACGAACAACAAGATTTCATAATAAAAAAAATATGTGAGTGATTTCGTAATGAGCAGAAAATAACATATTTGAAAGGTGATGCATTGTTGTATGACTCGCTGACATTCTGGTAAAGCTTTGATCTCACTTTTTCAAACGAACGTAGTATATTGTAAGGCGAGTAAATGAGTCGATATCGGGATATTTCAGATTATTAGTGGGATCCCTTCAGACCAAAAAATAGTTTTTTTTGGAATGATGTATGTCTCTCATTTGTACAGAATTCTCAGTCCAAACAATTGAAATAATTTATATAAAATTTTATAGGTGGGAAATATATAAATTTTCCATTTTTTTTTTCAAAACTCAAATTTGGCAGTCAGAAACAATCACAACACAAAATTAATTTCAAGTTCAAATTTTGGAACAAAACAAAACTCTCCCCAAAAATAACTTCGTAAATTATGGGGGGAAAACAAAAAGTAATCGGCCATGAGGCTGTTTGTTATAAATTATGTAATTTCTCAAAATCGGCACTACGTATTTCGCTCAAATCAAGCGAAATAAGAAAAATAAACAAACAAACAAAAACAAACAAACAAACAAAAAATAAACAAATAAACAAAAATAAGAAATTACTACCCAAACACATTTACAAAACCAAAAAGAAAGTAAAACAAATTACGGGTCAAAAATTATTTGAAAAAAATAATTAAGACGTTGAAGACGTGTTTTTGACAGTCACAAAATAAGTATAAATATGTTTAAGAACCAGGAGCGACGATTCACTTTTTACTTTTTAACTGACAATTATTTACCAATCTAATAATTTCGAACCAAATTGTTTTGGCTTTGAAGAACAGTGAGTGAGAACGTTTGTACAATGTTTTTTCACGCGTTAAGTAAACAGGTGAATCACTGTTAGGGTTTATTTAAAATATATAAAAGTGCATTCAAAGATGGCGGTTTATTTTTTACTTTTTGATAACTACCGTACTTAACATATTTCATGCCAAATAGGTTTGGTTGGTTTTTATTTAATTTTGCTGTTTTCAGTGATATATTATGTGCAATATTTGTTCACTGTTTGTAAACTCATTTCAGCTTACTTCAAGTTTATACACTGTTCATTTTATACATTTTAATTGTTGTAACGCATCAGACGAAATAAACATTAAAGAATATAACGGAAACAGTATCATGTTACTTAATAATTAAACAGTATCATTATTTCTTTAAGTAATAAATCTTATTTATAAAAGGCTTATTTTAAGGAAAATATACCACAGGCATACCCTCTAAACTGATCATAAGAATACATTTTTATATAAATATTTTACCAAAACAATTCCACCAGATTTCTCTGAGGTGACCTGAAAGGTTTAAAGTTCATTTGATGAGACATGACGTGAATTTCTCTGAGAAGATCTACCCGGCTTTACGATACAGCTATAAACTAAATAACAGGAATTTAAGGATTCTCTGTATTTTCTTTACTTCCCTTTTTCTTTTGAAAAGCCATCAGTAAGCTAGCGTTATTTGAAATTTATACACATGGATGAAATTTTATCGAAAAATGTGAATCTTGGGAAAGGTGAAAGGAAATTCAATATCGGAAAAAAATAAATCTGTTTAATACCTTATAAAATATGATTGATGTAAATCAATATTTATGGGAAGAGTTCATGAAATATATTTGTATATATTTTAAATTTCTAACATTGTTTTAGTTTGAGTTTTAACTTCATTTATAACAAGTATTCCAATGAAATTGACATCTTCTGAAGCGGAAAATCTATCAATAAATGAACAAGGCAAAAAAAGCACAACTTTCCACTATACAAGAATTATTTAATCTAGATTACAATTCAATGGCTCAATATCTACACCTACACATAAACAAGATAAAATATAGACCGAAAATATTTGCACACATGTAAAAACGTAAGGTAATCATTTATTTATAGATATTGTGGTCTTCACAAAAAATGTTTAAAAATTAGAATGATGTTTTCTGTTATTTTAAACAATTAACTGGTAATCAATATTAATTGAAAAAAAACCTAATTTCCACAAGAAGAAAAATCCTCCGAAACAAAGTTTCAACTACAAAAACGTCATTGTCATTGCAATCATACATACTAAATTTTGAGTGTTTGAAATTATGATCATGGCGTTTTTAATACGGAAATTAGAATTTTAAAGTGTATTATTAATTATATATATTTTTATATAAACTCCTTATACATATTAAACTACTGGCAACCCACCCAATGCTTCTGTTTTGTAGTTTTGCAGTCATGCAGACTGGCATCTTTACTAATTCTAAATCATCATTTCAAACTATTTCATCTTGTAACAAATGAAGATGATAACTTAGTAATTAAAACTTCATTTTGATAATGTCTTTTTTTATGGAAATTTATTGCATCATTATCAATATATTAGACATATCTTTTTATAATTACAAAAATGCTGTCAGTGAAGTTGTGAGTGAATTATTAAGCGTAGTCATCGAGTGATCGAATGAGTGAAGAAATGAGCAAGTTGAAGAGTGAATAAACGAGTGAGAGAATGAATGAATGATGAATAGAATTGTTGAGAATGTGGATAAAAAAGTGAACGTGTTAGTAAAGGATGGATGGAAGAATTGAGTAATACAGTGAGTAAAATCGTGTGTGAACGGGTCAGTGAGTGGACGAGTGAGAAAATAATCATATTATTTAATACTTTTAAATTTCAAATTTCCTTGTACACATATTTGTTTGAGTACGTTTATGCAAATGTCTGTACACGTCCAGTTCGGGCAGATGCACTTATTTAATACGAGACTATATACAATTCAAAACATCGATTTAGAAGCGATAATCAAAAGCTTCCGTTGTGAATAATAAACACTTATCGAAATTGAATCTTTTTTACCGAAACGAGTGTTTAACTTAACAGCGACCTGTTATTATCTAGCCTTTCCGCCACTTAAATTATTTGTTTTCTGTCACGTGTTTAATTATTCAACACTAATAATTTCAGATGTGTTATTTCAAAATTATTGTTTTTCTAAAATCTAAAATAGGATCGCAAATACTGCAGATAGAGTTTAAAACAAAGATAAAGTTAAAACGGCAGTTGTATTTTAGTTTTTTAATTTGTTTATAAGAAAGAACACTTCTTTACAGTTATATTTTACTGACATCATTAAATGGCAGATATATTTTGCATTACCATAATACTTTTCAACTATCAACATTGTGTAAAATTAAATGGCAGTTTTAATAATTGTGAATTCAGAAAAAAAAATTATGATGACTTCAAATTTGAAATAAATTTCTATAAAAAATTATAACATTTTAAGGTTCAAATAATTAAATAAACAGAAACATTACATCAACTTTTTCACTGAACCTCCCCTAAAATCAAATCAAATCCTGACCAAATTTTTGTTCTACAGTTGTAGTAAATGGTTTACCTTTCATTTTGAATAATAATATTTTATTAATTAGAATTCGGAAAATATTACAATTTCGGGTAATTAATCTCTACATTTCACTATTATTTAAATAAATTGGTACAGCATATGCTGAGAAATTGCAGATTTAATAATCCCATTATAGAGAAATCACTCACCCTAAAAAGATAGTATTTTATATGTATTTATAATAGGTACATTTTAAACAATTTTATCCGTCTAAGCTTTTTAGACGAACAAACAATTTTTCGTTTGTTTTATTCGTCTAATTTGACAATTTGACAATTGTTTTATTCGTCTTAACAATTTAAACTGAAATTCGTCTAAGATTATCCTCAACTAACACAATTTATTAGGTTTGCCTATAAATGGATTCTTCGAACATAGTAATAAGCAAATAAACTTTTAAAACATAGTATGCAGTTTAAAGTTTATTTGATGTTGTACTTACAACCCTATTAAAAAAAAACTAATAATAAAACGTACACAACATTTAGAAGTATTATTAAGTTTAATTGTATGTAATAGCATGTGAAAATAATATTGATTATAATTGTGAAATATGATTTAAACACTTTATCACTTTGTATAAATACTGTTTTTTTTTTTTTTATTAAAGTAGACCCCGCTACATGTCTGGGTAAACCGCTCTGATGTTAGTTGGCGAATACCTCAATAGCAGTTAAAATAAATTGTCATAAACATCTTACTCAATCAATAGCGAAATAATTATTATACACCAGGCGGCTAGAATATTGACAATTTTATAGGTCACTAAACACTTCAGACCATTTAGAAAATTAATTGTATGATAAGTGACGACTGTTAAATTACCGTGGGTTTCCAGTCACACATGTACACGTTGCCATAAAAGTCTTTCAGTATTAATGATGCAATAAACACTAATTATAATACAAAAAAGATATATCTGACAGTGTATGGAATCTCAGACCTCACCCTTTTCTTCCCGGGAGATTAGATCATAAAATATAAATGAATTTATAAAATTGAACGCTTTAATTCAGAGTAGAGAATGTCATAAAATATTTATTACCGATAACATTTGTAATAAATTTGATTTTAAAGGATAAACTGTTTCTTTTATTATTTTTTGTAGGCTACCGCAGAAATGCTTGAAGTCGATTTAAAATCAGTGAAATTATTGAGTAATAAAAAATAATTATGTTTCGTGGAAATTTACTATGGGAAACATGAAAACAAAACTGTTATTTTCGTTTTGAATTGAGATCGTATTTTATAAGTTAGTACACATTTTAAGTACATTATTATTTATATTATTTTCTGTAAAATTGTAAGTTAAAGGAAATAAATTATTCCGCAATTAAGGAAAATAAAAAAAAAAAATTAATTACTTATCAAGTATTCCAAAACTTAATACTGATTCTACATTTTTAACTAGTGAAAGAAACAAACAAACATAGTACCTTTTGGTTAAAATTGTTGATGAATGATTAAATATATAGAATATGGAGTAATGTTTACCTATTTTCAAAAATAGTTTTTCAAGAAGAAATTTTACAATTTTAAATTGAAACCGCTATCGATTGGTATATCATTTTAAAAGTAAAATAGTACAGTAAAAATAGATTAAAAAGAAAAATTTATGTTTCGAAACACACTGTGGGGATATGGATTAACATATATATATATATATTTTTTTTTTTTGAAAATCTATACCTCCCAGTTCTCTGGATTCTCATTTAAGGAGAGATGTTGTAAGGGTTGAAACAACAGTTTGTTGCGATTATTTCTTAAAATATTAATATTTGGGGGATGTAAATACAACTGTTATTGACCATATAATTCCCTTTATTTTATTACTAAATTAGTTTAGATTCTTAAATTATTTACCGAGTGACTTTTAAAAGTGATGTCCAATCTTTTTTACGCTTTTAATTGTTAAGATCTTTATAACCAGAATTGTTTAAACACCAAAGTAATAAAAATTTAAGTTTATGAATAAAATATTTATTCCAAGTAACAGTAATAACTTTTTTCACATAATTATCCGATTAAAATACTGGATTAATGTAAATGTAGTAAAAATATAAGAAATTGTTTCACAATGTAGCAGTTAAAATTTCAATGTTCCTTATCGTATGTTCGATTAAACCAAATCGAACTGTATAAATATATATATATATATATATATATATATATATATATATATATATATATATATATATATATATATATATATATCTTTTAGATTACGTATTATGTAGTAGTCTTGTGTGAAAAGATGAAGGAGAGGGATCTAAACTAAGACTTCATGAAAAATGTTCTTCCAGCTTGCATCTCTCAGGGCCTTCTATCTATAGCGATCCATGAGGTCCATTCAAGACCTTTTGTCTTGTTGCTTAAAGGCTCGCGGTCAACATTAGCTTAAACAAAAAAGAAGAAGATAACATAATGACCCTTAGCCCTCGAACTCCCTAATAGCATCAAGATCAGAAGAGAGCATGAGTTACTAAAGAGAAACCTGATTGGAAAGATGAAGGAGAGGGATCTAAACTAACTCTATGGAAAAAAAGTTGTAGATTCAACTTGCACCACTCGGGCCTCATATAACTTTAGTGAGGCATGAGGACCTGTGGCGAGATATTGTTTTGATATTAAATTTCTAAAAAGCTCTCTGTCATCCTGGACTTATAAAGAAAAAGAAGAAGATAAATTAAAGACCCTTAGCCCTCGAATACTCTAATAACATCAGACTCAGAAGGGAACAAAAAATACTAAAGACCTGATTGGAAAGATGAATGAGAGGTATCTAAGCTAAGACTACATGAAAAACGTTGTAGATCCAGCTAGCATCCCTCGGTCTTCATCTAACTATAGAAGCATGACGTCCTACGCCGACAAAATCACCTATTTGAATTCAACTCAGATAAAGTTGGTAAGTACTATTTTTATGGAAATAATTTTGACTACACCAATCAAATCTAAGTTTATCCAGTTTAAATTCGACCTATAAGTCTCAAACTATCTTACTGTTTTATCAGTAGCAAGTGTTCGTCAAGCAATAACTCCAAACCATTGGGTTGAGCTAAATACAAGTGGTACGCTCAATTTCAGAAATCCAAGTCAGGTGTACAAGGAAATGTATGGTGTTATTTTGATTTTTAATCTTGGATAAAAATTTGATTACGAAGTAATTGAACTTCCGCCATTGCTTTTCTTGTTGTTTAAAGGCCAAGAACTTCTCGGTCATCATTGCATTAAAAAAGAATATAAGGTAAAGACCCATTGACCTTGAATAGTCTAATGACGTCAGGGTCAGAAGAGAACAAGGATTGGTCAACCTGATAGTAAACATGAAAGATCTAACCAACGACTAGAGTGACAAAGTATACACTCGGGTATGGTCTCTCGGGATTGCCAAATTGGTACTCTTTAAGGCCCTTGAATTTTGCCCCTGAATGCGTGTAAATTTTAATTTAGTGAATATTTGTAAACTGCTGTTTGTAGTTTATATTAAACAATACTTTTTACAGATTACGAAAAATTTACATATATTCAGTACGTTATACAAATATACAGTTTCCTTATGTTACATAATACACGCATAGGATTAGCCTAAATTTGCTCCCCACCAAGTTTATCTCGTCCAAGATTCTCGAGAAACTGCAAACGTTGTTTTGAATCTGGTTTTCCTAACATCAAGCGTCGAGATAGCAAAAGCATTTACATTGTAATTGAAATATCTACAGCATGTCCGGTGTAGAACGGTTTTCCTCCTCACCCCAAAATAGACATAAACCCTTTATCTTGAAACCGCACAACCCTTCTTATAGGGAGTGTTGGGGGTTGGGGGTGGCTTGATGTAACTAATACTCATAACTTTGTAAATACCTCGTGGGGAATAGGGTGGGAATGCAGGCCTAGTTCTACGTGCTCAGCATTCGTATCTTGTGCTCGGATCGTTTGACTGACGGACCAATACACCCTTCGTGGGTCTCATAATCCAATGTAAACCGACTCGTTTGAATGACTGGGTAATTTAGTTTAAGTTAAAACACTATTGGGCAACTTATTCCTTTATAACGATAATTGAATTAAATGAATCATGTGTTTAGGATTGAAAATTAATTGGTTAAGTAGATTTTAAAAAGTTAAAAAGTTTACAATGACAATTATTGAACCATTCTATTATTATATTAACTGGCTCAAAACTACTGATCCAATTTCGAACACATTCTGCTTAAGTCTAACCATTAAAAATAAAAATGATAGTTTACAATGCGTTAGAGATCCAAATAAATTAAATGTTGACTAATATTGTAATTTGTATATTTATTATAATCCCCAACTCGTTTTTACACAACAATTCAACAATTTTAAAAGATTACCCTAATCAGTTACACGCTTTAAAGGAAATTATGAGAATATAAAAATCACGCTAGTAAATATCTTCTTCCTTTATTGCACTACACCCAAAGTCGAGCACTGATCTCTTCAATAGTCCTCTTCCAATATTCACGATTACATTCATTTCCTTATATTGAATATCTCCTCGTTGCTGGTCTCGATGCAGTACGTTTTGTATACTTCAGCATCTTACATATAATGTATGTAACCTGCCCATTGTAGCGGAGCCTCTATAATTCCTACATTTAAATTATGAGCTGATAGAAAAGAAAAACAACTGTAGGGCGATCACTGCTCAGTGAGAAATGAAGAGGAGTGAGTGGAAGACTCCCCCAACCTGCAATCCATACTTCAAGCAATTCCCCTTTAGGCTGAAGAGACTTTACAGTTTACTAACAATTAAATATTTTGCATGTGAAACATATATTTAAATTTAAAAATTTAAGAATATTTTATGAGTGAAGCGTGCAGAAAGGTAATGACAACAAGTATTATTTATAATAGAAGGAATGGGACTCTGGGAAAATTATGAACAGAGTGTTTTAAGCGTAGCTTTGAGAAGTTTAAAAAAAAATTTAATTGGGAACGAAATGCTTCAACAATTTACCAGACGAGGTCAAAAAAGAAAATTATAAAAATCTTTAAATACGGTAAAAAGTAGCATTTTTGATAGACCGGATTTTTCTGCTGTTGCAAATATTAAAATAACAGTAATTATAATCTTTCTAATGTTGTCAACTTTGTATTTGGATGTGTTGTATTTAATTTAGATTTTTTAAATTTTGTTTTTATTAGATTAAGGATTAAAAATATTATTATAATTTTTTTTTTGTCTTTTTTTGTAGTTTTCCTTTTTTTATTTTTTTTAACTTAACTTATTTTATTTATTTATTTAACAATAAATATGGTTAGTTAGTAGTTCTATTTATTAACCCACCACAGTTAGTAACGAATACTTTTCTAAATTAAAATACTAGTCACTGATAATTAGTGTTAAGTATAGATAATTAATACTCATTTTGTTGGCAATACTGTTTCTGAAATTTGTTTTATACTCAAAAGAGCAGTAAAAATTCATTTCATTTTTAACTCTATTTTTAATGAGTTTATTTTTATAGAATTTTGGTTATCAAATAACGAAGGACTACTCCTTACAATATTTTTTTATTCAGCTGTAGTATAATACAATGTAATTTCTTAGAAAATTATTCATTAGATAAAATTTCCGAATAAAATAAATTAGTTTAAAATTTTTAGTGAATGACTGCATATAATTTGTAATATATGTGTGTTTGTGCAATAAATGTTAAAATAACTAACAAACTGAAATTGTAATTATTTTCTCTTACATTATTCACAACAATAAAATTTATAAATTAAAGAGTAGTGATAGCAGTATTAAATTTATTTATCTTATTTTCACTTATTTTTAGGTTAGTTAATTTACAAAGATAATTATATTTCACTTTTTTATTGAAAATAGCAGAATCAATATTTTGAAGATAATAACATCTTCTTTAAAACCTTAGGCACTATATTTTAGTAACATTGAAAAAATCGTTAAGAGAGATTTTTTTTTTTTTTTTTTTTTTTTTTTATTAATGAAGAAGACAACTTGACATACGGTCACAATATGTCACCTTTCAATAAAAACAGGTTTAACCTTTTTTTTCTGTATCCAATAAACTGAAGCCAACTGTTCAAACAAACGCCTGACATTATTATTTTTTTTAAATAACGTTTTTGACTTAAAAATTAGGATGAATAAAACTAAAAACGCTGTAACACAACATACTGTGAAGATGGTTTTGAAAGACAGGTGAGAAGAGATCTCTTCACCATCATTAACCACCAAAATTTTATCGCTTATTACTTCTGATGTGTCAACACCATGTATTTTTCAACCTAAGTGAAAATTGATCCTAAAAACACTATTTACAAACGTAGAGAATTAAGTATCATGTGACTTATGTTAGGGAGATGGTATACAAGACTAAGAGGGTATTTTAGAGACTTGAATAAGTTTTGTGGAATGTAGGAGCAACAAGAGAAATAATTCCACGATTGCATTGTATGCTGGTTTCCACTATGCTGCCGCGGTATGTAAGAAGATTATAAAGAAAGCTAAGTACAGGAAAGCTAAGGTATAGGAAGTAAAGGTGGATGGGATTGAGGAGTATAAATCTCCGCATGACCGTTTGTACAGATGCGCTAATATGTTAGCTTGAGTACCTCCTGTGGTCTATTAGTGGAGAAACGATCCAGAGAACAAGACAGCAAAGTGTACGTCTTCAAAAATGCCTCAGGAGAGGCACGTTTGCCTTTTTGGTAGGAAAGGTGGCAGATGTCTAGCGATGACGATTAAAAAGCTAATTTCAGATATTAGTACTTGAGTTAGCAGAAACTTTATACAACCTAATTACTACAAAACGCAAATGTTAACTGACCTTGGAGATTATAAGCATACTTTCAACGTTTCGGGTTACGAGATAGTCCTTTCTGTGTGTACTGTGGTTGTGTTGACACTGTGGACCTTAGTTTATTGTTCAAGATGGAGACTAATTAGGAGATGGTGCGAATTATATGGGATGGTCCACAGTTGCTGGGAAAATGCTTATGTGTACGTAGAACCGAAGCAAAGTTAGTAATAATGGGACAAAGGAAATAGTGAACCAGTAGGTGAAGAAACTATTGCTATTTAGGAACAGAAAATGTGGTTTTAGCCGGTAAGATTTTACCACTACGCATTTTTATATAGAGTTTGGATAAGGATTACTCCGGCTACAAGAAAGACCAAGTGGCATCTCCAGAAGCAATGTGTGACGAAACAAAAAGAATTGGTATGGGTCTACACAACGGATAGTTCTTTAAAGTAAATAATGTATATATATATTATATATTATTTTAACTTATCACAAAACCAAAAAAATTAAATTTAAGTAATTATCACAAGATTAAATTACTATTTAATTCGACAACTATTAAGTTAAATAACAACATATCTAAAGAGTAAAAGGTAATCGAATAATGAATTAATTTGTTAACCAATTCCTCCCCATCCTTTCCCAACATCATGTGTCAGCTGTAATCAAATCACTTTGAACGTTTCATTTTATACACATTACACTAATCAATATAACCACAGATTTAAAACAAAATAGTTATCACTAAATTAATTTTCTCGTAGGCAATTTTAATAACAATGAAAATTTGTAGTTAATTTCTTAATTTAACTAAATATGTTATAAAATTTTTGTTAAGTTTAAATATAAATATTATTGCGTTGGGTCTAATTATAAACAATTAATTAGGGGCTCATAAGCCGTGTAACCGGAGCATAACCATAGCAATCCCAAGTTACCGCAAACATATCTAAACCAATTTTTTTATTTAGTTAGAAACCGCCCTTTCACATTTAGTATAATATATCCCTTGACCAACTTATGTTCTCCTTCGACTCTGACGCTACTAGAGTATTCGTGAAATTGGGTCTATATCTTCTTTCAGTTTCTGGTTTCAGTTCGTTTCTTCATTTTTTGTATAAGGCAATGATGACAGAAAGGGTTGAGAAACTTTTAAAATTTTCGCCACAAATCCTAGATCCCACGATAATTGGTCAACACCGTTACTTTTTGAATGTACAACGAAATTAAACCAGAAACTGGTCAAACCAATAGAGAGTAGTAGTAATTATATTACTGGGATAAACTTATAAACTTAATTAAAAAAGGGTATTAACGATTTATTTCGGTTCGAACATCTTAACATTAATTTATAATATATCTTGCCTTATTCGTATATTACAAGAAATCATTTTTATGAATGTATTGTCCAGTTGGTTTGTTAGAATGTCTGTATGAAGACACAATTATATTGATTTGGTTATCGCATATACTAGTCTTCACTCTCGTTCTCACACACACACATCTAAGTTTCCATAATTTAATCAATATTATTTTATGTTACTATAATCTTTCGATTCCAATTCATAAACCATTAAATCCGTTGAATAATTTTTATTAAAATTCTATTTATTAAAATATCACACTAATGTTCAAAATTACATTTACTCATAATAATAAAATTACAGTAAATTAATTTCCTTTATTTACCTAGTGTAAGAAGTATAATGTAAGCTTGATAATAGTCACAAATTTTGAACTCTTTACACTCATCCTCACGTTTCAAGATATCAAAGAAGTTAGTTTTGACATGCCATCCGTCCGTCGTCGTTGCAACGTTGACTTTCTACGTAAGACGATAAGCGACCACTGGGTCATGAATTGTGGTATAAAGGGACCATATTGTGCTCAAATAAAAAAAATCGTATTAATAAAATGAAAATGACAAACATTATTAACAGTTTTTTTGTATATATAACATGTGTTAATAAAACAAATTAGATAAAAATTTTAAGAGCTAAGAGTTTAAATTCTGCATAGTACCAAATTAACCTCTCTACCATGATAAATATCAAAGTTATTGTTACAATATGTAATTCCGTACTCTTTCCTCCCAGGAAAATGTGATATTCTTACAGTCCGGCAGGGCAGAGATAACAGGACCTTAGCGAATGAAGGCTCCTCCACTTATGTAAAATTTCGATACCCATTATAGCCAACACGAGCGAAGCCATTAGAAGCATCTATACACATCCAAAATACTTTGTACCTAGCCAAAGTCAAATACTTTTACTAGGTTCAGAAAACCTGTTAAATAACACAACTATTATAAAACAACTTACCCTATAGAGTAAGAATTCCATGATCTAACAAACAGTGTCAACATTTTTAAACATTCGGCAATTAAATATAGAGGATTGGTGATTGTATTAAATTTTATGATTGGACTGATTAATACCATGATAACGTTAATCAACTTGTTTTAAATTATAATCCTATAGAACTTTTAATATTTCATTATTTTCTCTGGTTCACAATTATACGTTATATGCATTTAATATTTACAGCAAATATTAAAAATATTAAATTATGCTTGAAATATAATATAACTATTCTGAAAATATTTTCTAAAATAGGAATAATTAAAGGACAGTACACTTTTATTTTATATTTGTTTTTTAATTACCTAATTAAAATATTTACTCCATCAGACTTGACATCAACGGGTAGGTATACTGGAATAAATATAGTTATGAATGTCACTGTAATAATTATTACTGGATTTTATTGAAACAGCTGTCAATTAAGTATTCTTCCAACCTGCATATAAGGGTTACACTTAACCCACATGATCTGTCTGGAGGACATGACATATCGAACATAAACACGTTTAAAGTAATTTTGTATTTACCACATTCCACCACATTTGTATTTATTCTTGCATTTGGAATAATTTATTCCTGATATTGTAATACATTTATAATGTTTTTTGTTTGTTTTTTAATAAATATTCAAGTAGTAGTATTGCGTGGGCTTTTTCTTCAGAAAAATAGAGATCTTAAGGAATAGCATATTTTTTGTGTACACATTTCATTAATATTATGGTATTTTAACAATCATTGTATAAAGAAAATGTTGAAATGGTTAATAATATTAAGGACTTTGGAGTTCATAACCAACAGGAATTGTCTTTCAATAATCACATTGTAAATATAGTTAAAAGAAGTTATCCCATATTAGGTTTGATTTGAAGAATAATTGCGGCTTTTAAAGATATCGAGGTGCTGAAGATTTTATATAATGCTTTAGTTTGATAACGTCAATAGGGCATTATGTTAATTTCTTAGAAAATGCACAAAAGAGATATTGACGTGAATTGTATCAGAAAACATTTGGTTGTGTTGACTAACAAAACTAAACTATATATAATATTGCTACTACCATTAATAATAATAATATTAATCTTTATTTATTGAAGTGAAGTTAGAACCATAAGGTACCCTCTTCCACTTTACCTCTAATAATACATTACAAAATACATGAACATTAATAATACAAAGTAAATTATTAAAAAAATAAGAAACTATAAAATAGTAATACCTTCTAAAACTTATTACAAAATACATAAAAATGTATACTTAAATTAATTAGGAAACAAGTAAGAACACATAATATAGTAAACTTGAAAAAATAAAAAATAAACACATTTATCTTCAAATAAAACGTAACAAAACGTAAAATTTACTAAAGACTAATACAAAAAATCTAATATAAACACATCCACACTGTCAAACACACATACACTCAAGAACACTCTCCAAAACACGAAAACCCGGTCAAGCACCCGAAACTACTCATAACGGTAGCATTTTTAAATGAATTCGTTGGCGGTTTGTGCTTTTTGACAGGCATTATGAGTGGGTTTATAGATCTTCCTGAAGCTCTATGCCAAATATCATGGTGTATTCCAGCTTATGGTAGATGGAAGAATAAAAAGCGATTGTGGTGCTGATGATTGTATTTAATGGTTTAGTTAGAACGTCTGGAATTTGACTGTGTTGTCTCCATCAATAAACATAATATTAACTTGTTGGAAAACATATAAAAGAGGTTTTCACTTGTTTCATTAGAAAAAATTCGCTTTCATGGCAAATAAATTTAAACGAGTCTAAATAAGTATTAGTAACTAATGAAAAATTTTAAATGAATTTGTTGGCAGTTAGGTGAAATTTATTACGGTTCTTACTTTGTGACAGGCGTTAAGAATGGCATGATATATGTGCTGGAAGCCCTAAGCCAAATATGGCGGTGTATTACAGCTTATGGGGAAGGCCCTTATATCAAGAGCATATTAGTGCAGGTGCTTATGCTTCGACACAGCTTAATTCATCAGTTGCTCTATGCAATGTGGTCACACACATTGGAGACGTTTTCTGTGACCTGCCTTTATTTTGAAGAGCTTCTTTGCAGAGAAGGTCTATCTGATTTCTTCTTTATGTTTTCTGTTTTGTTTTATACTTTAAGTTTAGGGGATTTCTTTAATACACTCTTTTAGTTTCCTAACGATTTTTTTATTATTATTTTTTTTTTGAGGAAAGTGGCAGTCAAAAGTCTGTTTGTGTATATATATTAGCAGCAGTGGGATAGTCGAAGTTGGGAAAGAAGCATGCTTACCGTTACGAACTCACGTGACGTGACGAAGGGGCGTGACGTTACGTTGTCAAAATTTGTACACCAAGCTTTACTTTAAAAAATATGTACTTAGATTTAGTAAATATTGTCTTTAAAGTAAGTTTCTAAAACCTTCTCTCTTCGTCATAGCTTTAATTAAAAATATAAAGTTATAAATATCCAAACTAATTATACGATATTATAAAAAACAAATACAGTACATTAAATTGAAAAAAAAAAAAAAGAAAGAAAGAAAGAAAAAATACGTTAAATAAAGACTACAGAAATATTATTAAAAATAATGTAGATAAAAAAAAAGAATAGAAAACAATAACATAATGGAACTCATGAGACGGAGAGAGATAGAACAAGTTTAAAGTTCATATTTTTATATCAGTTCAGACAAAGTTTAAATCAACCACAATGCTTAGTTCACTGTTTGTTTTTAGAGAATCTAAGATAGAATTTAAATGAAATTGATGTTTTGTCAAATGAAACAATGTAGTTTGTGTACTGCTACATATTTATTTTCCTCTTGGGGGAAATACGTAGAGCTAAACGAGAAGTTACGATTCGCAGTGAGTTTTAGAAAATACATATGAGTCTCCTCTCCTAGGGAATTACGTTGACAAGTTTTAAAATTTGATGAACTCACAAATAAAACTGTCCCGGTTGACAAGCACCTCCGGCACGAGGCAAAGGATTCTCGTTGAACAATTAATGTTGCCCGTTAGATTGGATTGTACAGGGGGAAGAAGGGAGGGTCAGTCACTCAAATAGCGGACAGTCACAGAATCAAATATAAATGTGGAATTTGGCCTGATTTTTCAAAACATTAAATGTGATATGTCCTGCTGTTTATAAAAACTTTGTGTTTCAAATACAGGGTGTGTAAAAATTGTTTTCAAACCTTCGAGAGCTTATTCCTCACATTAACACCATTGAAAAACTCATGTGAACAAATTTCCTAAAATTGTTAGTTTCCTATCTACCTGCTTGTGTTTTTAACAAAAAAATCTTTGAACAGTAAATCATATATAAATTATATTTAGAATGCTATTTAGTGGTATAAAGACCCAATTTTAGAAAGAAAAATCAACAGATTTCACAAATTGCGGATTTTTAAACATTTTAATGTCGAATATCTCAAAACCGTTAGTTTTAAAATAATTTACAAGAGACAATAGATAGTTATTAATATTATCATTATGTGTGTCAATAACTCAGTTAACCTTGAACATACAGGAAGATTTTCAGATACAAATTTGCAGAATTAACAAAATTATTTTGTTTCTAGTCTAATCTTCTTCTTCTTTTTAAAATTTTTTTTTTTATTTATTTATTTTTTTTTTCCTTTCAGTATTTGTCTATAACTCAGTTATCCATTAACCTACAGTAAGAACTAAAAATAAGTGTATTGTGTCTCTTGTAAATATTTTGTAGAAATAACAGTTTTTTTTTTTAATATTCAAATTTAAAAGTTTAAATAATGCTTTGGGTCATTCCAAATTTTCGTGCTTATTGGAGTAAAAATTAAGTTTACGTCGTTTAAATACTGAAAAGGAGTTTTTTGTTTATTTAAAGCAAAATAGGAGCTCATTGTCTCTTCTCCTATTAATATATATCTTTTTAATAACCTACTAGATAAAAGTGTAGATTTTATGAGAAGTGAAGATACAAATTAAAATTATTATTATTATTATGGTAATCTGAGGTATCTAAAGTAAGAGGCAGCATTTTTGGCGGAGCCAGCATCCTGTGCACTACTACCCTTCTGTGGACATTACCCCATAGTTTGGTTTTACTAAAATTAAAAATTACTTCAATAGGATAATAATATACCAACAAACACTAATATATCAAAGACAGACTTGTGTTTGTATGCACATAAACATAAATTCAAAAGTTTAATTATTATTATTATTATTATTATTACAAAACACATTGTTTTAGTGAATTATGTGATGTAATACAATTATATCTTGTTAGTTAAATTCCAAAATATAACTTCAAACACATGATACAATTAGTAAGTTCAATGATAAAGTTTATTTATATTTAATATCTAGTTTATTAATTTTCATCCAGAAAAGCTGTTCGAATTTGTTTTACTAGCAATAAAACTGTCAACGAAATATGTATCAATCTATATTCCTATCATAACAATTAATACTTTTCTTCACATACCAAGGAATCAACTTTTGTTTTATATAATGAAGTCTTATTTCTTGTTAACAGCATGCGAGTTTATCTCTAATTGATTTGACTACAAGCTTAAAGGGAAAACTGATTTTCTTTATTAATTCCAAGATATACTTAAATTGTTTCTTAGAATAGACATGGTCAATGTGATTGCTTAAAAATTGTTTTAAAATATGAAATGGAAAATCTGGTACTTTCTTTCTTGAGCAGGACTTATTTTAGCCGAAATGACAAGATTTTTGAAACCAACTAGGCAGTATGAAGCTATTGATGGAAATGAATTCTGTTAATACTACAGAATGGATATTCAACAGACCGTAGTGCCTCTTCCTTTATACACGGATTTTAAAATTGCATGTCACTATTGCAGAAAATTCGTGGAAAGTATTTTAACGTGGTGAAACACAATTTTGTTCTTGTATTTTTATTGCAATTAAAACGTTTTATTACCGTATCATATTTTAACTTGATTTTTTAGTTTGATTCTCACAAAAAAAATCTATCTTGTATTTGTATGTTAAATTTAGTATATAAAGCTTTGAAAGTGTGTGACTTACCGGTGTATTTTCTTCGTCTTCTTCTTTTGCTTTGTTTTTCTTTGTTTATTCAACATATTTGACGACATTTCTTATGTCATCTTCAGGCATTATTAGATCCTTTCTAGACTTAGATATAAATTTTCTTGGTTCTACATATTTCGTGAAATAATACATTGTAATATTTAAATTTTAAAACATTTCCAGAAAATATTTAAAATATTTAAACATTTTTATGTATACACAGATGTGACACTTTAACATATAAAACTCTAAAAACCGTAGATTTTAAAATGATATACTTCAAATATTGTACTTTCGTTGAATTATTGTTGATAAATTTACTTTAACATTATTAAACCGGAATAAAAGATATAAAGATGACATAAGGTATGTCGGAACTAGTAGTTTTGTCTGGTTAATAAAGGATTAATCAACTAAAAATTAAAAACATTAATAATCTAAAAAGGAAATGAAAGAAGTAATTTCCAAACCACACATAAAACATTAACTAACGTCAGAAATTTTAATTAAGGCGTTCAATTGTTTGTTAAACTTTCTAACTTTAATTGTGTTATTGTATTATTATTTGTGGATTACTTCTTTCACAAGGCTCATTGGATGTTTGAATTTGTAATAACTAAATATCAATAACACTATTCTGGAGGTCAATGACACTACATAAGTTTTCGAATTACTACAAGTGAACAACATAAATTTCCATTTGAAAACTTTTGGTAATACTCAAAATGGCAAAGAGTATAGATTGGGATTAAAATGAAATATTTCAAATATGCCATTAGTCAATTATTACGAGTGTTTAACGGGTTGGGAGGTGCGGTTGCCCTTCGTTTAGACAGGATCATTATACACAAACCATCAACATATACGGATGGAAAAAGCAACCCAGAACAACAATAGAGTCCATTCCGATTCATTTCGTTTAAATCAAGAAACACTTTTCCAGAGTCCTCTTTATCCGTCCTCGACGATTTAGTATGCTCCTAACAGGAGTACAGCTACCCGTCCATACATCCCTCTAGTACCCTTCGTCGGAGGTTGTAGTCCCCCTGAAATCCAGAAAGATATTTTTACATTTGCTTACTAACTTCAGATTTTAGTTTGGTATAATCGTTAATTGTACATAATAAATAAATTGCCAATCTCCATGGTATGTATGAAGTTCAGAATTAGAGACTGTAGTGCTGCTATCTAAGAGCACACTTTTAGTAACTTCATACGGTATTGAATGGTCCGAATCAACCTACGCTAGCGCATTCTGAAGCGAAACCCTTAAAGATACAAATGATCAACCGAAATATCGAGCGTCACATCGTCGTTTTGGTATTTGTTCTTTTTTTTCTGAAATACAGTATGCGCCGAAATAAACAGTACTGAAAAGTCAGCTACATCTGATTCAGTTTGAGTACTGTTTATTTTGGCGCATACCGTAATTCAATTTATTGTATAATACAAAGATAAGTCCTCAAAAACGCTTCGAGTCAGACGGATTAGAAAACAAAATTTATAAATGAAATAAACATTTAAATATACCAAACTTCAATTTGTCGAGCAAATTATAACTAAGTTAAAAATGCCGACGTAGAAAATAGTGTGATAAAAAATTTAATTATTTTTAAACAAGTCATTTCGATTAATATTTTCAAGAACATCATAAAACTTGGAAAATCATTTGTCCAACAATGTCGTTATAATTTCTAAATATGTTGCATCTAATCTGGTGTTGACATTGTCGAAGCTTTTCAAATAGGCTACACAATATTTTTGTCTTGATAAAGCGGCGGAACAACGGCCCAATGGCAGAACAATGGCGAGAGACCGTGCAACGTATGTTTATTAATTATATGTGGCCACAACATGATTCGACTAGATAATTAAAAGCAGAACATGCAAATGAGATCCGTGTTGGACAGGTGGACTTTTCTCATCCTACCCCCACGCCGTATCACCTCTCCCTCTCCCAACTCCCTCATACCGCCTACAAAAACACTGCAATAGTATTTATGGTTTTCAACAATAAGATACATTAGTTAATTGATAGCTGCAATGAAAACAATATCATAATTATTATATTTATTTTATAAATGTTCAAATGAAATTAAATTTGTTTATGTCAAAGGAAAAAAGTATGTGGCTTATAAATTGTCTGAGTCTCTTTTAAAATTAGTCTTTCAAATCTGACCCCAGTAAGGTCAATAGAGCTTACAAATATTAAAAGTACAAACTGTATATCAATAGACGATTTTAATTAAGCTAAAGCGAAATAAAAAAAATGCACTGGAATGAACAAAATTAACATTAGATATTTTTATATCAAACAATGGCGAATGTTGTATCTTTCCCAGATAATATTGTTATAACAGCTCCTTACGCAGGAGATATTTGTACTGACAGCGTTTACTCGTATAATTACTGAAGTTAATATCAAGCAGCTATTAAACCACAAACACGTGATCACGCACATCTGACATCTTGTATTTGACGTGAAACAGTACAGGAGCATTGTATTAATTATTAGCAATAATATTCACTTCCCACATTATACGCTTATCTTATTAGAATATCGTTAGTTTAGTTTAGACGTTTAATACACCCATTTGTAAAGGTTGTTCCATTCATACAAATATTGTTTTTGATTTTTTTTAACCTATCTTTTAGCTGTTAATATTTGAAGTGGTTAAAACAAATTGAAAGTCCATCAATTCTACACATTACAATAACTTAACAACAATTTTACTCACTGAAGTGTGTTTGGTTGTGATAATAAATGAATATCAAACGCTAGGGTACTTTTTTACATATCTCAATAACATAACTGTAAAGTGTCAAGTTTGTAGAGTGTTTCATAAGTCCGGCATTTACTTCAAAAATAGCGACCGCTTCATGGGACACCCAGTATTAACGCATAATAGTAAACAAAAATAAAAATTTTTAAAATAGCTTCAATTGCGATCAAAATTCTGTACTAGCAAGGTTACATTTTAAATAATTTGTTACCCGTGTCAAATATATGTGCACATGTTTATGATTTATTAAAATATTATTTGTTGTGCACTTATTAGTTATAACAAAAAACAATGTGGATAAAATTAAAATGTACGCCCTGATTATGCCTACATAAAGATTTAAAACATATATGGAACTACGTAAGTTGAATTTATTATAAATAATAAAATATTATAAGATAATAATGTTAAAAGAATAGTAATATACACAAATATAATATATTTATTTGTAAACATACTAGTCTAATCTTATAATATTCGTCGTAGAGTTATGTTATTGCTATTAAATAAATTTATTAAAAACAAAAGTTTTTGTTATGATACAACAAAAAAGTTTAGTTATTTATTTCTTAAACTAAAACAATTTATATTAGTTAAAAAACAACATTGATTATTTGGAGGGAAAAAAAATAACAATATATAGTAAATAATATTTGTTTGAGTACTAATGATTTAATAATTAAATTTGTTTCATAACAATATACATATATTTTTATATCATAATAAAGGTTTTGTGTATATATACGTTTATTACAATTTTAAAATGAAAGAGGAAATAATATATTGTTTTAATCCTTCATATGATTACGATAGCATAAGAGTGTCATTTTGTGTAATTTACAAACCCTTCTACAATATACTTTAAAGCGGTGGCAACTTGTATAGTTACAGGTGCCTTGTTAAATAACTCACTGCGGTTTAACAGAGAACAGATAAAGAACTCTGCACTCCTAAAATATTCATCCAACGGAGGAAAAGATAAAAAATGATATTGATGCATAGAAAATAAAGACACCTGCTACATTAATTACGACTTCTTTGGGCCATGTTTAATATTCAAAGACTGTAAGATTTATCCCCTTAAGCAATCACTAAAATAATGTTAAATTATTTTCTATTCTCTATTCATTTTGTGCTACAATTTCTATCGAATGTCTTCTTATATCGTATTTGAGTGCATACAAGTTATTGTAAATTCATTCGCCTTACAGCAAAAAATAAAACTCAGTAAGTAAGCTATAATTTTATTTTCATGTAAACTATAAATTGTATTTATTTATGTTTATTTTTTTTAAATATTTTACAGCGTCTTGTTTACGTAATTTTATTCATTTTAATACAAAGGAAGAAATCGTTCGTTTTACCTTGTATTAATAATTCAATTTTTTAGTAGTTTCGTGTCAATTCTTAAAACTATATGAACCTAGTATTTCCAAAACATGCCTGGTTTTGATAATGATAATATTCTCAAATACAACACATTACAAACATGTTTCCAATATTACAATACTATCAAAAAGCTTTTTTTTTATTTTTTGTTATTACTTTACTGTAGCCAAATATATAATTGTAGTGAAAAAATTGTATACTGTTGGGCGAGGAAACGTTGTTTGTTTTTTGTTTTGTTTTTTTTGTATGTTACATGTATGATTTATATATACCTTGTCTTTCGAAATTAAGTGTCAATTTAAAATACATATAATGTACATACATATTTGTTATATGTATTACTTATTTAATCTATGGGTTAAGATTGTAATAATAAATTTTGAAAAAAAATTAAATGATTATAGCTCATTTACTTTTTTTCAATTACAAAACAAAATTTCTATGGAGGAATTTTCGGGATATAATTAGCTGTTTTTGTAAATTATCTATTGTAATATTGCAAGGGGTGTGTGAATTAACTATCTAAAATTATACAGAAGTTTGAAACCGCTGGTTTTGTAGTAGATAAATAAAAATTATAAAGGCCTGCAGTAATTAAAGACGATATTACCATTACAAATAGATATTGTGCTTGATTTGATATTAGATAGAATAAAAAACTAATACAAGATCTGACAAAAATTACGTTTACTTAATCAAAAGCGTTTCAACGACAAAGTCGCCATTCTCAGTGATACATGCGCTACAATAACTAAGCTATTACTAAATGTATCATTGAGGAAGGCGACTTTGTCGATGAAACGCGTTTGATTAATTAAACGTAATATTTGTGAGATGTTGTGTTCGATCGTTATTCTATCCGATATTACGGTTCCTGCAATATTGCGTGTAAATAATGTACCAATCTAGTGCAGAAAATTAGGATTATTTGTATAGGTCTCATAAAATTCACTTTATGGAATGAAGATAATACAATATTGATGCTTACTTGTTTGCCATCTTCATCCAGTATGGAGAAACAGTGTTCGCCGAACATCTTGATTTGATTAACACAAATGGAGCATTATTAGATGGCAACTGAGAATGTACCATTATAAAATACAAATGAATTTCAAACTTAAAGATTATGATAAGCCTAACATACCTAATTTTTCCTTGTTATCAATCGCCGAAATATCGTTAAATGAAGGATGATTTTGTTAGATATTTGAACCGATGAAACACACTTTCATCTGAAGGCCTGTGTAAACACTGACAATTGGCGTATATGGTCACATTACTAACTCTCTTAAAATAGTTAAACATGTGGCTTCTAATGAAGGTTACAGTTTCTCCTCCAATTCGATCAATAGTAAGTATTTTTTTGAAGAAGTTCAAAATAAAGAAGAAGAAGAAGAAGAAGAAGAAGAAGAAGAAGAAGAAGAAGAAGAAGAAGAAGAAGAAGAAGAAGAAGAAGAAGAAGAAGAAGAAGAAGAAGAAGAAGAAGAAGAAGAAGAAGAAGAAGAAGAAGAAGAAGAAGAAGAAGAAGAAGAAGAAGAAGAAGAAGAAGAAGAAGAAGAAGAAGAAGAAGAAGAAGAAGAAGAAGAAGAAGAAGAAGAAGAAGAAGAAGAAGAAGAAGAAGAAGAAGAAGAAGAAGAAGAAGAAGAAGAAGAAGAAGAAGAAGAAGAAGAAGAAGAAGAAGAAGAAGAAGAAGAAGAAGAAGAAGAAGAAGAAAAAGAAGAAGAAGAAGAAGAAGAAGAAGAAGGAGGAGGAGAGGGAGGAGGATTAGGAGGAGGAGGAGGAGGAGGAGAGGAGGAGGAGGAGGAGGAGGAGGAGAAGAAGAAGAAGAAGAAGAAGAAGAAGAAGAAGAAGAAGAAGAAGAAGAAGAAGAAGAAGAAGAAGAAGAAGAAGAAGAAGAAGAAGAAGAAGAAGAAGAAGAAGAAGAAGAAGAAGAAGAAGAAGAAAGAAGAAGAAGAAGAAGAAAAGAAGAAGAAGAAGAAGAAGGAGGAGGAGGAGGAGGATTAGGAGGAGGAGGAGGAGGAGGAGGAGGAGGAGGAGGAGGAGGAGGAGGAGGAGAAGAAGAAGAAGAAGAAGAAAAGAAGAAGAAGAAGAAGAAGAAGAAGAAGAAGAAGAAGAAAAGAAGAAGAAGAAGAAGAAGAAGAAGAAGAAGAAGAAGAAGAAGAAGAAGAAGAAGAAGAAGAAGAAGAAGAAGAAGAAGAACAGTTTCAATCACGAGAAAACGATACTTAATTATGCTCTGTAATAATGTGATGAGAAAACTGTAAGCCCATGGTCTTGAGTATATAATGTTCATGCATGATGGAGTACCTCCATACACTTATAATGAGCCCGAAACGTTTTTTGGATAACACCTGGAATCCGTGTAATTGGAAGACAGTGCACAGTGTCTTCGCCTTCGAGATCTCCTGACTTGATATCCGACTTCTGGTTCTGGGGCTATTTCAAGAAGAGAACCTTTAACGAACTGAAGGCATCAATTGTTCAATAAGTACCAGCAGGAGTATCAGCAGATTGAGTTGATGGTTTGGCCAGGAGCATAATGGCGGTCATATTGAACACTTAAGTTACACGTCAAAAATAGGGCATAGTTTTGTTACAATTTTACTTAGGGTATCAAATCCTAAGTATGTATAAGGGTGCAGAATACCGGATGATTTGTAGTATTCTGGTCAATCCCAGGTAGGATACGGTGGAAACACAAGCTTGGGCAGCTTGTTCATGAGGGTAAGTTGTCGGCCCATCGGCTATTTATAGTTCCGGTACCACGGAAGCATGAGAGACCCTGCTGGGTCCTACTCTGGAACTTGCTCCAGAGTGGGCTCCAACACTCATACGAAAAAGGTAGGACTCGTGGGGCAAGTGTCACAGCTGAGGGTGGATGAATTCCCCTCTATTACATTTTGAGTGGGGGTTGGTGGTATAACCATCGTGGGTTACATACGGCATCTTCTAACTTCATTGTTATACTCGTAATTTCGTAATAGTGTATAAAGTCAAGGTGTATAATTATCAAAATATAAACTAAATAAATTATCTGAAATAAATTAATATTATCTCTTGCTTTTGAAAGATTCGATACACGCTTATTAATATAGTGGCAAAGCAATTTAACCTAAATAAATTGAACCAAATCCAACTAAATATATAGTATCTCCTAACTTGTTATTTATCCAACATAAAATCATTTCTTAGAATTTCCAATCATTTACTAAAGTATATCTCACAAATTGTAGTTACATTTGGCAACGATATTTTTTTACAATCGTTTCAACTAAACATACACGTCATGATATTTATAACGTAATAACTGCTTCCAATAGCAGACGAACTCTTTAATAATAATAATAAAGTTTTCTATCATTCTCCATTCATTATTATTTTCTGGTTCGTCGATGCATCTCTCGTTTTATATGCATGAGCAGAGTTTTTTTCTCCAGTTTTGATAACTGATTGCATCTTTTGAATATTCAACTATATGATGTTGTTAACAATTTAATTGAACAAACCAATCTGCTACGAATCAAAATACAAATAAATTTATATTACATAAAATCTACTATGTTGTAAAAATAGTACTTTTTAATTCAATTGTATTATTTACTTATTTATTGTGTTCATATTATTTAATATTTATATGTTTTTATAAAATTACAACGTAGTTATAAATTTCGGATTATTAAATGAAGAAATGAAAAAAAGATTTGTGTTTTCATTTGAACCAAACACACAGCAAAATAAAAAAAAAATATAATTGTGACTCTAACAACCTTGAGAACTATAATAATAATAAAGATTAAGGATTATTAATGGTAATTATGATTAATGAGTCCCATATATTTGTAACCGAAATACACCTCTACAATTGCTGTTATTGTTTGTTTGAATATAATACATACATTTGTTATACATTAATAATAACTAAAATTAAAATAATAATAATAATAAATAATAAAAATAGTTCTATTGATCCAAATTTTACTTGGATTTTATTTAACAAAACCTAACCCAACCGTACCTAACCTAACCTACCAAACCTTACCTTACCTAAATAGTGTTTAAATATTGTATGACATGTACAGTCAATGTACTAAATGTGTAAATTATATTATATTTAAAATTTTATGTTTTCATAAGTAAACAGAAGATGGTACCAGTAATAGTAGAACATGTAGTTCATAATATAAACCTATCGTTTACAGAATACTATAATTGCCTAAGAAAGGTATTATAAAATGTTTAACCTCAAAATTATTAAATATAAAAATAACAAAAGGATTAATAATCAGAGTTTTATTTAAAATTTCGTCTCACTAAATGGGATTTTCATAAGTAAATCCTATTCTTATTTAAATTAGCCCAAAATATAAATTCCTTATTAATACTAAAATTGGCGACATCCCTAAAAGCGTTAATCAACAAATATATATTTTTTAAATACGAAGTCATCGTATTTGCATCGTGCAATTTTGTATACTCTAATGTTTCCTTTCTCACATATAAGTAGTATACAGGAAGTTGTGATGTGCCAACAATTTAAGTATTAATTTAATAGTTTTTCAAGAAAATATCCGATTTTCTGTGGAATATTCTACAGCTTAAAATGAATATGCAGATGTTGTTCAAATTTGATATTTTGGTATATTTGAGTTATATCTAGAGGCCCCCCTGCATTTAGTTTATATAAATCGAAACGAATTTGTAATTTGATTATTACTCAACCTTTTTAATCTTCTCAAGCTTATTACTGCATTATAAGTTTTAAAGAGGTAAATAAAACGTTTTGGTTGATCTTCTTTAAAAAAACTAGGCTTAAATAATTACCAAAATAAAATTTAAAATGAATTAGTTAGGGTTTACATTATTTTGTAGTATAAATCTTTAGGTTTGACAAATATTTCATTAAAACTGTTTCTTCCGATTTTCAGTTCTGCTAACTTTCAAGACTTTTCTTTTTTTATAGAGTAAACTCTAAAATCAACTAAAATCAACTATTCTGGATATATAGCAATGCCTGCATTTTATCCACATTTATATAAAAATGTTTTGTTTAAGGCAAGTCTCCTCCCCCTCCCTTGATTGTTGAGATGAGAATGTTTGTGTAATATGATTGTGAATATATTTTATTTAACTATAAGTAATTAAAAATCTACTTTTTTAAAATTATTTAAATTTTATTAATAGGTTTATACAATTTACTATGGAAATAGGTCTGGATGATAAAATAAATGTTCTTTACTTTTCAGTTAATATAAGTGATGGTAGGCATAATTTCACCCTTTTTAGGAAAATCACGTTTAGTGATAACATTATCATTGTACCTCCGTATAATCTCCGTATAATTATCATTGTACTTCCGTATAATCACAAACTAGCTGCTTTCCACAGGCCTTATTAGGGTTCTTATGGATAAGAAGGATTTTTGTATAGGACTTGCATGTATCAAAGAAATCGCCATTAATAATGGATGTGACTCTAACGTCATTGAAAAAATGACAAAAAACAAAGCAAACATTTTTAATTTACCCAGTAGCCATTTCTTATAAAACCACAAAAACAGAGTCGTAGAAACAATTATTTGTAATATTTTGCAAAAAAAAAAAAAAAAAAAACTAGCCTTCTACTGTAAAAGAAATTTAGGAGTGATTTTCCTAAATCAAAAAGAAAAAATGCAAAAACGTAGAGTTTTGAAATTGACACTTAGTATTTGTAATGCTGTTTATGTTGGTCAAACAGGCCGTAGATTTAAGTGTAGACTATATATATATAAATATTATAAACTATATATATTTACAGTTAGTTTATAAAATTTATATATATATAATAAATTATTAAATTTTCGTAAAGACAATGGAATTAAAAGTTTATTAATCAGGTAAAATGCACACAAATTCTGTTACAAAATCTACATGTTTTAGGTAACATATGTACTGTACCTAATTGTACATATTTTGAGATCAAGCCCAAAAGTCCTGTTACATGGAAATAGAACTGAAATAATGAACTAACGAAAAATAAACAACATAATGGCTGAATGTTTGGTAAATGGTACCTAACCACTTCATTCGTAAATGGTAAACTAAAATTGTGTTTCTACAAATAGTCTGATATTTATATAAAATGGAAATAATAAATATAACAGCAGGAAATTTTGCGAAGGTGATACTTTTAAAAAAAAATCTTCATACTTGAGCGATTGAGAATAATCCAGGCGTGATGTCTGTTGCTTGTCCACGCTTTTAAATATTTCAACACATTCTACTATGATTGGCATGAACTTACAACGTGGGCAGGAACGGAAGAAGGCAAACAATGGTTCTAACCGTACGAAATTAATGAGGGAACTAAAAATGTTGAAAAAAGTAGGAGGTTTAATTACTGTAGGAACACGTAATAAAGGCTGGTAAATTGTATAATTACTTATTATGAATTATCCTGTCGTCACTACAGTCACTAAACTTAAATATATTATCTTCCAGAGATTAATTATAATATCTGAAAGACTACGGGGTATGTTTTATTTACTTTAAGATATTTTAAGTCGCCATTTCCTCTCTTTGAGTCGACTGAAAGGAAATTGTAAATATTTTATATCTTCTCATATTTTATTTCTAGTATTTGCCTCTCCGTCTTCTATTTTTAGTTTAGTCTTTAATGTGATTTTTCCATCAACTCTTATGTCGTGATCTTGTTTCTTCAAGTCATTTGTTAATCAATGCAATCCATTTTCTTTAACGTGCATGCCAAGACCGTAATATCTTAATCTACTTTTCCTTACATCTCTTTTAATATTCTACAATCGCAATATCTCTAATTTGTTACTTTAGAAGAGATATCTTAGTGTATCTAATGTTTTCACCAGAATGCTTAACCAAATTAAATTATATTACTTAAATTTGACTCTTCTTTCTTCTTTCGTATATATTTATTTACTAGGTTTAGTATTTTGTTAAAAATAAATTCACTTTAACATCTGCAATTCTTAACAAACTGTGTAGTTTCGTTGCTTTTATTATTTCATGAATTTAATTTTCTTTTTCGATCGTTGTTTTTAGTACTGCCAAGTAATGAATTTATAAATATTCTTATAAAAACTATATTCTGTGAGGTTATTTTATGTACGATAATTTCGCTTATATGTATCCATTTGTTTAACTCATCAACCTTTTCTTTTGTATTGCTATTTGCTATTCGCTTTAGGTACCCAGTAAAAGTAGTATAGGGTAAGTTCACGAATAGCAAAATAATTCGATATATTTTGCCTGATCTTCATAAATCACTGACTCAGTAAATCTAAAAGTGTTTTTCATTATACGTCTATCATCATTGTAGTTTGTACTTTGCATGATAGAGGCCACATAAAGAACCATATTAAGCGAATTAAAAAACTATGGCCACATAAGAACCATAAAGTCAGAAAAAGCGAATTAAAAAAATCTTAAAATGACGCCCATATTTAATATATTTTGTTCAAATCTCGTGTTATATTTTTTGTTTACGTTTCAAAAAAGTTTTAAGATCTAAAATAAAACATAGTATTGAATTTGTTGATTTTTCAATATTTTATGCATGTTTCTCAGAACGGACTATTAATTCCGAACTTATTAACATAGTTTAGTATATTGAAGAAATAATTGAAATTTAGTCATGAATAATACAATTTTATTTTACTAAACATTTAAAAGAACACGTTTGACAAGTTTTTTATAAAATACTAAAATATAAATTGATAATTGCACCGTTATTTATTGGGAATAAATTGTCCTACATAACATACGCAGCCTATTTCGTGCCATCTGTGACAAAATGCAAATAATAAAATGCCTGCGGCTTACATACTTGGCTAATAGTTAATTTCCGGTTAGATGACAATCAACTTCCTTCTTAAAGTATATTTTTAACACAACCCACAATAATTGTATATTTAAAGCCAACTCACACACACGCGCGCGCGCTCGTATCACATATTGGCTTAAATATTACAAAAACATTTATGTCATGAGTCAAAAAATCCACGTAAAAGAGCTTACATAAAAATAAACGCTTTCCACTATCCTGAACCTCAAAACGTTTTTTGCAACAAAAAACTATTTTGTAGTTAGTACAATGCTCCACAACCCCTAACGATTGTACATTTCTTTAAATTGTTTTTATGTGTGGATATTTTGGTCACTCTCGAGAATTTTTTTAAACGAAACAAGTTGTCGACAATTAAAAATTAAGGCAGGAGGTAAAACACAAAATTACGATAACTATTCTAAATCATAAAGGTTTTTCAATCACTCTCTTATTTATTTGTTAGAATCTAGGAACCAGATAAAATATCTAGATCGATATCTCAACAAAAATGTCAGATTGGGAGTTATCGGTGGAAATAAACAGCTGAAGATGTCTCTTGCAGATGAAACGGTCATAGTTACATTCCAATTAATAAAGATTGCTATAGAGATATTGTATAAAGATAAATTATACTGAATATATTATTGATAAAACAAAGCAGAGGTATCAAATAAAATAACAAGTGAAAGGAAGAAATAAAATCTTGTCCATGTTATTTTCTGATTAAAATGGCTGCTATTTTGACGTTTTCAATTAAAATTTTAAAATTAAGTTCTATACGAGCACACTATGCTAAATTTTTTATACCTCTATTAATTTTTCTAGCCTCGATTGTGCTTACTAACAGAGGTTGACCTTTGGGGGGGGGGCAGTATTGTTAAGGAGTTACTTCGATTTACAGAATCAGTTACGATTTCATTTTACTTTCCTTGTGTAACGAGTTGATCAGTGTAAATGTTCTAAATTTCAAAACTGAACCTGACGAAGACAAGTGTCTACGGCGAAACAAAGGGTTTGTGTTTTATAAACAACGAAAATGTCATTGCACGTACTTTAAAACTAGTTATTTATAATTGATAAATAATTATTCAATAGTTCTTTAACCAATATCGACATTTTAATTTTCAAAAATGATTGAAATAAGAGTAATCGTTTAAATTTTCATACATATGTTTCAAGAGTAATATTTAATCAAAAAGGCCATCCATATAAGAGTGGGCGGAAAAAAGAGAAGCGATAAATTTTATGTAAAACACACACAGATAAAAAAAACCATTGCTATACATGTTTTCCATTAGCTACTTGCTAAAAATTATATGACCATAAATTATTAAAAAATATAAATACTTAACGATTGTAAAGTATATCTAGAATAAATGTGCAACAAGATCTTAATTCTTGTGCGCAATCAACGTCTTGACGTATATTAGTAGCTTATGCTACATATCAGTGTGTAAAACGTCATAAACATACCTGACGTTGTCAATAATTCGAGAACATATGCAAAACCAATCACATCACTCATCTCAGTGTCATAACAAGGCAGTGTAATCAGTTACAAATACCACTTCTTACTGTCAGGAAGCAATGTTATAATATGTTTATGTTCCTCAGCGAATGAATATAATACAAACGTTATTTTGTACTATAAATGTTTACTGAAAGTAATATAAACAGTAAACAAAAATCAACGCTAATTCGCTGTTTCTTTTTAATTAAAATATACGGTGCAAAAATAAACGTTTACACTCAACTACCTTTAAAACAAAAAAAAACAAAACGTACCTAAACTAAAATTGTTATTTCCCTAATTGTCACTCAATAAGTGAATGCACTATTTACATCGATTTGGAGAAATATTTATATATTTAAATAACGACCTAACTTGTATCACTTCTGTCGTCAGCTATTTGTTCTATAGGCATATTTGTTTAAAATCTATCTTTCTGCTGTAAAAGTTAATTTATGATATTTTTTTTTCAATTATTCCTGAAGCATAAAATTGTTTACTCGTGATAGTTCCCAAGGTTTTTGCTTATTAATCTATTTCACTATATTGGAACAAAATTGAAAAAGCCGATTTTGATAAAGAAATAATTTATTATGTTTTCTCATGCCAGCTACCGTGAAAAGCGTCCAGACCTGTGTGGAAAGGAAAAAACTTGTTGTAGTAAAAATAATGTTGAACAAAAATCTTGAATAAACACTATTTAAAATGTAGTATTTATTATAAAAGCAAATATTGTGTGTATTTCAGAAGGTTTGAAAGTTATTAGTTTATTTTAATTTGTAATAGTGACAAAAATTATTATTGTGAACTATATCGCATTAAACGATTATATAGGATTGGTAAATATTTCTAATGTAAAATAGATTAAAAGTTTACAGTATGATCTACAATTTCAAAGAAAATGTTTATATAGCGTGATTGCAAGGGATCTTACAATCCTTTTAACATTCTCATTAATTAAGATAGCTAAACAGTTTGTAGTAAAATATTTTGAGTGAGGGACTGAATCAGATTTTCAAAATTTAGACTTTAAAGAGTGGGATCAAGAAGTAAATTAAAACTTTTTGGGGTTTATAATTACTTAAAGAAATCATTTTAAAGGAGACAGTAAAAATGTCACATCGGAAATATTTTTGGACAAAATATTTCAAAAACATTTTTGGAAATATTTTTGAACCTTGATTGAAGTGATTCTATTAAGATAGGTAAAAAGGAAATTGCATCTTGTCACATTAATTTTAATGTTAACGTCATTATCTTACACGAATAAGGCCTTGATTTGTATTTTTTACCCCTCAGGAGTGACTTTTACTCAAATATTTTAATAGGATCTATTGTCACGTGATAGGCTAACTTATTTTAAAGTTATTTGTGAGACGAGCAAAACACAAAAATAAATGAACAAACCAGAATAAAGACCATTTGTAAATTTTATTAAATTATTTTTAAAAAATCATTATTTCTCAAATATCTATGTTATTTTTTTATTTCAAAATTTTTTTTTCCATAACTGCTAATTTAAAAATCAAACGTAAAAGAACAAAGAGTTCAAATCAATCTGATTATGAAATTGAAAACTAAGTTTACGTGTTAAATTTGTAAGATTTAAAATGTAACATTTCTTTATTACATGGGTTATTACAGTTATATTAAATTACCCTCTTATATTGTTTATTATAAATGTACCTCTGTGATGACATTTATAACCACGTTTCGTCTTACAAGTAGATTTACAGACAAAGAGAATACATTTTAAATTACAGTAAATTGTTCATAAGTTCAGTTGTACTAGTTGGAATAAAGTTTAAATTATCAGAAACTATCGAAATTTCAACAGTTTCAGTGTTCAAGTAGAATTGGCTGCTTAATTAAAGTAGAAAACTGGCTGAATTCAACCCGTCTTTCAATGGCTACAAACACGTTCAGTTATATTGGAAACCGATGGAAACACTGGGCCATTTTGTAAAGCACAATATTGGAACTCATAATTTTGTTTCAACGACAAACTCCTTAATTGTATCCATTTGTTGGATGTTAAAATCAACCGATACAAATTATTTATTAAAGAAATAACAGTTTTTTTTTCTTTTTTTTTTTTTTTTTTTTTTTTTTTTTTTTTTTTTGTAACAAAAAAATATTGTAAATTGTCAATAACTTTGCATAAAATAAATTGAAAGCTTGTTTATGGATTGGAAAATCGTCTTTAATTAATTTTTATATATGTATACTATTATATAAAAATCTAATGGTCTCTCTCTCTCTCTCTCTCTCTCTCTCTCTCTCTCTCTCTCTCTCTCTCTCTCTCTCTCTCTCTCTCTCTCTCTCCAAAAATATATAAGATATTCAGTTCAAAATTGGTATAATTTTTTTGAATTTTAAAATTTATAACAAATACAATTACTTCGTTTTTATAATTTTGAAAATGGTGGCTGTTAAAACTATTAATGAAGAATATCTCCAAAACCGTTAACTATAAAAAAAAAACATTAAAAAATATAATTTATATTAAACATAAATACACTGAAAAATAAAAATAAGATCATGCGGGGTAGTGGGGGAGAGACGTTAAACTCATTAGATTGGCCACGTTACATCATTGGCCAATTTTAGAATTTTGATGTCACGTGCATCAAGATATCAACAAGAATAATTAATGATTCAAGATTACATTTCGATTTTAAATACAAAAATCAATGTTTGGTGTTTATATAATGATGTAAAATTAAGTAATATGGTTCACTTCTTAAATATTTAGGAAGAATTCATTAGCTATAAATATCAATCAGCCCATTTTTTATACTAAATTCGTATTTTCGTAAATTTATTTAATGGTAGTATACATTTAATTTTGAATTTTCTTTAAAAACTCTTTATGAATTATACCAATTTGATTTTAATATTTTCTGCTTAAATTATTACTATTGTTGGATCTGGAATAATTATATTACTTGTATACTGTTTATTAGGGCATACTTGATTCGCTGTGGTTTTCGTGTACAAAAAGTTATGAAAAATAAATACAATATTTTGATATAAATCAAATAAAATTTGATTAACTTTGATCAGTGAACCTTTATTTAAAACAAATAAACAAAGCTAAATCATTACTTGTTTTGCTTACTTAACATTTAGTATTCGCAAACAACCTTGATTTTACGACAACCCATTCAAACAATATCCTTGACTGCTTCGATAAGGTAGCCCTGAATTACCTACCAGCTATACAATTCTGCTTTGTTTTACTGCGAAGCCCATCCAAAGAGTAATAAAAGAACAGCTGACTAGAATACATTAACTACTATTTTCCTAACACGCACGTCCAATATTTATATTTCAACTTTCAACAAAGTTGCTATAGGTAATATTGGGTGTAAAAACAAAATACGAAATTCGGATTTGTTCTCATTTTGTTTTATAGCAGTATCGTAAAGTTCTAAGGATGGTATCTTAGAATTGGTAGTCGAGTCTGTTCACATAACTTCTAACATTTAGACTCTTTTGCAGTTAAGAAAGAAAGATGTTCTGAGTTTTATGGACAACGTGGATTGGCATTTGAAATCCAAAGAAAACATAAACTAGGCTACAGTTCATTTTTATTATTGACTTGACATTTTCATTTCAACCACCAACATATAAAATATCCATCACTTTATTATTTAATAATTTCTAATATTGAAAATAAATATTGAGCTGGACTTGTGGGATATTATTAGATGGAATAAAAGTTGAACACGAAATGTCACAAAATTACGTTTCAATCAAACACGTTTCAACGACAAAGTCTCCATCCTCAGTGATTGACGAGCTACAATAACTACTAGGTTTGGCGCAGTTAGTTATAGTTTAGTTATTTTTGATCATGTATCACTGAGGATAGCGACTTTGTCGTTAAAACGCGTTTGATTAAGTAAACGTATTTTTTGTGTGATATTGTGTTCGAGTTTTATTCTATCTTAGTATTGTATTTAAGATTATAATAGATAATTTGTAAACTTGTACAAATTGTGTATGAGAAACCTAACCTAACCAAATCATATAATTTAAAAAAATAGAATTTAACTTACGTCTAATAGAATATATTATTTTATGTTTAAATATTTTTACTCTTTAATTTTTAATTTAATACAAAACATACGAAAGATCATTATTTATTAACTTTGTTTTTTATGTTATTTGATAATGTTGGACTATTCACATTTTTAATATGGTTTATTCGGACATTTACAGTTATTTGTGTATATAGAAACGACATTCCCAGAGTGTAAACCAACTTTCGTTAGTAAGTGATGAACCTAGAACATAGATAAAATACTTTTATTGGTCATGGTTTAGCTTACTTACCAACATGGCCTCATGTTACTATATTACTTTAATACTTACCATGCTCTAAGCTTATAACTCGCTAAGGAAAGTTTGATCTATACTGCCGAAACTTCATTTATTAGTTTTAATATTATCAAATGATGGAAAATTTCCGATTAAAATTATAATATTTATTAGTATTAATAATATTTAACCTAATCTATTTTCATTTCATTTGGTTTTTGATATCTCGTAAAGGGATAATGTCGAGGGGATGTGTCATTGTATTTCAAAACGGTAAAAGAGTTATAAAATATTTGCAATTCATTTATATGAATTAATATTGAGTTTTATCAGTACAGGTTTACGTTTAAATTATTTCAAGCTACGTGATCTTGCTTTATCTTCATATTTTTACAAAGTAATAACATAAATAAGTGTACTATAACTGCTTAATGAGACAAGAAAACAGTATACTAGGAATAATACTCTATAAGGGTATAGGGTGTTGAATAATGGGCGGAAATAATTCAGAGCTTAAATATATGGGTTTTAACAAAGAAAACTTTTCTGTAAACAAATGTCCAGAAATGCATTTTTTATCAGCTTAAACAAATTAGGACTATATGTTATACGGAATGATATGGAACTTCTGCCAAGTCTGAAATAAATATTCTATTTATTTCCAAATTTATATTTTTTTGTAAAAACAAAATGGCGAACAGACGAAAACTATACAAAATATGGGGTTGTTAAATGGAATTTCTTGTATATTTTGTCCCATCCAATCAGTTCCTGAACTTCGATCGAGATATTAATGGGCACTCTTTATAATAGAAATAACTTTCTATAAATAATTCTAAAACAACTTGTGATCCATGTTTATATTAAGTATATCCATTGTTTATTAACATATCAATTTTCTTTTCAAATCGATAATTCTAAAACTGTTACGTTTTGAAAAATGTCAAGCTATAGGCTACATTTTATGTGGGCCCTATTAGACCACATATCGAAATTTTATATTATCATTGTTAACGTCAAGAAGGAGAAAATCTCAATATTTGTTTGGTTCATATGTTAGATTCCGTGATAATAATTTCTATTGATTAATATAATTGATAACATTTGCAAATAAATAATTCTCAATAATCAAATTACAGGGCAATACATTCTAATTACTATTTATACAAATAAACCATTCAAAAAGTCATTCTGTTCACAATTGAAATGTTTAAAGTTAAATCACGAATAAGTTGAACAGCTTTAACTCGGCTCTAAACTTTATAAATTATCCCATAGCTTAACATTTATTCCAAAGTTTAGTCAGTGAGATAAACGGGCTTTGAGCCATTGATTTACGTAATGCTAATTGCCGGTAATTAAGTCTAATTTAACAGACATTGGGAGAGGTCTTAATCCGAAACGTGCTTAGTTCCACTCCAATTACATATATACTATGTAATTTATTCATTGAATTTTCTGTATTTAGTGGTCCAATATACACGCACAAAACTTTAAATTTATCTCCAAGCTTAGCTTGGATATTCAAAGGGAGAGTGTTGTGTAATAAAAGAATAAACTATTTAGAAATAAATTTGTGGTAATTGCTTGAATCAAATTGTTTAAAACGTATCAAAATTATTTCTCATGGTCTATATTTAAATTGAAAAATATTAATTTGTATATACAAAATTAATTAAAAATATTATTTCAGAATAATATAAAATATTATTATTTTGCCACCGGTAAAATCAATAAAATGGGGGTGGTTAAACTGGTATATATAGGCCTATGTGTAGTTATTGATACATTCTTGTAAACATAGTGTTTCTGAAATGCGTGGAGATAATTCATGGGTGGTTACATGGGGCAAAATAAAACAAAAAGTTTCTATATCCGGTTTTTTCCCCCAGGCATCCTCCATTTTTTAAATGACTAGCTTATATGTCTAGAACGACTAGATTAAGTTGAAATTTTGCGGTAGTTATCAAAAAATAATCAACTTGTACAAATAATCTATTTTAAATGGGAGCCATTTATAAATATTTAATAAAAATAACTTGATATGAGTTTTTTTTGTTTTAAATATTTAAATGGCCATCATTTTGAGACCGATTATACTGGAACAAATTGATAATTTTTATTCAAACTAGATCCTTATTTTTATAAGTATCGTGCAAAATTTCAACTTAATCGGTTTAGCCTTACTAGAGATATAAATTATTTAGTTTTAAAAAAATGGTCGATAGCTGTTTAAAAAAAATCTCTTTAGACATATTTTTATAGGAACTCTTTTTAATTTTTTTTAAACCATAACCACTCCCTGATTTATCTTCGCGCATTAAACAAACACCCTATTCAATCATATTTGAAGATTGGTTTCGATCTAAATCGTGCCAATCTGGTATTCATCATGAATAACAGAAATAATAGGTAAATACAGAAATAGAAAAGAAATCACTTTTTGATTTGACGTATTCCAAAAGACATGTCTTAAGGAATACTTTGAAATTATTTATTAAGGACTTCTGTGATTACCACTTAAAATAATCAAAACTTAAATAATAATATTAATAATTTATAAAATTACAGTATTCAAATAATATATTTAATTATTTAAAGAATTTTAAAAACTGAATCATTATATTATTAAAAAAATTGCTATCAATGGAAAATATAATTTGATCGTATTTTATAAATACACTTTTTATGATTTACAGTATTTAATTATTTACATTTGTATATATTTTATAAATTGTATTGTTATAATTGATTTATTTGTCTTCTTAGTTGAACATTTGTTTAAAGAAAACTAAAATAGTACCGTTATACAACGGTATTTAATAAATATTATTACATAAGGTAGATACGTTTTTTTACTCATTATTATGTTTTTACTTTATTATTTTTATCGTATTGTAGGCGTAATGTTTCTTTTTTTTTTTTATGTGGAACTACCTTTTTCTTTTACGTATGCGTGGACCATAGAATATAAGTTACTAACCTATTTGATTGTGGTACAAATTATATGTCCAAAAATATAATCATTTTTAAACTACATATGTACTTGTTTTAAACGAGCCATTAAATTTTACCACACTTTACGTTTATATTTTAAATAATTGCCGATACATTGCTTAATCAGTAATGTTTCGTAATTCTTAGTATTGTTTTGGTGATAAAGTTTGCTTTAAATTTCAGGCAATGTATCTGTCACGTTGTTTCTAAAAAAAGCCGATGTGTAGGAGTGTCCACTGTAAGTATGTCATCGTTTTCAAATATTCTAATCAGTTTTCTTGCAACATGAATTGATTTTGTTGTTTTCTTTCTGTTTTAGGTTATAGAATGAATTGCTGATTTGGAGTCAATCAGAAGGATATCATTCTTTCATATTTATTTATGCATAGGAGGTTGTTTTAAGCAAAAAGTATCTCTGTATAAAATATAATTTTGAAATCCCCGACTCCTAAATATGTATAAAGGTATGAATGTTAGAACACTTCCTGATCTATCCATTAAAAATCATTTGAATAGATGTGTAACTATTCTGCTACATAATATCTTTCTTATAAAGATTTCAGTAAATACTGTTTTAATTTTTCTCGTATGGTTTTATTTTTAATATTCCATATGGTTTAGTTTAACTAGCTAATGTTTCTGTCACGTTCTTTCCAAATAGGCTGATCCACTGTATTATTATTAAATACAAGTGGCTTTTAACCCCTAGACACTTCAGCCAGAAAGACATTGGCGTACCTCTTAAATTTCTAACTAACTTATATGTCTATACCCTTGGTTACGGTTAGGATTTTCATAGCTAGATTGCTTGTCGCTTCAAAGGTCCCATCTGGGCCGATGATCTGGGTCCTCTACGTCCTAATGCTTCACATTTTCGAAGTACATGATCTGCAGTTTCTAGGTGCTGATTACATAATTCTAATTCGGGTTTACGTGGAATAGTTCCACGGTGTTAAGACGCTTTCTGAAAGCATCTGATAGGAAGCTTAAGACTTCCCTCAGATATGATTTCCTTTGTGAAGTGACGAACTTAGAGAGTTTCAGATCTGATTTGACCAATGAATCGACTGTAAACATATCCTCTTTTTCAAATATTATTATCAATTTCCTTGCTTCATGAAATGATTGTGATGTTCTATTGTTGTTTGAGGTTATAGTTTATATTGCTGATTTGGAGCCAACCCGGTGGACAACATTTTAAAATTTATAAGATGTACATAAGCGGTGTTCCAGTTCGAAAAGTATGTTTGCATAGGTTTTTGTTTTGTGATCCGCAATTGCTATAAAATATAGTTATAAACGTATGAAAGATACATTTCTATTAGAAATATTTTTGATTTATGAATTAGAAACCATCTGAATAGATGTGTAACTATTCTGATATTTGATATCTATCTTCTTTAGATTCCAGTGACGACTGTTTTATTTTTCTGGTGTGTCTACTTTATTTATATATTTTAGAATCCTTTTTTAAGTATCTATATCAGTATGATTAGCGGGTTTTGTCGAGCGGGTTTGTAGGTGATAAGACAGGGTCATTTTGTATATCTATATTTCTATATACAGTTTTTCAAAGTATTTTATGTTTCTTGTATCTAGTGGGAAAATTTAATACTAAAAAACCTACACACTACGATCACAGCGAAAAAGGTGGATATATCTTGATTGGTTTTTGCTTTCACTTTTAGGAACATCACGTCTTCTCTTCCACTTAATCAAACATTTACTTTAAGATATTAGAAGTGCTTTGAAGAAAAATTGCCAAAAATCAAGGAAATAGGCAGTTTCTCATTTTAAATTGAATACAGGACTAGATTGCTGGGTGTACACTCTCACAAAGTACACATTTTTGAGAACAAAGTATGAAAATTTTATCACCAACAATTTGAGAAATGAAATATAACAACAATCCATTTAAGATTTTTAATGACCTTTCGTTATAACGTCAAAACATTATTACAATATACTTTAAGATGATTAATTATAATGAATAAAATTGTTCATTTATTTATCAGAAAGAGAAAAAATCAAATTATATTGGTATGAATTAATGTCTTATAACGATAAATTAGTTTTTAAAGAATGAAAGTGTGAAAGAATGAGTAGTCTTAAGATTGATATGAATATTTAATTGAATGTGATTCTTGTTATATAAATAACTATATGAGAATAAATCCAGAAGATGGTTAAAAAGTAGAATATGTTTGTGGAATTAATTTAATTCAACCATCCTAGTTTTGGTAAAATTTTGATAGAAATCAAATAAAATTAATTGTCAGAAATAGATTAGCAAAAAAAAAGTGTGGCTAATAAAGATTAGGTTTAAAAGTAAATTCATAAATGCAAAGTAATTCAAACAAATTAATGCAATTCAAATTAAAGTAAAAGTAAATAAACGGTAAAATAATTAAATAAAGGTAACGTAGGTGAAGTTACATTTGACACTCCAACGTGTGGTTTTTAAATTAAAATTAAATTAAATTAAATAGATAACAACTTGTATGTTATAGTCTATTATAGTCTTTTGTTTTAAGTAACAAAAAAATTTCACTCTTATCTCGGGTCGGGTTAGGTGCTGACTTTTATCCAATCTTATAAAAAAAATATATATGGACGTTAATTGTAAAATAAAAGATTAAATTAAGTTCAATATTTACACATATATGAACGAATAACTATGACCAAAAAATTTATGAATGAAATGATATAGTTCTATATCTGTCCACTAATTATATATACATTATACACTGGTGAAAGTCTAATATAATGAATATTTGTTCCGAATCTAGGCTATTGGCTTGATCTCACCATATTAGAAAGTTTCACTCATATTCAACTGTTTCTTGTTTCCCTCTTCACAATCGTAAATCGAACATCTTTATACTAGACAACTACCGCACTATTTCACTTGAACAATTCCTCTAAACTTGGATAAAACATAATATGCATTTGCTCAGAACGAAAACTGGATTCACACATTTGCTCTAATAATTAATATTTTTGCCCAAATCGAATAAACCGCCATCTAAATCACTCCCCACTTTCACAATGATCTCTATGTATGAATAAGTTGATGATAATGATAATTTTATTTATTTATGTTTGTACGAATTTATGATTTATTTTTGAATAGTAAGTTTCTTTATTCCAAATATTAAATTGTATATACATAAACAAATAACTTCTATATTTTAAAATCTTAATACTAATCTCTATATGTATATATATTTGTTTTTAAATTTAATTTTGACGGGATCGATAGACGATTCAGGTCTCACGTGTTATTGCGCCAATCAGAGCGTTAGTTTCGAAGATGGGCGTGTCCCTTCAATGACATAATTTCAGTGTTCGCTATTTCCTCACACATCACTTTGATGTAATTAATTTTATAAAATTCTTGTAGACATTTCGAATTGTTACAACACCTTCTGTGTTGTAGAGAATTTTCCAAAGATTTACTCAAAGCCAATAATTTTATCAGTATTTACTTAGAGACAAGAAGGACAACTGATTAAAGATCCCAATAGAAAACCACTGGCAATAACATATTTGTCAATAGTACTAGTTAATGATAGGGATATTACTCGTTTTCATATCCTTCTTACATTACTATACAAATAAAAATTTACAGTAAATAAATAATATATAAATATTTACTTTTATTGTGGTCGATCTTGAATTGTTACATACCAACAAATCACAAACCATTCTATGTTATGTAGTTTTTAACTTTGAATATGTGTTTTATAAAAAAGTTTATTAATAACGTTTAAGCAATATGATTTCATTTTGTTTTTAATTAGTTACAACTAATCGTCATGATTAACATTAAAGCAACACTGCAAATTGACAGGCGAAAAATTCATAGTACTTTTATAGGAAGAGATAAATTTATTGTACTGAAGCTTACATAAACGTTTACTGTTTACCTATCTCTTTATAAAACAACACTGCCAACTTAACAGGCGAAATAATCATAATACTTTATAGGAGGAGATAAAATTATTGTACTGAGGCTTACATAAACGTTTACTGTGCATCTATCTCTTTATAAAGCAACACTACCAACTTAACAGGCGAAATAATCATAATACTTGTATTAATTTAGATATAAGAGGAGATCAAATTATAGTACTGAGGATTTAGTTCATCAATCTCTTTTCGTATATTAATATTATAAAGCCCAAGATCTTTGAAAAATACCTTGATGCAAGGTTCGATACCGGTCTAAATTATTGGTAGCAAGTCAAGCATGCGACGGAGAGGGGAATTAAGGTAACCTAGACGTTGAGCCCGCTTATGGCTATAACCTGAAGACCGAAAGCGATAACTGCTGATGACAGTAGTTCACTAAAAGTAGCGTGCCAACACAAAACCAGCAGTATAAGTAGTCAAAGTATTCCCCTCAATTGATCGGATGGTGGCGGAGAGAATATTTACGACGGAGGAAAGGGGAAGTGAACATCAAGGCCGAGACTAAAGAGCTGACAATAAGACAGTGAAAAGGAGATATAAAAGCAAGATACCATAGACTGATAGTCGTTTTAATAGGGGGAATTTATCACCAGAAGTCATGGAGAATGGTCATCTGACACAGTTTCTTACAGGTAATGGTTTTGAGTCACATAAATGAAAAGAATGAGTATGTTAGAAAGTTCAGATTTCCAATATTGTGAGTATCTACAAAACAAAGTAAGGCAAACCCTCTTAGAATGAGGGACAGAAATTTGGGACTGAAGTTCGGGACGGAAGTTAGTTTGCTAGAACCAGCTAACGATGTAGGTAAAATGTTCGAAAACGAGGTCTCCTGGAATCGGGTCTCACACTTTTTGAAATTGTACTGTCACGGAAGAAATTGGATAGTAGGTGACTAGATGGAATTTAGCAAGTACATAGATGGAGACTATTGGTGGCGTAAAGAGGTATCCTTTTTAAAGTAATCCTTATAGTGTAGGCGGAATTGAATGCCTTGATAAAGAGAATGTTTGAATCTGACAATACCCAAGAACCGAGAGACAAAGTCCTTAGGAGAGACAGAGTCCTATGTGGATTTTACTTCTGTATTTAAAAAAAAAGGAAGAAGTTTTTAGCCCATGTTCATCGGGAAGAAATACATAATGTCAATTTCATGATAATTGTCGACATTGGTTGAGTAGTTTTCAAGAATAATTCTTATAAATATAAAAAAGTTATGGCTTTATAAAATTAGTTTAGATGAACACCAGTATTATACAACTTTATTAAATAACTAAATTTCAAATACGTAATATAATATCGATTATGTTGTAACCACTGCGGGGTTAAGTGGACCATCACTCAATATTAGAATATTACGTTCTACATCCCCAACGTAAAGTAATGCATAACAAGTTTGTATACTTTAATAAATCGATCAAGCTCAAGGGTAGAACATCTATTATACAACATAACAGGTAAGGTGAAGGGTGAACACGCCTTTAGTTCATGCCCAAAGGGGTTGAATAATCATACGGTGGACACGGGGGTTGAAAAGTTATTTTTCTTTAGGTAAAGTTAAATTAACCGGACATCCGGTTGTATATCAAATAGCTGTTGTAATTTGTCTTTACTTAAATAGAATATAATTCTTTACCATCACGGTGGAGGTAGAGAATAAAATATGATAGATTGATCAGTAGCGTGTATTTTAAAATAAATCTAGTGTGAGGAATATAGTTGATTTTTGTATACGAGTTAATTTTCAAGTGAAATTAGAATTTGAAAGGCAGTTAAATATTTTTTCAGTTAGTTCCAATAATTATTGTTACTAGAATTGTATTTTATAGTATAATATTTTTTAAACATAAATAAAAAAATTCAGACTTAATAGTTACTTAATAACTAAATCAAATCAAAGGCGTAAATAGAGGAGTGGCAATCCTGGGGTATCCTAGATGGACCTTTATAGATTCACCTCTTTTGCCGTTACTGGACATACTCTTGTTCTTCTTATCGAACCCTGACTTTATTAGAGTATTTGAGGGTTGGAGTTTTTTTATTTTGTTTGTTTTGATTTAAATTTTTTTGGGGAGGTTAGAAAATCCTCAAAAGACATTAGATATTCTCAATAGCATGAAATTCTAACTCAATAAAATTCACTTTCCTTCCTGTTAGTAACCTTATGTAGAACAGGGCTTTAGTAATGATTTTTCCGTTTACCAAGATGAAAATGTATTTTCATAGACAGGTCGAGATGAAAATATAAAAAAACAAAACTTCATATATCGGGGTGAAGTGCGAGGTTGGGATAGAGTCCAAACAGAGATAACTCAAGGCAAGATCATGCAGGAGACCTGATGGGGTGTTGTGTAGGTGAAGGATATGATTACCTTGTTATTTCGTTTAATGTGAAGTTGCCCAAGATTCATCATCCACTTCTTCTGCTGCCTACTCAGAACTGAAATGATGATGCAGAAGAATCATACTTCACGGAATCACATACTGATTGCTGCACCTGCAATATAGAAAGTATTAGAGTTGCTACGTCATGTCGCATACATCTGCGTTGCGCCTACAGCTTCTAAAACAGTCCAATAGGCATAACGATCAAGAAAATTCACAATAATAAGGTTGTAGTTGGGATTACAGGACCAGCAGGGATTACTATTATATGTTATGTTAAAAAAAAAAAATTATTTATTGTCTTTCATAAAAGAGAGGGTTTTGTCCTTTAAGCAACAAGGAAAACAAACTATATGAGAAAATGATTCGAGATAACAAAAAATACTCAAGAATAACTGAGTCCTAAAATAATAAGTTTCATCAAAAATCGTCATAAAATAGGAGTTCCTATAAGAAAATTAAAGCTGACTGACATATTGGAAAAATAGCTATGAAAAATTTAGTAATACCTCAAGTTTAACACACAAAACCCTGCAGGGTTACGTTTTAAAATTTTATCGTAACTTTTGTACTTATCTCATAAAACAGCGATCACACCTGTTGCAATCTATATGTATACACACATAATACAAACCATTTTCAAAATGTTAATTATAAGACAAATCCCGAGGTAGACTAACTGAAATTTTCTTCATCTAGTCTTGATTTAATTCCGACTACTTCATATTTCTTATCAAGTGTATATTGACGAATTAGAGTCAGTAATTAGATTATTTATTCTACAAATAAAATATTTCCAAACAAAGTCAGTCACAATATACTCAAAACTTTGAAGACATATGTTGGACTGTATATTCACCGCAGGGACACTTTGAATTATTTTGACTAATGTTGCCTTTTGAGCGATGATTTAAAAAAAAAAAGTTATATGAAACTACGAATAACGAATATTTTTCTTGAACCTTTACTGGTACTCAAGAACCACCAAGAAACTTCAAATTCTTCACACGTCTTCCAAATAGATTTTAATTGTATGATAATGCACCTACAATTTTCATCATGTTTATAGTTAAATGCAAACACATCCATCCATACTATATATATTCGAATATTTTATTTTGTTATGTGTAATGCGATTTTGTTAATGGTTGTTTTCAATTTATAATTTGCATAATTTTACATTATTGTTCATAAAGAAAACACTAAAATGTCTTCTTCTTTTATGTATTAATGTTAGGATAAACTGTATGCTTACTTTACTAGGTCAGATTTCCTTTCGATGACAACATTTTATTGTATTAATAAGTAAAACCAATTTACACATATTAGTTATATTTTTCAGGTAAATTAACTATTGCTTTTAACTTTTAGAGATTTTTATGAAATTCACTTATAAAACTTTCAAAAATAAAACAAAATTTAGTAAGATATTTTGTATCTAACAATTCAGAAAATCAAACTACTTTAAGTTTATTTGATTCAACGCAGCTGGTTTTTTGTGCTTGTCTGTTCATCATTAAATATATTTTTATGTATAATTTATTGAAATTTGCTTAAATAAGTACAACTAAAACTAATTTGAGTATGACATTTAAACAGCTAAATTAAAGAAACTATTTATTAGTATTCAAATTAAAGATAAAACATACATTAAAGCTTGAAAATCAACCCACCCACTGTCTCTGGTAATTTTGTAATTAAAAGTTTAAAAAATAGAGAAACAAAAATGTGTAACAAATAAAGAATATACTATGAATGCGGTAGCAAATGAGATGGTTTTGCTTGGTCAGTTATCAGTATATTATTATTTTAACAAACAAGTTACACGATAAACAATGTTATAAATTAATAAGAGAAACAATATTTTAATAATGTTCTGTATTTATATTATTATATTAAAAATCTAAAACAATACCAGTAGAGTTATTTAATATGTTAAGCCATTCGTATGTTGATATTCATTGATCCTTATCATAAATATTCGGTTTATCAACTTTAAATCTTTTGTATACTTTGATGTTTCGATCGTCTATATTATATTTTCCAAATCTTCAGATTTTAAAGTATATTGATAACATGTGGTAACGTCATGTAATTGATATAACAAAACAAATTTAATTTCGTTAAAATATTTCATCAATCCCGGATTTAGGTTTGATATGAAAATTTACAACATATATTTTAATCAAGATAAATTTTGAATACATTGCAAAAAAATACTTAGATATTCTTTTTTATATTTAGAAGGTAGAGTTTAATATCCAACCCTAATAGGTGATAGACATATTTTCAAATAAGGGAAGATCCCTACACGCAAACAAACATATATATAATTTTTAATAAAGGAAGACAATAATAAAAGTGTATAGAGTTCGTATAAAGGGATAAAAAGTATAAGCGGACTGTTCTGATATGGCAAAGCTCGCCTTACCGGGGAACGTGAAATTGAAAAACTTATAAGAAGTTATTTTATAGCGAACATTACAGGGAGAAAACCACCCCTCTCCTTACCCTAGCCGCAACGAGCACTACTTGGCCCGAAAATATTGAGTCAGCTTTAAAAAAATAAATACACATCTTGTTACAAGTTAGTCGTGGAAGTTGTTCTGTTTTATAATTGATAGAATACAGTAGAGCCTTGGGACACATATAAAAAGTAGGGACACGTGACTCTCCTTAAAGGGGGGGGGGATTGTTCCGGGTAGACAAAATATCAACTTTTCTTTCATGAAAAGTGAATACTGAGCGGTTTTATGATGTCATAAAAGAAAAGACTTTAAAGGTAATTGAAATACGACGCAATTATGCGTTTTATGTTCGTGAAAAAAACACGAAGACGTGGCACAAATGAGGGAGTCGTTGTTGCTTTTATTCCACATGATATAAAAACATTATTGTTTAGATGTAGTTGAATTTACTTTTCTGAAGAATACATTGAGAGTTTCTTTTGTCTAATATAATAATATAAAGAAAACTTTTTAGTTTTAATAGTGTGAGATATGTGTGATATTTAATCTATCAAAATAAATATACACAGTTTTCAAAAAGTATGGATTATATAAAACTTCTTTAAAATTACTAAACTAAAAAAGTTCGTTCTTGGAATATGTTTTTAAGACAACATTAACTTCCAGTTTTGATAGATTTCAAATTTGGTGGACATCTTTCATCAGCCATGTTGAAATTGAATGTTAATAGAAATACATTTTTCATATTGTTTTTAATTCTGGGTTCAATGGTGGAATTCGTATTAGTATAACATATTAATTTTAAAATTTTTAAACTAATACATCTACAGAACATTTAAAACCATAATTTACAGGTTGACAAATTATTTGGGTACTTACCTTTAAACATGTACAATCCATCAGTTTAAACAGCCATTTTCAATATTTTTTAAAAATATATTTTATAATTTACTAACAGTCATGTTAAGTCTTAATGGTATATAGGTATCTGGACAGTTTATTTTTAAATACATTTCAAATTCAGTGTTTAATCAAACATATAAATAGCGACATACAGAGCATTTTTTTGAAAATTTTCTATTTATTATTTAAATGGTGGAAAGAGATATGCTAAATATGTTCTCTGGATTGATATTCACCTTTAAGGGTAACCTTAGGAAACCTATTTACAAAATCAAAAAAGACCCTTTCAACCACCCACATTTCAGAAATAAAAAACGGAACACGATTGTGATACCTCAATTCAAGCCTTTTAAAAACCACGATTTTCAGTTGTAAGAAAATTTAAATCAACCAACACATTCGTGCACTACTCTCAAAAATGTTATTTTAAGAGTTTTTTCTTGAACATTATAAAAATAGGTTTTGCACTATGAAATTAGTATTTATTATAAAGTTTAGTATTTAAGATTGGAAGTTTTATCGTTTTCATGACAGTAAAACTGGAACAAAGAAAAAAATGTATAAGTCTACAATGTTTTTGTTTTTTTTCCGTTTCACTTTTCGTTAATTTATGGCAATAACTTTTCATTTAGTAAGAACTTCCATTTCTAACAATTAACCTAAATAATATTGCTTGTGCTACCTCAACAATAATTTATTATGGTTGTCAAAACTGGTAGAGCTATATTTTGGGAGAAAGTTTCATTGCATTTAGTTAATAATAAGAAATCAGATTTCTTTATTGACATCAATTAATTAAGCTATTATCATAGTGCTATAAGCTATTTTTATAAGGCTTTAACTTAAAATATAAAGAGACAATTACAAATTTTGTCGAAAAGGGAGGTTTTTTTAAAATTTTGTAAATAGGTATTCTAAGACCCCCCCCCCCCCCACTAATATGTCTCGAAAACAGATTATGCACAACGCTTTCCGTGTTTTACGCAATTTTATGCTAAAGTTATAATAAAGTAGAATTAAATATAATAAAATTATCCAAAAGTAATCAAGAGTATTTAAATGGGTATCTACTTCAACAAAACTCTTTCAATTTGACTTGAATCGATATATTTGTTGAGTCAATGAACCATCAATACACCATCAATCAATTGAAAGACTACACTGAAAATACCATTCTCTATTACAATTATTTTCCTGAAAACTGTTGGCCTGATTTTCAAGTCATTGTTTATATATAAAATGGTTTGTATTATGTGTTACAAACATAATGAATGGTCCAATCAAACCAGACAGTTTTCAGGATAAATATAATATGTAAATTTATATGAAATAACAGTAACAATTTATTAGAATAGCCAAAATACCCACAGTTATGCATTTTTCATTCATCATCAAGTAGATGTTGTTCACTAACCTCCACTACCACGAAGATTGCTATTACTCGTCGGATCATGGACATTGGTATTACAGTATCCTTCTTCATTATGCGGTTTATTAAATAGGCGATGGTGTGAGGTTTTGTTTCTCATTTTGCTCTTAAGGTAGACCCACAACCACAAATCACAAGGAGTTAGATCCGGAGACCGGGCATGACATGCGATATCACCAAAACATGAAATGAGATGCTACGAGAACAATGCCGTGTGCTTAGTCGTTCTGTCTTGCTGGTACCATAAAGAATCCCCATTCCGAAACTGTTGCATCGTGGAACTAAAGCGTTCTGAATGACTTCCACGTATCGTTCTTTATTCACTGTTATTGTTGTACCATTTGAAATTCAAAAAAGAATTCCTAATGACTCCAAAACGAGCAATACCACAGCACAGTGTCAATTTGTTTCTATCCAGAGGTCGTTGATGGATTTCCCTGGGATTTTCTCTTAACCAATAACGACAATGTTGAGTATTTATGTTACCAAAGATCTCAAAATGATCTTCATCAGACATTATTAACATTGCAAGATGTTTTCTTCATCAATGAGTTTTGACAAAAAGTAAGGCGTAATTCAGGATCTGCAGGATTGAGCTTATATCTAATCGCTATATTGTAGGAATGAATATTCAAATAAAGATAGACATTTTATTGAAGACTTCTCTTTGAATCTCCTGATTTAGTATTGTTTCCTTGTTGATCGGTTTGGGTTTTGCGATAATGATACGTGCACATTTCCGATATTTCTTGAGTAAGTACAGATCAAGCTCTACGTGTTGGTTTCACTTTTAATGCAGATGGATTATTTATGAAATTGTCCATCCACCTTATAATAGTATCCCAATAGGAACTTTTACAGACCCGTTAAAAAAAAATATACATTAAAAAGAGGAAAAAGCTCAACGTTGAACTCACCACTGCTCCAAGTTTAATTAAATGACATCATTTGAAACATCATTGTTACAGCTGAGCAAGTATTGTTTAAAGACTTTAAACTTATTATTTAGCAATACAAACAATACACAGAGACTTGTTAAAATAGTTAGCTTAGATAGGGCTGCTTACAACAGTACAAAAAAGAGAACTAATAAACTAAAAGTTGGCTACCAGTAATTTAAAAAAAAAAGTAATTTAAACTTAGATATAGCCTATCGAAGGAAATCCTATTTCGAAGTTACCGTAATTTTATTAAAATATTTATGAGACTAAAAACAAGTTAACATATTACGAATTTTCGTACAATATATTTCCCGTACATTTGGAAGAAGTATATCAAAGTTGAAAAATCCGTAACGACTAAGTATAAAAAATTCAAATTATACATTTTCTCTGAATGCGTGTCTATGGTTGTTTCTACTTTACACTTTTGACATCATAAAAACATAGAACGTATAGTTTACATTAAACGGCATCAAATGTACTATATAATTTATTTAACGAAGCCTCCAGCGTGTCTGCTAATTATTTCAAAGGAAATAAAATGCTATCAGCTCTATTTATTACTCAAGATAAAGTTCATTTACAGAACTGTAGAATGCAGGAGGGTAGCGTGACACCCTCGGTTTGTTTGTCGCATGTCGCCGTTTACTATTGATAACGATATTATCAACTATTATAATGGAATTCTGAGGTGTTAATAATGGGCTCACATTCGTTGCTATACCCTACCTTTTCCTAAATGGTGAAACTTTTTTTTTTTAATAAATAATTTATTTTCACTTAACACACGCAATCACGACAGGGGTTGTAGAGTGCAAATATTCTTTTATGTTTATTTTATTTATCATCTATCCAAATAGGCCTAATATCGATAGCTGGAATGGTTGCTTTTAAGTGTGGTGTGTCATAAATTGTATGACAAACTTTATGTTATTTACCTAACACATTTTTATTATTTAGTATAAATTATTTTATGTTGAAATAAATTAAAATAGAACTGTAAGTTTGACATTTTATCGTTTGGTACTATGTTTGCTATGTTCAACTAAGGAACGAATAAACTCAAATCTAGTTTTTAAATTGTTCAAATAACAAGAATTATTAGTAACAATACAGGATGTATATCAAACATTGGTATTCCATCGCTTTTATTTTCCATTGCATTTTACAAATTTAAGATATAGTAATTAATTCTCTCAAAACAGAACTTATTACATAATCTATAATTAAATGTTATCTTGTTAAAAGTTATTTGGTTTTAGTAGCTCCTGCATCACTGAAGATTTCGACAATGTCGTTGAAACACGCTTGAGTTTAACACATAAGTTATGTTATATGTGAGATATTTTGTTCAAATTAATTACGCTATAAAAATAAAATTACAAATATTTAAGGGCACACTAATTTCCATTTAACTCCAATGTTAGTTATAATACACATTACACAATTTGTATTTGAGCTAGGCCAATGATGTTTTTTTAATTTTTTTATTTTGTAAGCTGAATCTTTTTCGAGTTAATATCCAGGGAATTTAAAAAATAAATAAATCAAATAAGAATATGAGAGTTAAAAATTAAAATGTTCTTAAATTTAAAAAATATATGTAGGCCTATTTATTTATAAAATTTTAATTTTTGTTGATATTACAAGTATCCTTATAACAAACATGTAGGCTATTGGTGTAGCCTATTTTATTTGGTAAACATTTTGTTAAGATACAAAGTTTTTATAGAAAACAATTTTTAGATAAAGTGTGATAGAAAACTAAAAAGTTAATTTTCGAAACAAAAACAAAAACGAACTAAATGTTATCCTAAACACAGAGTTTTGGTTAGGTGAAGCCTATCTTACTAGCTTCCTGCATTGTATGTGGGTCATATGATTTACTAAAACGCTGTGGTGAATATATAAAGAAAGTAACCCCCCCCCCCCCAACACAATAAAATACTATCAACACAAAGACTTAATAGTTTTGTATATTATATAAATTGAATAAACGTCTACTTAGAGTGCATTGTACCTCTGAAGATAACAGCAGTGGTATTGAAATGTACATAAAGTAGAATAACATAACTATACAGTCTTTGTTTTGTTAGTGTTTTATTGTAGTTTTCAGGAATTATCTTTCATTATATGGGTCTTCTTCAGAATCATACATGTCTGCAAACTTTCTTTTCTTTAGTTCTTTTTTATTTAATCTTTTTCCTAATTCCTCTATCGCTTTTTAAGCAATGTATCCGCCTATGATTCAATACTTCCATTGCTTTGGCTGTGTTTCTTCCGGTTTCTAGCCTCAATTGTTCCATTACTTGCATTTTTGTTATATAACCTTTGTTGAATGAAAGAATAGCCTCAGATATACCAAACTTCAGTGTTGTTAGCGTGACAAATGTTCACTTTAGGAAGGCGTAACCAGATCAAATTGTTCAAAGATTCATTTGGCTTTTGTCTCTTACCTTTCAAACATTTTTTCCAATAGTCCAATAGCAGACTAAGGAACTAAATATTGCTTTCAATAGTAACATAATTGTTTCTGACTAGACGAAATATTTATTTTGGTTATAGTTTTCTTTTGAAATTGGAGCTTTGTTGAACTTCCACCATGTTTCATCCCCTTTTGGGCAGAGCTGGAAAAGCGCACCACAATATCCACTGAGAAACAGATGTAATTCCTACAATAAGTTGTTGTTTTTTCCATAAGCAAATACATTTTACTATATAACATGTCATATATCATTGAGAAGGGTAAGATCTGGAAAATAATAATGAATCAAAAATAAACTAAACCTATACAATATTGGGGGGGGGGGTGGATTTAGTCTTTAAATCAAAATTTTGTATGCCCCTTTGGATTAAGGTAGTAAAATAAGAACATTTTAGCCTTATCTATAGATGTGCTTTTCAATTGCTTTAACCTATTTTGGACTATTACGGATATATAAATTGTTTATTTCTACCTTTTTACTGTTTATTCCAGAACAGAAAATACATTAAATTTCATAATTGTAATGGTATTGATATTTTTTTCGTTTATTGATCAGAGGTGGACTTTTCGCGTAGTGGATGTCAAAAGTTAACCAGGTTCAAGCCCCCCCCCCCGCCTTCATTAGTATAAAAATTGTAATTGTAAAGTTTTTATAAATTGTTACAATGAATGTAATTTTGAAATTTACACCAACAATCTAAATATTAAAACAAGTAGACATATATTGACGTTAAAAGATTCGTGGCCAAAATATATTGTATATTACATATTGGGTAATAACACAAATGATTTTCAATTAAGCACATTAGAATATAATCAGTTTACATTTAAAAATAATACATAACAACCCCAACTATTTATTCGATTTTCGAAGCAGACACACCCAGATCTATATTCCGAAGAATTATTTATCGCTATAATTTGCAGCAAATATTTTAAAATTTTCTTTCTCAATGTAAAACTTCAAAACTCCACTAGTATTCCTAATCCAAGTCAGTTCGGTCTTATCGTCCCGCTTTCTAATCGTTCCCCGCCTATTCACTTCCATCTTTGTTAATTAAACCAAGACATATCATTGTTGTTCCACCCACTTCCTGTTTCCTGTAGGATGTAACCAGTTTTTTCTACTACCGCCATTTTGATGTGTTACGCTTGGCCAATGAGGTGTTAGTACTTGTAAGAATGATTGATGGTCTTATATTATCCGGTCTTGTTTTATTTGCATTAGTTGGCCTTGTGGTATGTCAACCGTAGAACGCTTCCTGCACCTCCAGGCTAGTCGTTTCAATGACCTCATAATTAATTCCATACTCCGTAAGTGTGAAGAATGTTTCTGCTCGGAATGCAAATGTTTAGACCGGTAGTCTGAGCGAACTCTTGTCTGGCAATAAATATCTGTATCGGAATATCCTATGTAATATAATTAGTCTTGACATTTATGCGGTAAGGAAATGTATCATCCATTTTATATTGGGTTTCTTTTATTTCACTTATATAAGATATACGGACATATTATTTGTAATAATTCAGTTCTTAATGATTACATATTTGACATTAACTAATTAAAGTGGGTTCTTGCTTGAGAATATCTTCATGTATGAATTATGGATGGGATAACAATATTTTAAATTTAAGTACTTGTGATAAACGATTATTAGAAATATTTCGCTCTTGTAAAGTTAGATATTTTATTAACGTGTAGACTACTCTCGGTTATGATAGGCCTACTTTTTATTGCTATTTAATTATATTTATCATATTGAGATTATTAAGTCAGGAGTTAAGAACCAATTAAATTAGTTATTATAAATCGATTTAAATTAAATTTTAAAACTTTTTTTTATTTTGTGTGTGTGTTCGGACACGACGTTTTGAGAACTTAACTCAACTCTCGTTTTCAATTTACAGGTATACCTAACCTAAAGACATGTCCTACTAGTCTCGGAAACTAAAAGCTGAGTATCTTTGAATGACATATTTTATTTTATTTTCAGTTATTTGTAAACAAAATAGTGTTTAAAAATGGGTAGGTGGAGGAGGAACTAACTTGAATTTGAAGTCTGACCGTTAATAAATTATAAATATCTGAGATAGGTGAGGCAGAAGGAGAGAATTGGAAAAAGGTAATCAAATCAAATTTGAACTCTTCTTAGAGATTGTGACTCTACTGAAACACTTAACACAACGGTAATTAATCTGTATTAATAAAGAAAAATTATTATTAGAAGATTATTATTCGGTGTTAGATTGTATATTCAGAGAAAAATTCGCAGCATTTGCTTCTATGGTGATTTTGGTTTTTATTATTATGGTTTTATCAATAAATTGCTTGTCCTCTCACCTACAAAAAAAAAAGAAAATGTTAATCGTCATCTCTTTTTTTAAATTTTTTTTAAACCATCGGTTTATGAGATATTCCACTATAAAATTGTAAACAGCTATATATAAAAAAAATTTATATTAATGTTTTCCTACTATTCATAGGTATATTGTTTACCTAAGGAGATGTGTTTTTCGGGGTACAGCTTATATTATCTTTCTATAATTAAAAAACAATAAAAATTGTAAGCTATTCCAAAATATACAAATTAGTTATCCCCATATTTCTTAGATGCACTTATTTTTCAGAAAACGTATTAGCAAGATGTTATAAATAGCTTTAATTTACACAGACAAAACGTCTTGCTAATTTTATATATGATAAAGAATTTATTGATGTTTCCATTTATAAATTTTAGAAAGACTAGTTTTCGAAAAAAAAAATTTGCATGTTTCATTCAAAATTGCATTAATTATAAAATGACTCACTACATGTCAAAACCCTATTTATAACACGCAATTTTTTTGGAACCACATTTATAAATGATAACAGAAAATCTCTGTTTCAAAAACAATAAAATTGTTTTATTTTCTAATGTTATAAAACGTTACCTTTGAAAAGAGGAAAAGTGTTGTACCTTAAAATTACGATTCTCCAAAATCTTCATCGTAACGTTTGTTATAGCCTACTGGAATTAGTCAGAAATAAAAAATACCCATAGAAAGAGTAAAAAGTTTGAATATTCGAACTTAAGCCATTTCCAAACTAATAATGTTGGAAAATTTTGACTTTTGTGGTCGCTAGCTACTCGTAGGTGAATTTTGGTATTGAAATTTGGTCTGAATGTAGCCTATTTATATAATTTTCAGTAATAATTTAATACTCTTATATTGGACACCCTCTATAATAATATGTAGTGTACCATCGAACTTCAATAAATACAAATTAAAAAAAAAATCATATTTTCAAATCCCTCTTTTACACAACAACAGTGACAGATCGACCAATATGAGTAGCCATTTCCCATGCCAACATATCTCAATCCGAAAAATACAACCCCTCTAAAAAAAAATACTCTCCAGTTTCATTCGCACAGCTCCCCTATTACTCTCATTAATGGAAAACAATTAATCAATAACGTTTTAGAAACTGTAGGGTCTCTTTTTATTATTTTTTATTTTCAACAAAGCTCATAGCAGCAGGTGCCGGTAATAGTCGGCCATGTAGTTGTGTTCTGTTAATTGTACAAGAGAGCTACTTTAGGGTGTTAACCCTCAAATTGGTCTCAGACTGGGCTCACAGCCAAACTACCCTTATGTTCAGTCGCACACTTTGGTGTCAAATTTATGACCACTACTGGACAATATATTGTTTGCATGTTGGACCTTCTATTGCGGTCGAAATATTAATGCAAATTTATTGAAAACCATTCCCGATGATTTATGTAATGGAATTTGTTACACGATTTGAATCTGGTTATCGTGTTGTAGTCGGGCTATATTTATTATCTACAAATCATTGAGACATTTTTGTTTGTTCAAATTGGGTATGAAATCGTATTAAATGGACAAATAACACTTCGTATTTCCGGTTAAATACTATCCTATTTTTACATCATTTATGTACTAAGAAACAATATACGACGTTTCGAGAGTATAAATCAACGTTCGTTATCAAGTGATATCCTCATCTGTAGCGCAGCATATCTGTAGGCTACTTAGTTTTTAAAAAAATAATAAAGTTTGTTATTAGTATTAGTTTTGACTGCTTAGACCTAGCTTTCGACCTATGTTGCTTTTCTTGTTTCATGTACAACATAGTTCTAAACTATTATGCTAGGTTGGTGTTTTTATCACTTGATAATGTGAGTTGATTTATAATATCGAAACGTCCTGTTCACATATTAGTTTTTATACAAAAATGATGGTAAATGTGCTTTTAAACCATATTAATAATATGAACAGTATATCAGTATTAATGAATAAATAACTATAAAATCGGACTATTCCATTGTTATCAGAGTATAAATATGTTTTAACGTCCTGTAAAACACAATAGCTGTTTTAAAAAAATTAAAATATTCCGGAGAAATTTGTTGTTGTTTTAGGAAAGCTTTAATTTTCGAACTGTCGTGTCCGTGTGTTATTAGACGGTCACCCCTCAACTGATATTGGTCCGACCCCCCCCCCTATTATTACACTGCAATGTACTCCTTTCTTCAATATATTATTCCATCAATTTTTATCTAATTCCTGCTACTTAAAAAAAAAAAAAATTTTAAAAAAATTAGAAATTAAGTTTTGTCTATTATAGTCTTTTTGTTGCATTAAATAATATCAATAACTTATAGCCTACTACTTTGATTTTCATTTTAAAATTAATTGTGAAAACTGGATTTGTAATTTAGTATTAAATTGTAGATCTTTTTTATGTAACGCAATTGTATTGTGATCATTTTGGGAAAAATATTTTAGTATAAATAAGAATAATAGATTTAAAAAACTACAAATATTTTTCAACTCTTTCAATACTTTATATCCATTTTTTTAGTTAATTTTATTATCTAATAAGTATAATTTTTTGTAGTTTAAAAATTTGATTGAAAAAATATCCCATACTATTACCCTTAAATTGCTATGCATTTCATGTTCCCAACATAAATAAAGTTTTATCGTGCTTGATTCATCTGTTATCTAATTATTATGTAAAGATAGATTACAGATATTAAAAGTAAGAAAATATGGTTCAATAGTATTTGAACAGCTGATTTTAATGGAGGATTGGAGGATTTAGTTAAATATGCCCAAAATTTCTGCCTGATTTCAGCGGATAATATGTAATTATTGTTTAAAAAAATTGTAAACTGAATATTCAATAGATATCAACTGTAATGAGGTACAATTTTGGAACCTTCAATAATACAGCTTTTCACAAAACATCACTTTATTTGTGTAACGTCATTATTTATTCCAATGACGTCATTATCCTCAGCTTCTAGATGCACAAAAACTCTACTGACAGTGATTTTTATAAAGTGATTTCTTGTGGAAAGTTGTGTTTCAATTAATTTGGTTATTCATTGAATAGCCAATCATTTAGAAAGAAAGCATCATATAAAATTCATAACATCCAATATTCCACTTAACTAAAAGTTAATTAAACTGATTACCCTCACGTCAAGGGTATTATTTTTCAAACAATCTAAAATTGATTTCAATACCTAAAGCTATATATAAAATTTCTATTGATAAAACATATAATGTCCTCAGTTAGTGCTACGCCCACTCCAACTTTATTCCTTTTAGAATCAAAATCCCTAGCGCAATGAATTTAATATACCTAAGCCCATGGGCGCAACACATTCAAATAAAACATGATTCCAATAACAAACAAAATGAACAGAGCACAAGTTCTATCTGTCGCATGAAAGCTTCACTATTGAATTATTAAGTAACCTCCCTTCGGATAAGAAGGTATCCTCCGGGACCATGTTCACAGATGTAAAAGCGAATTGGCAATTTTCATCCAGTGTAATGCTCTTTGATTTATCGTCCCATCTATTATTTACTCACGCATATCAAAGTCGGTTGGAAAACTAAAACATAAGAAGCGAAAAGGAACGATAAGTGATGTTGGAAGGGAATGTTTTCACTTTGGGGTAAGCTTAAACGCTTTGTTATAGCTGTAACATTTTCAGATTACAGTTATGTTCTTTACAACGTCAAGGAAATTTACTTATTGTTTGAATAACTAAGGGTTTTCAAGTTTTAAAGTTATCAGAATGGTGGATTATTGGTGTGGTTTTATTGGAAGTTGGCCACCATTTGTGTACAGGTTACGGGCAATTGGTATTATGTACAATGCCTAGATATTATATATATATATATATATATATATATATATATATATATATAGCCTAAAGCTGGCAGGCATAATATAAAATCAAGTTTATTTCACACTTTTTCTAGGTATTCTATAGATTGCCCGTTGCACTTCGGCGAGAATATGGAATACCGATGTCTCCTCGGCTTTCAGGTTAGGTTATGTTAGGTTGTGTTCATTTACTTCAGTAAATATTTAGTACACACACATCATATTATCTCAATTTCACATTTTGTTCTATATTAAATCAATATATTCTGAGAATTATTTGAAATTTAAACTTTGACTAAAGAACAGTAGGCATTTTACAAAACTTCTAGTCATTATAGACAATGTCTAAGCAATGTGAGTGAAGATCTAAGAAACTAATGTATTTCATACTTTGCCAAAGAAGCTTAGGCAATGTATAGAATGCCTGGACTTTATACATTCTCGGTAATATATAAATATATATATATAAACCCTAACTAATATTCGAAGTTTTGAGAGTATCAACTGGTGTTAAAAAGGGTACATAAAACATTTAAATAGTTGGAAACGCCTAGTGAGTTAACTAATATAGGTTGCGTGGTGACGGAGTGGTGGTTTAACAGTTTTATCTTTTTTTCCCTTTATCAAAAGTTTATTAAGTGATCTAGTCATCGCTTCTAATATATAATTAAGCTGAACCATATCAGCATTATTTAAAGGATAGGATTTTTTATCTTAAAAAAAAAAAAAAAAAAAAAAAAAAAGACGAGTTAGTTTTAATTATTCAAATTGTTTAGCTTTAGGCATGGGTTAATTTCATAGATTCCAAAGTTAGAGTTTTAAAGCTACAGACTATTTTCTTTTTCTTTTTCACTTTTTCAAGTTCGAGTTGTATTATTTGATAACGGGAGTTGATTTAAACTCTGGATACATTAGTTTTTGTATAAACAAACGTTGAAACCCTTTCGATTAACCATATTTATAATAATTAATGTTTTTTTTTATCGTAGTAGATAATAATTGTACGGTTTATTTAGTAAATTATAAGTTACATAGTTACATTTTGTATTATTAAAACGATCAGAATAGAAATATACTTAGAAAAATCTATTATAATTTGTAATATTATATTATGTTAAAAAGAAGTAATTATGGACCCCAATAGAGTATAAGTTAAAAAATACTTTAAAAAAAGGAGAGAAAACACATTTATTTAGACCAAAACCGAGAACTTTCCTATTCCAGACGAAACATTTTAGACGTCTAATTTAAACGTCACATTATTCTAAATAATTTTCTCCAAAGATAAAAATGCCAACGTATTGAATTTTCATGCATCAATATCATTTACTCCTAACTCACCATATCATCAATTTTTGTACTGATATTAACAGTTAGTGTCTAAATCACCTAAAACAATATCCAGGCTTATAGAAAAATCATTGAAATGAATATGGGGTTAACCACTATTAGCTTGAAGAACTTGTGATAGTAACATTAATAGTATAAGGATCACAACAACCTATTCGCTATCTTCAACGGAATGATGATCAATCCCTTATACATTTTAATATCTTTGTTTATAAGCTTGGATATTGATTTAGCAGCTTCCGACACAGGCTGTTGATTTGTGAGCAGTAATTGATGTAATCTTTATATGGTAAATTTTTGGTTCCTTATCATCTCCTGAAGTTGTGCCAACCTCTCGCGAAAGACCCTGTATAAAAGAAATATTTATCTGATAATTTTCGGACAAGAAAGATGAATATTAATAATGTCCTAAAAATCACCCTATCATCAACATCAGAAATAATAGCAGAACTGTACGAAAATCAATTGACAATTCATTTCTGGTTAAAACATTTTCTCTCGCTCTGGGACATCGAACTCCATCAATTAACCAATAATGGATGCGAACAGTTACATTGCAATAATGAAATGATGAAGTCAGGTCGAATTTTACTAAACACCAGCCCAATGCAATTAATTGCTCCCCATACTGTACCTAAGGGGATTCATTTACAAATTGGTCCACGGGTTATTCATTAATATTTAAAATCCTCAATTACAACATCCAATTGTTTAGGTTCTACTCCAGAGATGTAGTAATATGTCTGTGATTTTATTTCCGGTCAAATAACTGTACCCTGCGGAATTGTGTAACTTGTTAATTGAACAGTAGCAATCAGTTTGTGGGAGCGAAATGAAAACAATATCAACAAGCGGGCATTCTCCAGTAACGTTAAACAAATTTTAAATCTAATAACTGATAGTATGGTGCGGGACAATGCTAGTTTATTGTGTTTACGAAATTAAATTCCTTTAATATACGATGTAGAGTATGTTTTATTTTTAAATTTATTTATTTTTCTATTGAATATAAAGCCATTCATTTATTCAATTTTAACTGGTTTCACGAAACAGAAAAAAAGTGACCAATTTTTTGAACGAAGATGATGAAAACGTAGTATGTCTGGTAGAGTGAGTAATACTGAATTGCAATTACTTTACCCTTTACTAATGAGCATAGTAGGTAACAATAAAAAGACATTTAAATTTATACAAAACTAATAACAAATTTTATATACATACTAGGCATAAAAGCCTTTGTTATCCTAGACGTACTAGACGGGTTTTCACTAGGTGAAGTGAACACAGCACATAAAATTTTAAGTATTGTTATCCCAATTTTACTAAGAAATTTAAACCCCCTTTTTATCTCTTGATATTGGATCAACACCGTATATTTTCAGACTCTCTCCGGAATCCTAAAAAAAGTGAAATTTCAGTAAAAAAAAAAACAAATATCATTGTAGTTTCATTGGGATTTATTGATAATTCTTACTTTCATAAATACCTTTAATTTTCGCCGCAATGGTACAAATTTAGTGAGTAAGAGCATGGCAATACCAAAGTTCTTAGATGGATCTACATCTATCTTCATCTAGCCTTGTCTTAGAGCCCTTTCTTCACCTCTCCAATTACGTCTCTTTCGACCAACTCTTGTTCTTTTGCGACCTTGACGCTACTGGAGTATTCGAGAGTGAGGTTGATCTCGTTACATATACAACTATCTTCTTGCTTAGAGGATGATAACCGCAATGGTTTTTCACTTATAAACAACACATATAATAACCACATATTTTCACTCATCTTTTTTGTGTGTTAATGAATTGAAAACATTTTTTTCAGTATCGTAATGAAATTGTCCGTTTTGGTCGTGGGTAAAAACAGTAACGGGGAATATTTCCAATAAACGATTTATACCACGATTTAAGTAGTATTAACTGCGACTAGATTAATAAATACCTTTTTCAATGTATAAAAAGTTTTAAATTGAATGGTTAATTGGTTTAACCATTTAACTTTAATATTTTTCCTTCCAATAAAAATTTATTCTGGTAGAAGCATATTGCTTGGAAACCGATAAAATTACAAAATACGAAATTTTGGAAACAATATTAGTAATGAATCTTAGTATCAAAATTCAAATGATAATCTTTGGGCTTTTAATTATATCCTTTTAAAATTGTATCCTTCTACTAATCTTTATTTCAATGTATTAGAGATATATATAGAAAGGTTTAAAACAGCATTTCTTTTGAACTAATCACGTTCTATTTTACTTTTAAGTTCAGAGAATCCCAAATGATTTTCAAATGAGATTAATTTTATATTTTGGTGTATAATTGAGCCGATGATAAACACATAAAATAATTAAACTGACAAAAAAAAAAAAAAATGGAAAGCATTGTTTTAAAAACTACTCATTAACTAAGACATTATTTATTGTTATTTAAAAACCTTTATACAGAATTTAATTGAACCATTGTCGCTTTAAAAAAATAAAGCATAAAATAGAAGTCTCTAGTTCTTGAATGGATTAATTCCATGAGGGTCGGAAAAGATTTAATCAAGACATACTATAAATAGGAAAGATAAATTAGAAGGATATAATCCAAGACTACGTCAAGAAAGGTGTAGATACCAGCTAATATATCTCGGGATTGGCATACCCTTACTCACTATACGTAACTAGTCTATTGACATGGTGAAACAGAATTACATAAATGTACCTTATAACATTTCTTCTAAAACATACCAGATACTAAGAACTACCACTAACAAAAAACAATACCTTAAAGTATATTTAAAACAAGCAAAAATCTTTATATTTCTATTTTATACTTTCGCAACAATTTCCAAACCATATAAACAAATTTATTCAAATTAGTAATGTTTATGTTTTCAAAATGATTGAAAAATAATATTTAATAAATTGATAAATGATAGAAGAACTAGAATATCTATTATTTCCCAATATATAACTGTATATAATTTATAACTGTATTTCCCAATAACTTTAGCACTGTATAGAATCCCCCAAAAACTTATTTTTCGGTTGTTTCTGTTTTTTATGTATTTAAATACTTTTTCGCTTATTTTTTATACTTTACGCCCGTAACCACTTTTTTTAATGAGACCATCAGACCAGCATAAACAAGTAAAATTGAAATAGGTTAACCGGAGCTTGAACCCTCAATCCGCTGCGTCCATGCGGGCCCTCGCTACGGTGAACACAAGCTATCGTGGTGGCTTAAAATTATTTATGGTGTAAAACGTTAAAAACATATCGTGCAATTAAATACGATTACCGACAACCGTGCAATTAACAAATGTAGGTTTTTAAATTTTACAGATCACGTGGTGAAAAATTAGTACATTCAAAAATAAAAGCAATAGTTATAAACAAAAAAAGGAGGGGAGATTATAAAATAATTATGAGTTCAAATATAATAAATACAAAATAGCATGTTAAATATACTGATGTGAAAAGACAATTAAGTTAGCAATATAAAATCAGTAATGAATTACAAGATGTGTAATGAGTTATGACAGTGTGTTTCATATTTCATTAAGGTAATTATAGTTGTCAAAATATTTTATTCTAAATTGAAAAATCTTAAAAATAAAGAGAAAATAATATAAAATTTAATAACTAAGAAAGCAAAAGCAACTATTGAATATGTATTCAACGCTCTGAAACTCTCATAAATATTTTATAAACTCTCCATAATTTGGTATCCACTTAAGAAAAGTTGTTTTATGTCTCAAAGTGAAATTGAAAAACATAACCTCGTTTATTTTATAGCACGACCTATCTCAGAGATCGCATCGACTGACGAAATGTGTGCAATTTGGCTACACTTTCTTGTTTATAATTCATAGCGGAAAGTAGAGCTTTGGGACTTACCTCGCAAACTTTGTTTCGCTTCCATTTACAGTAATGGCAAACTTCTATTATATGTGTCTAACTCTTTATTATATCAAATTTCATTGTTTCACAACTTTAATACTGCATATTCTCAAAACATTTCTATCAGAGTTATTATGTTCTTCAAATGTTAAACTGGATTTAACAAAATGTACAAGATAATTCCATAGGGGCTGAAATAATTCCGGAAATTTTTTTGAGCTAAACGTAAGAATAAACGTTTATTTAAACATAAGTCCAGAAACGCTTTGTATATCGTCTTTCAACCATTTTGTGATACTACAAAAAAAAAAATTATATATTTGTTTTTCCTTCTTGCCGTTTGTCGTTTAAGGAAGTAGATAAATTGTTACTTGAACTAATATTACAAGCATTATTTATGTATCCACTTACGTGTACTAGAAAACCTAGATTTTATTTTGTACATATTCAAAATGGATGACGTTTAAAATATTTAAAGTCGAATATTTTGAACACCATTAACAATACAAAAGATTTAAAATAAACAAAAGATTTTCTCCTTTTACGAAAAAAAAAAATGGTTTGTATTGTTTCTATAGGGCAAAAGATAACCAAAAATAATGAAATTAGTATTAAAATACAAATCTTTACACTGTTAAGGGAAACCTTTCATTTTTTGGTAAGTTCCTGGGTGTGGATTATAATATTATTATTAAAAATTATCATAATGAAATATTATGTTGCTTTAGGATAATTTTAGGTGTTGTAAACATATCAAAGTTAGGTTTTTAGATCCTTTGTCACACTGAAAAAAATATGTTAAAAAAGTAAAATCTCTTGTTTCTTGGAAATATTTTGTAAAGTTAATGGTTTTCTAGATATTTATTATTAAAGATTTTTTAAATCTTCCAATTTTAAATGTTCAAAATGAAGTATTCATTTTATGGTAAACTAGCAAATGGTGACATAAGTAATGCGTATGAAAAATTTACTTCCAAAGATATAATTTTTGTGTGTAAAAAAAAAAAAAACCAAGTTTTTTCCTTATTTTTACCTCCTAAATCAGCTCCAGAAATATTTCATTTTTCAACCTGTAAACATATATTTCAAAAAGTAGGAGAATAAGTATGATTTTAAATGAAGGTTTTGAATTTAAATTTTTTAATTTATGTCTTTCTAATTAAAAAAAGGCTCATAATAGTTTACGATTGCTTCGTATTTTCAGTTGGAAACAATTTAAATAAACAATTATACGTTTTACATTGTGATTGATTATTTAAAATCTACTATTTTAATCAAAAAAACTTGTAGTTTAGACCTTTCGGTCATCATCGCCTTATACAAATATTAAAAAAGAAAAGGAAAAAATAAAATTATTAGAAGAAAAGAGAATAAATTGAAGAGACCTCGAATAGGCAAATAGTACCAAGATCTGAGGAGAGCAAGAATTATTTTGTCAAGAAATATCTGGTAGGGAAGATGAAAGAGATAGATCAAGATAAAAGGTGTAGGGTTCAGGTAGGTTCCTGAGCAAGTCACAACTATATTCACTAAGAATGACTCCATGAAGGGACTAAAGAAAGAAAGAGGACCCGTTACGTGTCCCCTGTATTAAGGTATGGAACATTAGGACAGATTTTTTTTTTTTTTAGAAATATTAAAATTTTAATAATAATCACAAACGACTAGTGTGTACATACTTTAATTATTTACGCCTATATAAAAATATATATTTTAGCAATTAAATGCAAATTAATGGTTTATCCTTGCGTTAAAACTTGATGTATTATTATTTATTTATTTTAAACAATGAACTTAAGATTCAAAATTGTATCACAGACTAGTTTATATATGTAACAGAAATGATTATCATATATTGTGTTTTGGAATTTGTATTACTTTGTTTTTATAACATGGCTGTTACAATCACCTAACAAAAACAGAGTTAACATTATCCTAAAGATGAGGAAACAATATTTTCAGATTGAAACAATATGGTATGAGAAAAGAGACACCTAGCTCTCAAGTTATCTACGTCAGGTTCGGCAAAGAAGATTAGTTGGTCAAGAAAAACTTAATACGAAATATGTAACAGTGGAATCTAACCTAAAACTACAAGATGAATGGTGTGAATCAAGCAAGAATACCTCGGGATAGCTACACCCCTTAATCACTCTAAATAAGCTATGAGTTTTTGTTTAATCTTTTAATCTTACCATTAAATTATGCGTTAATATAAAGCATAAAATATGTAATAAAATTACTATTCGGTATTACAGTGAATACGGCGGTGGCAAAATCGTTCAAAGATAATTGAAACCTTTTTGCATGTAGTATTGGGCTAAATCCCTTTCTTTAAACTTACGTAAAGGTCTCTCTTAACAAAATCTAGTCATTTTCTGACTCTGGCTATATTAGAATATTGTATGGCTATGGTATCTTATTTTATATTCTTATTTATAAGTCCAGATTGAGCGATAGATTTCGCCTTAAAAGGACAAGATGTTATAAATTAGATAATAATTTCTTTAACACCAACAATAAACTATACAACTCAACTTTAAATAATTATTCAAAAAATATATTTTCAAACTAGTAAGACGTTTCAGTGATTATATATGTATCATCAATTACAACAATCGCAAATTGTAACTGAAAATGACAACTTCATAGTCTAAACATGGTTTCCTTTTCTAGTTATACAAATTTAAGATTTTTATTATTTATTCATTCATTATTTACTTAATAAAATATATTTAGTAAAAAAATAATTAATAAAACTCTTATTAGACTACTCAATTATTACTAAAATAAGTAATTAGAGGAACCTTCTTTTACTTAAAAAGAACAAAAAAATTGAAATCTATCAGTCACCAAGTCATCCTAGTAAGACTATCCTTGTGATAAAATCAAATTGAGATCAACGCTCTCTTTCTTCCACCGCCTTCGTATTTTCCATTTCTACAAAGAGCAAACATATCACATACAGAGGCAGGCAATCAACGCTGAAACTGGAAACATGTTAGCTCAGATTTTATCAGACAAAAACTGCCGACATGATGAAGACTGATGATCCTAATGTTGTATCTGCAAAACTAAATCCTTGAATGAAAAACCATATAAACGAGACGAGGTGTTAGAAGAAAAAAAAACTGTTTATTTACATATATATTGGAGATCGAATAAGATTCTGTTAATAAATCAAACTAGTTAAATAAATTGGTGTAATAGATAATTACACGGGATGGACAGTGAGGATGCGAGTATGAATCCTTTGTTCAACTCATTAAGAACTACAGAGCCGTACAAATGAAGCTATCCAGACATTGATTACTTCTACACGGAACGACTGGTCTCTCTAATAACGCACAATGAGGCCGTCTTGGTCTCGCTCGAATCGGGCTTCAAGTAATTAAAATTACCAAATAATTGATTACTAAGCAAATCTTTGTTGAAGGCTACCTCCCGTGAGTAGCTTAGAGTTATTATTCACACTGATGAGACTGGTACTTGACTTATGCCCTCTGTAACTTGAGACAATGACCTTGGAATAGTTATGTGGCTTCTCCGTTTTCCCCTCCGGGTCAGTTTACACGGGTTCAAAATATGTTTCGTGATTTTTAAAGACTGATGATTACATGGTTGTTTCTTTTGTGTTAGAGAAATTGTTTCCTGTTTAACAAAATGCAATAGCAACACACGGTATACTAATATTTATTCTAACCCATTTAAGAGATCATTTAATTAGGTGTCGGTAATCGATATCTTGGTTCCAACTTGTAGGTTATTTTAATCAAACAAAATATTGTTAAATCTAAAATTAATTACTTTATTAGTATTTATTAGAAAATTAAAATGCTTACGGCATTTTAAACAACAAAAAACTTCTAGGTTTTCTGTTTTCTGATATCCTTAAGACATTATCGGTACGGCTAAATATGCGTAAAGGAATCAATTTATTGTTATGATAACTGATAAATATTTAAAAGAAATTATCCCTAACTGTGCTTACGAAATGTATTTCTTACTAATATTTCATATAAGACAGAATCTTTCTATAAGTACTTTAAATATTCGATGGTGATAGTTTTAAATATGGTATTATCGTAATAATTCCATAAGTAGATCTGCATCATAATTGAAGACGATTTCAACCTTTGATATAATAAATTTAGAACTTTCGAAGTAAACTGGCCGTACCATTCGGAATTTAATTATTATTCAAAATATGTTATTTCTAATAAGACTATATAAAGTATGGGAAAAAATATATTTTAAACTGGTCAAATGCATACATTGCATTACAAATATATAAAGACTGGAATACTTATCTTATAGATTTCCTGTTAAGTTCTACAGAGCTTAACAAATTTCGCCACCAAAATTTAATGACTACAATGCTCATAAATTACGGTTTTAATGTTCTGTATATATACGCTTAAATTTTTTTTTAAATCCTTAATTTAATTTTCTAAATTTTCTTCATAAGTAACATTGTACAAAGTTTATTGGGGAGGGGGTACTCCTATTACACCACATTAGGTAGAGGGTAGTACTACATAATTGGGCACTAAAATAGACGTTTTGTTTCAGTAGATGATGTATAATAATCCAATATTTTTAAAAATTTCCATCTACCTTATTTTCATCCTAAATTTTGAATATGTTTTCACACTCATTATAGAGAGTATATAAAGTAATACGTTAATCTACAAAATATTAGATTTTTTTTTAAATTAGTGTTATTATTCATTTCATACCTCGTGAATAAATCTGATATAATTCATTTAAATTTACAGAATTTTCAATTTGAAAAATCTATAAAATAATGCAAAATATTAATTCGAAGTATTTAAATTTTTTATTATTTTAGAATATTACGATTTGTTAGAATTTTTTTAAGGATTAAATTTATTATGAGTATCGTTTGAAATGTTATCCTTGTTTAAAATATTCCTGTAAAATCATATATTTAAAATAATAGAAAAAAGATATTACAAGTATAGTAAATATTTACACTACGATTAAAAAAAACCCGTTAAGTTCTATATTTTTATAGTAATATACGTGTTAGAATTGTTGATTTTGTATATTATTTTGTAATATTAAAATTATTAGAGTTAAGTTTATGTTTATTAAATATAGTTTGCATTGTATTAAACCCTTATAATCCATCTTTTAATAATGTTGAAATTGATATAGATTAACATCCTATGTAAAACAATTTTTTTAAAAAAACATATAATTGATTTTTAAATTCCTGACTTTTATCAATGCTAAATTCGTGATCTATAAATGCCATATTTTAATTTCTCAACATTTTCTGGCTTCTCAAATTAGGAAAAAACCTTTTTTGAGGAAACATAAAATTTAATAATAGAATTCAATACTGAATGCAATGAAATGAATTACAATTGCAATCTTGAAACCGTTTTCCAAATTTAAAACATGAGTAAAACGTAAAATTCAAATACTTTTTTTATTAAACCATAGTTTCAAAAATTAACATTTTTGTTCAAGGTTACCCAATGTTTTATGTGTACTTGTCAGATAGGATACACACCATTGTTAACAACTTCGATTATGATCGGATAATAAATATTATTATGTTTTGACTGCAATTATGAAACAATTGTATGTAACATGTTAAAATCTTGAGTAATAATATTTTTTAACGCTTAATTTGGGATCAGACACTCCAAAATTCATTAAAAAAATGTTAAACGGACTTTAAAACACCAAAATTTGCTGTCGGTTTCGAAATACATAAAGCATATGTAATAGTTCACTTCAACAATACACATATTTTTTAATCAGTTTCAAAAATTAGTGCTTTCTAATGCGCCTACAGTCGATTTGGCGGCACAAGTAAGAGAAGAAGTATACTTAAATCTTAAGAACCAACAAGAGACTGATACACGATCTCAGTGTACCGTAAAAAAGGAAGAGAGAAGAAAACTCTTGGGTAGAAGAGATAGAATGAGTCATAAGGTAGATGGATCTACAAACTGATGCCAATGTTTGAAAACCGGATAGAGAAAATATGGTGAGGTAAACTTCTACCACGTACAGGTACTTACAGGACATCATAAAACCATATATAAAGATGTATAAAATTTTACAAAATAAATCCTACGAGTTGTGCAATTGATGATGTCATGCACACTTTGAGCGTGCGCCGTTTTTCAAAGGAACAGGGTGCAGGTGAATAATAGATTAAAAGAAGTACTCTTACACGAAAATATAGTGACACTTGTGATAAGATCAAAGGTGATATGGAGTGAACACATTACATTAAAAGGAAGAAAAATTGAAAACTTTAAATAATACAGGAGAAAGAGGTCAATTCTACTGTGAAGTCATGTTTCGCAGCGGATTACTGAAGAGAGATGATGGAGGGGTTTAGTTGGTGAGAGTCGGACTCTACCTGGGGGAAAGATTCCAGGTGAGACGAGTCCAAGATTAATTTCCACTACTCTATATAAAAAAAAAAATCAATTTCACAACATTGTTTTAGAAATCCAAATTTTTCTTAGTTATCTTTAATGTTTTAAAGGAAGTTAAACCAAACTGAAAGTAGAAAAGATATATCTAGATTTTCATTACATTTAGAATAAATTTAAAATATTGTCTATTTTTTATGGTACACAATTTTTTACATGAAAATTTCTAGGGAATATGCTAAAGTGTTAACTCAGTATTTTGTAAACTCAAAAGAAAAAAATAACTAGTTAATTTTCCTCTGCTACTGTTCTTTTCTATTTATAATATTCCAATATAATATGTTACGTTAATCAATTATATTCATTATTATATTTCATTACAGATAATTACTATAAAAATAAATACTTAACACAAACATCGTTCTAAATAAGAGAAACCATTACAATAAATCGTTAGGGTCAATTAGTCCATCCCTGTAACCCGAAATCAGTTCAACCTTTACAGCTAGGGTTGTTAATTTAGTTGTGTCAAGCTGAACCACGACGGTATCCACAGCATCCAGGTTCATTACTGTTTCTAGAAAACAGATGTGTCCCAGTATAAATTAATAGGGGAAGGGTAAAGGGTGTCGGTTAGATAGCAGTAGATAAACCCGTTGAGACAAAAATATAATTACAGGATGATGTGAAATGCATTTTAATCAAATACCTTACTGCCTTATTAACATTCCCAACCCGAACGCAGTCATCAATAGAAGAGTATCTGTGCATAGATTAATGATTTTGTCTTAGCAATGGCGATTAAGCGTACAGCCTCCCACACGAGATACATCTTGATGGACCACTTCCACCTATATCTATAAATCGTGCGATGCTTCATTAACCGTTCTTGACAATACCCCCGGCGCCCACCTAACCCCTTTTGTAATTTGTTACATTTCTTTGTCTGCGCGCGCACGACTAACGAGCCATGAGAAATATATAGGGACAGTAAACATATTTTTATGTCGTACAGTATCGTCTTTGTTTTCCGTAAGGAATTCTTCTCGCTGACGTCTTGTTAAGGGTGAATTTACTGCCTTCCCTTAAACTGAATCAATTATTTGACGTGTGCGTTATTATTTGTCTGTTGGTGACAGGTACAACGACGCTATTTGGCGGTGGTATTTATCTTTTCCATAGCTTACACTTTTTTGTAACGTAGTTATTTATAACTTTTCTATTTAAAATAATTTGAAATGTTATCTTTATTATCTAATCTGGAAATAATCTCTTACTTATAGAGTTATGGAAAAAAAAAAATTATTTATTGGGTTTTTCAAATGTGATATTCTGCCTTTTGATACCGAATTATATATAATGTTTGTGAGTCTACTGCCTTATTTCTAAGATATGGATTTCTCAATCAGTTTGTACTATATATATGTTTAAAAATATGTACTATAATAATTAAAAACGCTTAATGGGAGCCGTTTTTAAGATTGAAAGCAGATTTAAAGAAGACTTTGCGTCAAACAACTGTAATGACTAGTTTCTTACTTTCTCACAAATGCTTACTTCAAAGTAAGTAATGAATCTATGTCAAGCTTTCGACTAATATATATTCATGAAAGTGCTTTTTTGAATGATATCCGAATTTCCTATGTCATCTGTGCAGAAGTAGAATCTACTATACCGATTTTGTTAAAAAAAAAGAAGAAGAAAAAAAAGAAGGAAAAACACACACAGAAATGAATCTTGACTCCATTTTATTCAAATACGCAATGACACAAAGGCAGAAAATTTGTTGTAGTTTTTCGTTGTAGTTTGGACTGTTAAAAAATCTGTCAAATGTGTACCCTGTTGATGGAGTTGAGCTCGGTTCCGTTTTTTCTCCTTATTTCCTTTTCTTCAATAGGGGTCCACGATATCCGCCAAAATGAACAAAATTAAAAATTAAAATAATAACTAAACAACACTAAAAATAATAAACTTATTTACCAAAAGGAAAGGATTATTGTTCTGCACTTATTCCTTAACGGAGTCCTAATAAGACCCATTTGTTTACAAAATTGAAGATGTTTCAAATCTTAGCGAAGAAGAGAACCTACTTACAGACTTATCAAACTATGGTGTTTTAAAAATCTGTTTATTATAGTGAAAAAAAAATCATTTAGTGGTAACCGTTTATCGGAATAATCAAAATCAAGTAACTAAAACAATATTGAAACATTTATACATTTTTGTGAAAGATACTTTCTTTTTGTGAACAACCTTTTCACACTCTTGTGTGAACAACAATTACATAAAGAGACTCGACATAATTTCAAATTTTCGAGTCAAATTGTCAAACCTTCAAATTGGAATAATTCAAGAAGCGATGGGGGAGGTTTCACTTATCTCACTAACACTAGATTCAATGATTACAATTTAACTTTTCATGAAAACCTAACCTCTTTATTTGAACTATTATTTTAACTAATTTAGCTATTAATCTAAATATTTATAATTATAACGTTAACCAAAAAAATAAATTTCCTTCATAAAAAAAACAAACAGTTACGTTCATTATTATTACAACTAGAGTTTGAGTAAAAATAAATGTAAGGAAAAACATTATTATCAAATTCTCAGATTTGTAGGTTTTCCAACATGAATTATATAGGGAAGAGGTTAGACAAACGTGAGGATCCACACTTCTCACAGAGGCTTTTCGGGAGTCCTTAACTAGTAGGTAATTGAGAACCGATGTTCCAAAGGATGTTATTTATTGTTGGACTGTCTCTACACCACAAGTTATAGAGAAAAAAATAAATTATTCTAAGACAATATGTGTGTTGATATTTTTACGTAATATTGTTCACTACTTGTACTTATTAGTTATTCACGAAAAGAATTTCGTATTTGGAAATGATTTCTTTAAATTGCTTTTCATTAGTAGCTTTTAGATTAAATTCTTACAACAAATTCTTACGATAATTTTACAATTAGAAAATTGAATTTCTTAAGATTTGCGAATCAAAATTATTTAAGACTTAGATATTTGCTGAAATCCTTTCCAAATTTGTCTAAAATGTGTTGGAATGAACCCTAATTATGCACAACTAAGTCTTCCTTGGTAATCTCTGGAGCAATGAAGAGTGGATATAAGCCTTTACCCTCTCTCTATTAAATCCTACGGCACTCTTGCTGCAAACACATTATTCTCTCTTTATTCTTTAATTATTCCCAGGCTTTATAAAACAATTAATGATTATTGTATTGAATTTATACTGTACATTAATTATACTATTGTACAGAGTAATTCGGCATTTTTAACTGTACTATTTTCAAATTAGATAAGTATTCTTACAATTATATACACATTAGACTCAACAGTTTAGCAGAATTCAAAGCTATGTGCAATGTGAGATACTCCTTGACAATGTACTAATATATTCAAGTTTTTAATTAATCAACACACGTTTTTATATCCTCCATTGTGTAACTTCTACACCAGTTTCGTCTCTACATGAGGCATCTTCAGCCGTAGCACGGAAATACTTTATTCACTTAGAGTATTGTGCAAACTAACGTGAACAATAAATAATTTTTAGTTTTTTACGTTGCAGCATTAATCCAGCCTTCTTCCAACTATGTATCTCTATTTAATTAGCTGTTTTTACCTATTCTTGTTAAATTACAGAGGTTATGTACGTTATTTATTTTATTCTGTTTTTCCCAGTTTAATTGATATTTTTTTAATGTTTTTATATATTTAGAGAAAAATCAATTTGGACTTAGCGTCTAAAAAAGAAGTAAGATTATAACTCTAGTTGCACAAACAGGTAACAGCAGTAGTATAGGGTTAGTCTATATGCAGGTATTAAGATAATTATTCAAATTCTTAAACTGGGTAAAAATTCGCCCCAACAAAAGCTGTGGAATAAAACGTAAAATTTTCCTAAAAGGAGCTGGTGTCAAGTCATATTCAACCGTGCGCAGATCGCTTTTGGAGTGTGGTCACATGACGCGGAGGTCTAAACAAAAATCTTACGGCTGTCATAAATAGAAAAATGGTTGAAAATACAAAAATTTGAGTACTGTGACTTGAAGAAAGGCCGTTTTCTCTGACGAGAGTATTTTATGGTCCAGGTTGTGAGAAGAAGGGACAGTGAGCGGTTATCGCCAAACATACAAACAACATGTAAAGCATCCTTTGAAGAAATTGTTTTATGGATGTTTTTTCTGTCTTTGGGTCGAAAACACTTTAATAACCTTCTCTGGGATGATTAACAGTGATAAGCACATACCAATATTGGAAAATAGGACTATAGCAAAACTTCAAAAGCATACATAATAACTCGGGAGTCGACGGAAATGATTTTCAACAAGATTTAACTCACTGATACTCAACTAAGAAGGTTAAATTGTTCATGACGTAAAGAGTGATTCAGTATTTTTACTGGCCTAGGAAATTACCTGATTTGAAGCCTAGAGATTTTATGGGCAACAGTGAAGAAAATGCTGAAACAAAATGATCTACTCTACTAAAGAAAATTTAATTTGTGCTGTGTTAAAGGTCTGGTGTCATGATCAACTAGTCAAAGAAAATGGAAAAAAAAACTTATAGATTCAATGCGTAATAGAATTGAAATGATTGTTAAAGAGAGAGGCAGACGCATTAAATGTTTAAATAATACTATAATAAACATTGTAAATTTTGTGTGAACTTATGTAATGAATATTTGAAATAAGCTCTTGTACGAATGTATACAAGACCCATATTATATTTTAAACAACTGTTTACAATTTTTAGATTTGTAATTTTTCTAAAATAGTTCACGTCAAACAATTTTGAACTTTGAAATTTAGATTGTGACCAGAACATTTCACTAGGTTGCAACTAATATACTAATGGGTTTGTGTTCCGCATAGTTTATCTATCAAGTTGCTCTTTGAAGTTATTTTTTTCAATCCATATCACATGTACAATTACAAGGGAAATTTATCTTTTCACTGAATAGAGAATCTGGGTTAGTGTTTTTACTGTTTATATATGCCATATTCTTCTAAATTGTTCATAGTTCTTCTCTTAGTATAATAAGTATTTCCCAATTTTTTTCTATATTGCTGTATGTGTGGTGTGTATTAAATAAATGTTCTGTAGACTTTTATAATAAACTAGTGAAACTCTTTAGTAAATTTTTACACATTTGAGTTCATATATTCATCTCTGTAGTATTTGTTCACAAGATTTATTTAAAGACTTTCTTTTTTATATTAATATAAACGATTTATTTTTAACAATCTCATAACAACATATTCTGGACATTGAAATAAAGAAATAAAAAATATTTTTTTAATATTAAAACGAACTAATTATTATTATTATTATTTTTTTTTTGCAATTGAAACTGAACTTAGTCCATCTATCAATATTTCTATAAAATGAAAGCGCTCTTAATAAATGATTTATAATTAAGCTTTTTTTTAAATTTTCTAATAATCCGTAAGGTTTTTCTTACCTTTTTAATAAAACTATTATCTACTTTCTTACTATCTAAGTTTAATTAGTCCAATAGAAATTATATGATTACACCCAATATCACTACCAAACCCAAACTTTGAATATAGAATCTCTCTGATATACATTTTCTTGAATACTGTATTTATTTATACATATATTATATTTTTATTTAAGTATTATATTTAGGTTTAAAAAATATATTTTAGTTAATAGATATTAGGTGTATTATTGTTGTGTAATATTAATTGATCAAATAGAAAACACCTCTTCTCAAAATGACATGAATCAGTAAGTCAGTGGTACGATCAGCTTCGTATACCACCGCCCCATATATTACGGAGAATTAATGAACCTTGAAAACAAATTACTTTAAATCAGTCGATGTAAACGTAAAACATGTTTAGAGCAGTAGCCTGAAGAGTATGAGTATTTAATGATCAGCTTTTTTAGTACATAAATTATTAACATAGTTACGGTTAGTTATATAAGATTAATATAATATAAATATCTATTTTATTTTTTAACCTTAGTAAATATAAACAGAATAATTCCTGTGTAACTACTTCCTTTAATTTAAAAAAAAAATAACGTTTTATATATTTTTTTATACAAATAACAAATGCATAACTAACAAATTTTAATTTAGTTTTTGGAATAAATAAATAAAAAAGATAAAAAGTTATTAGTTTTATGAAGAAAAATTCAATGATTGTAATAATTATATTAACTTTCTTCAACTTGTATATTAGGTGCTTCTATTAGAAAAAGTAATACAAAATAAGTAACAGTTCATTTAAAAATTTGCAAATGAATATATGTTTTTCACTGTAGTTCCTAGATGGATTAATAAAATCATTTCCTACATCAGAACAACTGACTTGTACATTACCTGCTAAGTAAAAATATTCTGCCCAGTTTAATGCATACTGTTAACTTTTCGCTTACTTTACAATTTAAAATATCTAATATAATGCTATATCTATATAGCATTATAAACTTCAAGAGGAGGAAGAAGGGTGTCTTACTCCAAACAAGTAAAACAAATATCCTCATTTAATTAAATCAAGTCTTTCCATATATAATACGCACTGTTTAATTAAATCCCATATTAAAGTTACAGATTTACTATTATAGATCTTATTAAATTGCATTCAGACAAATAAAGGTCAGGATTTAAATAGAATAGTTACTTAACACTTTCACATTTCAAATAAAGGTTCAACCAATTCTAATTAGTTTTCTCAGCAGACTTATAATCTTGGTAATATTAAGGAGGTATCAAATCCAATGTGAATCGTTATTGTAAAATTGGATATCAAAACAGTTTGGATAACTAGTTACAATTAATATTTTCTTATTGATTAGTCAACGTATTCTATTTAATGTAGGAGTTTAATTATTTTCAAAACGCTTTGAATATTATAATAAATTCTGTGGTCAAAATAAAATATTAATGTATGTTACGATGTGTTAATTTGTAGCGTTTTCTTTATTTGATCGATAAATTGTAATATTCTTTATATATAAATTATGATTTATGAGAAGAAATCTTTTTTTTTTTATATAATATATTTATTTTACGTAACTAATGACACAAAAAAAGTAATCTTATTCATATATTTGTAAAATCTGACGATGACCTTGACCTAGGGCCGAATTTGAAATTCATTTGACGCTTATATATATATATATATATATATATATATATATATATATATATATATGCAAACTCTCTACTTTTCACATTGTAAATGGATAAAGTTAACAAATTAACAATTAATATGTATTTATTACTTATTCAAAGTGACACCTAGACTTTAGTTAGGGGTAACTAAATAGGAGTTACTTTTAAACAGTGAATTTGACCTTGAACATGAAGTAGAATTCTGAGTACATTTCAAGATCATCTTGAAAATTACAATCAGGATATATAGAGTGGAAAATGTCCGTTAAACTATGTATTTTTATTATTTTTTATTTTAAGGGAAGGGACCCCTAGTGGTTATCTGTGAATCTAATTTTTTTATTAAATTCATGATTGTGAGAGAAATATCTTTACATAAAAAAAGTTTTTAACAGAAATATTTAAATTACAGGTTTATTTTATGATGTTAAATTGGCTTCTACGACGATTTGTTATGTAAAAAATTTGTAGTTCCTTTTTAATTATTCGATATGACCTTGAAATAAATTGTAAAACTGAACAAATGTCAAGATCGCAATCAAACTTTTAAAGGACTCATTTGTAGTAAGTAAAGGTAAGGCGATGCCGAAGTCTATAGCTAGATCGGAAACTTTATTCATTTAGGCTTAAGTTATATCCCTCTTATAAATATAACCTATCAGGTCTCTCTTGGGTGAAAGTTTGTTCTTTTACAACCCGACGCTAATAGAGTATTCGAGTACTATGGGCTCTCAATTTTATTCTCAATCTTCTTTTTATAATGCCCTAGAGGTTTTTAACCTTTCAACCATAAGTAATATTTCATAAAATACTTAATTTTATATCCTGAATTTTTTAATGTAAACAGTTTGAATTATTCACGAGTTCTAACCTTTCCTCCCGCCCAGCTCTAACTGTTTTACAAAACTACTATGAACTACGAACTAATCTACTCAACTTGGTAAACGATTAAAACTACTTCTGATCACCCAAAACTATTCCTTTTTCATGTACTGCATTGTTTTACAATTCTCACTGGAACGAGTTTTGTTCTGAATTCATTTCCGCAGATCACAAATTGCTTAAATAATTGAAACGTTAATCCTGCTTTCAGTTTAACAGAGTGCCAATTTAAATCCATTGTGAGATCTGTGGAATTTTTAAATAGCATTTTCATCTATTACAGACTAAGTCGTATCTCGTTTCGAGGTAATTTCAATAAATATGTAGAGTTTAGTTCGATTTGAATATTTAAATCATACTATTGATAATAATTGTTTTAGAAATATAAGTTGTCTGTTAAAAATTAATCTAATTTAAACAATGTTTTGTAAACAAAATCTTTTTCAACATAAACAAAAAAGCAGGGTATTATTTTTCAAACACCTGTAATGAAACACATTCTAATAGTAATAAATAATTAGTCTTATGTTTACTGAAATTTACAGTTTGGAGTGTAAAAAATGGAAAATAAATAATGCGAAAATTGATTGTGTTTCCTAACTTCAGGAGGTCGTTTCCCACATCAAAAAATAAGAACAGTTTCTATAAACATATGTCCGGAATTCCCTAGTTCGCCACGTATCTACCATTTTGTTTTTTATGAAATATGTTTTTATCTCAAAAACGGTACGACGGATTTAATTGAAATTTGGGATTGAACAAATAAGACTTTTTTTTACTATTATTTTTTGTGTTGAGAGTAAAAAAACTTAAAATGTCTTCGAAGGACCGGTTTCAAAATGGCAATTGTTTAAAATGTTTAAATCCAAATAACAAAAAAAAAATATTATAAAAAATTTAAGCAGCCACCATTTTGAAACGAGTTATTTTATTATTTTAGTTTTATATTTAGTGTCTTTTTATTGCTTAATTCACAGGGTGTTGTATAATTGTGTTTCCGAAATTGAGTAGGTGATTTCCGTCCTTAAAACTAAAAAAACGTTTCAACTAACATGTGTGCGGAATATCTTTTTTTCATAGATATCCGCCATTTTCTTCAAAATACCCAATATTCAGGAATTTCAAAACGGTTTGAATTTAAATTTGGCATGGTACTTAATAAGGCGAAGAACCATTTAAAAAAATAATAACTTGCCTAATCCAATAACCAGTTTAAAAATAGCGGAAAAATAAAGTTTCAAAAGTTAACATATAATTCATTGACATATAACATGATTACATTATATAAACAACGAGCAGAGTACTCGTCCTTCGTACGGGATTGGCGTATATTTGTATTATCCCAATATATATATACTTACCGATTATTGTCTTGATAAAACCAAGAGAAGAATGACATTTGTAAAGTATAACTAACCTTGAAATATAAATAACAACAAACATTTACTATCACCTGTTTAAATGTGTTTAAAAGTGAATTTTGCAGGTGATTAAAAACACATTTACTACCTGCTGATTAAGCCAAGTATATAGTCTAATGGAGTATAGATATATGAATGTTAAGGGAGTTTTCAAGGCCAGTGGGGCGGTGCCCTGATGGAATTTCAAGATAAAAATAGGTCTACGTGTTAACAGGGACCCTAAGAATGTCCATGTACAATTTCAGGTCATAGGGTCCAGTAGTTTTTACGTGATTGAGTAACACCCACCCCCCCACACACACACACCATTAGATTTTTATATAATAGTCTAGATATTAAGGACAATAAAACCTGCCTCTAGGTAAAACCAAACCAATTCATATAAAACAAACATTTACTAGAATAAAATAAACACCCAATACCACAATTCAATAAAACAATATTTATTTCACTTGTTTTATTGAATTGTTGTATTGGGTGTTTGATTTTAATCTTGAGATTCACCATAGTGTTCTCAAAAGAGGAGTAAATGTTTACTAGTTAACTATAAAATTTACGATAGCATAAATGCTCTAGCTTTGTCATGTGGCAGGTGACTCGTGGTTTAATTGGGTGCTGTTTCCTATTCAAACAATAACTTGTGTAAAAGCACACATAATTTGATTAAAATCGGTTTAATATTTCCATTCTCTGGAAATTACAGTCATTTTGTGAAACACATTTTAGTTAAAATTGCTGACAAAAAAATTCTATAATTTAAATAACAAATTGTTTTATTTTAATAGAAGCACATTATTCAAGAATATGATTTAACTTTCTATGTACTCCTTTCTGACTTCCATGCAACATGAATACAGTTCTTAGAATAAATTCAGTTCCACGATTACATTGTTTGAAGTTTGTACTTTACATACAAATGTGAAATTAGTGTAACAGTGTATCGTGTTTTATTCTGTTCTTTAGAATAGCTTTTATTTACAACACTATGTTTGTACCAATTCTGAGAGTGTTTCTATCGATATTTGGCATAGAAATAATTCCCTAGACTAGTAATTCCTTATAATATCCTTCTGCGGGATACAACAAAACAAAATAAATCGTAATGGTCCTTACCAAGCATTATTATATAATACAGTACCAGTTGATCCTTAAAATGTAACGCCCAAAAGTTGTGCTTTTATCCCTAGAAGAACATGTTAAATTGTGTTGGTAGATCAAGTATTCGTAGTTCAGACTAGATTGGTTTTAAACATAGATTTTCTAAACTTTGTAGATATGTAGATCACTAATTTCTTGACGTCCGCCAGGCTCCAACTGACCTAATAGATACATTAAACAGATTCCACAAGTTTGTCTCATGTCAGTGTTTATTCTATGGTGGTCTCAAAGCTGTATACATGTGAAGAAGCCTATATTACTAAGCTCATGTCGGCGACTCGGCTCAGCCGTATCTCGTCACTATATGAACTTTACAGTTGCTTTGGAGGTCACGTTCGAAATTTTTTGACAATAACTCCGCTTATTTTATTGCAGGGAGGTGTTGTCATGCAAGATTGAAATATATAAATGTATATCTTCCTTAGTGTGTTATACAAGATATACAAATGTATAAAATGGTTACCATCATTTGGCAATTTTTAATTACATTTTTCTGAATTTCAATAGGCTTCCACATTATAGTCCCGAATATAATATTCCTATTTAAAATCTTGTACAGTAAATGCTCTCGTACAAACACCAACAGCAACAAGCGTTAAAGCATAACGCATTCATGAAATATGAAGATCAGTCAAAAGTGGAGTTATATTTTTCACCTTTACCAAACTCATCATATGGCTTTTCTTTAATAAAAATTTAGTTTAAAAAAGGTGATAATAATTCTCCAATTTTAAATAAAGATGACATTTTGCAACTTATTACACAATAAATGGGAATCATGATATATTCCAGGAATAAATTCTTGAAAGAAAGGTCAAAAGGTTGCTTACACCGATAAACATTTAGGACAACTTAACTCCATTCGTTACCATCAGTTGCTTACCTCTACTAAATGTAGTGTAGTCTTGTGTGTTGTGGTTTTGTTCTGTACATTTGTATTTAGTCATACCTTCGACTTCTCATGCCTAGTTTTTTTCTGTTTTATCTTCTAGGTTAACACTTGATAACGAGAGTTGATTTATACTCTCGAATCGTCGTATATATATATATATATATATATATATATATATATATATATATATATATTTATATATGATAGCAAATGTTCGACTAAACCTTATTTATAATATTATCAAATACAATAAAAGCAGGTTATGTAATTTTTTTTACATTATATTCAATTACACATATTAAATAAAATAAACATACTAAATAAAATAATAATACATTGATGTTTTTAATTAACGTACGCATTAATTGAATAATAATTTCATTCTTGCCTTAGCAAATAAAATAAAATCTACAGCTTACAAAGTTTCTGTTATGCTTACGTTGTGATTATATATTTCCTTGGAAAATTGCATCGAAAAGTACTTTTCCTTCTCAGAGCAAAACACTTAAAACCCATTCAATTTCATGGATCACTGAACAGAATTTCAATTAATTGGCTTAGGCTTCTTAAATACTGTACCTAATACTTCGTAGGTCTTCTCCCCTTCTAAGTTGTGGCATTGATTAGCGGTCTTGAGGTTTCCTAATTAAAAGACTTGTAATCTATGATTAGGACAAGTACAACGTGTTTAACTGAAATCAATAAGTCACTTAATTATTTGAAATATATTCACTGTATCAGAATTTATTAAAGCTATTAAGGAACACGTTTATTTATTAAATTTGTTCATCCTTTAAATAAGATAAAATTGTAATATTATAACTTTAATATGATAAATGATTTAAATATTGAAAGTACAAAATGGAATACGGTATTTATAAAAAATAACTTATATTGTGGCTATTAAATGAGCCAACGGCTGTTTTGATGTAGTTTTCTCTCTCTTCACGAATGAGAGACTTCGGTTTCAATCTCCACTGGGGATCTAAAATATAAGGTGTTAACCCAGCATCAGGGGATATATAAAAAAGTGCACATGGTAGAGAACTCTAGTTGAGAATAGCAGAACAACGGCGACGGGATTTTAATAATTTTATATTACTTAAAAAAGTCGGATTATTAGGCTCACCAACGGCTGTTGTAACAGGAATTCTAATCTATATATTATTAAATTAATTATATATTGCGTTTCCACAATATATCTAAAAACACACCTTATACAAAATATTAACACAATTTTCCAAAAAAAAATCACTTTACTTGTGGAACATAAACACAAGACGACGTTTTTTTATTACAACAATTACCAAGTCATCTTCTTCAAGCGCTACATTTACTCAAACACTAATTATAATTTATTTTGTAACGTCAGGGTCGGATGAGAACAAAAGTTGGTCAAGAGAGACCTGATAAGTAAGATAAAAGCGAGGGATTTAACACAAACTACATGAAGAAATTTGTAGATCCAGTTCACATCCTCGGGTTCGCTATCTCGCACTCACTAAGATTGAACTTCTTATCGGTTTTTTTAAAATTATTTACAATTTTTAAATATTACAACTAATTAAAAGTTAAGTACATTTAGTTATCTTATAAATTTGTTTATCCTTGTTGCTAAAAGTAAAAATCCTTTCGGTCATAATCGCTTTATACAAAAAAGGAAGAGTAGAACATACAATGGAGTCCCCTAGCCATCAACTCGAAAGAGAACAAGAGTTGGTTAAAGATACATTTTAGGAAAGATGAAAGGATCTAAAACAAAACTAGTTGAAGTACGTTTTGATCGAGCATACCTCGATCTCCAGCCACGCCGTAAACACCATAAGAGTTTAAAAAAATAAAAGTAACAAATTTATTTATTACAAGTATAATTTTTAAATCACCGGTTTTAAAATCATAATCCATGTTTTGTTTTTTTTATTTTAATCTCAAGTTTATCTGCTCAACATCACCTGTTAAGCGCGACCTCCATGTAACGATCATCCCGATGAAAACGTTAAAACTTGCTCTAGGTATTACATGAAAAATTACCTAAAAGACAGGCGTAATAGAATCCAGGCATCGATGTAACAAAGATGAAACGTCTAATACTGCCTCAGGTTAAGACTAGTTATGACTTAATAGTTTATTTCGATACAAAAGAAAAAATGTCTGTGACACTGAGAACATGGATCTAGAGACGAGCCTATAATTTGCATAATATTTCCTTGAAGAAGCCATGTTGTCGATGAAATTACCCTGATTGCCATCAAGGTCCAAGGTAATGATTAGGCAGAATGCTACTCACGTGTTGGCCCCAAAATGTCCCCGGGCTCTCATCCTCCGTCACTACAAATATAATAATGCATAACTATTTTAATTTACATCGGGAAATCATTATAAAGCTAGAAAACTACTCTGGGACAAGGTTATTTACAAGCAGAATATGTTACAGAAATATCGATTAAACATAGGTTTTGTCTGAGAAATAATCGATTAGTCGAAGCGGAATCATGAGCGTATTATACAGTCTTGGCATCGATATCTCGAAGAAGTAATGCGTTTGCATTGCAAATTATTAATTATAAAAAGCTTTGTGTACTCGAAAACTGCAATTAAGACTGCAATAACTTGCAACACAATACTCGATGATGCATTCCGTTTGAAAAGAAAATCTTTTAACATTGCAAAAAGTCGTTATAAATTCAGACGAATAAATCTACATGTGTACGCTTCGAAGACTTCGCCTCAGCCCGATGCACAGTTACTCTCCATTATTGCGTCGAGAGCTGTGGGTAGGAGAGGAGCTTATTCTTCCGTTAATTTATTTTATTACTGTAAACCTACAATTTTTTCCTGTCCTTTTTTGTATGGTTGAATTATTGTTAAAACTATTTTACACGTATTAAGTATAATTAAATATGAGTTATTGAATTAAAATTGTGCCTTTAGTATTAATTTGTAATAGTCTTAATTGATTTAAATATTTATACAAAATGTTTCCGTATTTACGAAAACTATTCAGGGGGGTGGTTATATGAGGCAAAATAAGAAAAAAGTTTGAAAAACTTTTTTCCCAGCTGTTGGCCTTGTTTTTACTACAAAATTTACAATTCCAGAACTACTTAAAAAATTGATTTCAAATTTGTACGGTACTCATAATAGTAAAGACCTAATTGAGAAAAATAATCAACTTGTTCTAATAATCCGTTTCAAAATTGTAGAGGTTTTAATTTTTTTAAATTAACTCGTTAGAGTTATATTCATTAACATTTTAAATTGCCGCCATTTTAAAATTATAATTTGAATAAGTTGATTTTGTTTTCCAAACAAGGCCATTGCATTGATGAGTACTGAAATTAATGATTTCAACTAAATCGTTTAATCCAGAGATATAAATCAGTTAAAAATAAAATGGCGGATTGCTAGTAAGCGCTTCAGGACATATGTTTACAGGTATTTTTTTCTTTATTTTGACTCATTTAACCACCCCCTGAATTATCTCCGTACATTAGAGAAACACCCTGTATACAGTAGTATATAAGTAGTAATTTAGTTTATCAGCTGAACTATTTACTTTTAATTATTTAGTTGACTGGAAATAATAAACGATGGAGAAAAAAATGTTTAGATAATTAAAAAAGTTATCTGTCCAATAGGACATAAACTTTAAATGGTAAATACAGTTTACCACTCCTTATTCTTAATAATTGTGGTATTTATTTGTTTTTATTTTAATAATAAAGTTATTCAATACAAATCTCATACCAAACAAAAATCATCTTGTAGATGACACGCTAACAATATTGAATGCTAATTTACTGTTTAAATATATTTAAAACCAGTGTTACTTTCCCATCAGCATTACGTATTTTCTGTGTGAAGGAGTAGGAAATATTGATGTATGTTTCTTAATAGGTAATTGATTTTCCTTTTTAATGTGTATTATCTGAATAATTGTGAAGAATGTACAATTTAAATAAAAAAGTTTAGAAATATTACATCAACTCAATATATTTTATTTTCTTAAATTCTGTATATATATATATATATATATATATATATATATATATATATATATATATATTATCAGTTTTAGCTATTTTCTTATTTATAAAGGAGTAGAAAAAAGAAAGCAATTAGTGTATTCAGTTTTTGCTTACTATTATTGCAATTTTGAGCATTGTGAATGGTATTTATGTAAAATTATTCTCTTGTATTTTGTTTGTGAAACAGTTTCTTAAAACGTATGAAGTAAAAATATTATAATTGTATAAACTTTTACATCGGATTTAAATTTGGAGCAATTGATCCAACATAATTTAAAATTTAAAACCTGCCAAAAGTTGTGTTATTTTTAGACAGATTATGGGAATTTTATAGCTTAAATGTCCATATTTCTAACAGAGAATTTACAATAAATTTACAACAAATACGATTTTAGAGATGAATAATAGCTAAAATTAAATGATCAATTTAATTAAAATATCAACAATATCGATTAAATATACAATGTGTAGCCTTCAAAAGTGTAATAAACCAATTTACAAACTAGACAATAGTGCAGCAAGATAAATGCGCGCCTTTACCAACTGAGCCACCCCATATTGTAATTTCAACAACTACCTTTCAAACACTATGTCGTCTTCAAACTCCTAGAAAGTTGTTAAAACTGCGGTTTTTGTTGTATTTTGTTAACATTAACGTCTTTCCTTTGTGCCCGTTAGACTAATGAAGACGGGAGAGTAGGTAACACACAGAAAAACAAAACACCACCAACCAGTCTTGAAACAGTGAATCTGTATAAATTTTAACGATTGATAAAGCAGAGCTTCTGTGAAATAAAATCACTATCTACCAGATGACCTACCCTGCTTTACCCTCTTCTCTATTCCTACCATAGTAGTCACGTTATAGGAGTTTGTGTAACGATTGAAAGGGATTGTGTAACCTTAATCTTCGAAACATCGTCTTTTTTGACGTTATTTGAGTTTTTCAATTATTATTTAAATATTAATAAATATTCGAATCCATTTACCCCTTATAATCTTGAAAGTGCATGCATTTTTTAGGTTAGGCACATTTTTGGTTATTTTTTAAAATCTTAAGAAATTATATTTTCCTCCATGTCACCTATTTAAAAAAAATTAAAATATTAAACTTTCTACAGAGACTGTATTATATGTTCATTATGGTATCAAGTTAGCAATACAAATTAATAGAAGTGTGCACATAATAACTTGTAAACAACTATGATTAAACCACAGGGTCAGGACTCCAGAGGCAAACATAACCTAGCCAATGTAGTGTTCGATCAAACAGTTAATATCACCACAAATTCTCCAATTAGAGCGATCACACATACAAACTAACGGAAATTTATTGTTTCACATCGATGGAAATGTTTCACTGACACGCTGATTTGATTAATCATCATATATGAGAACAACTGGTGTAAATGTGTCAGACAATAATAACATGAAGGTAATATATACTATTAGATTCGTGTTTTGATTTTCTGAAAATGTAGTAATGTTTTTAAAGTTTATTTATTTATTTTTACTTTTTTTCAATTTTAAATCCGGAAACTAAAATTCCAATCCTCAACTCGCAATTTTGAACGAGTGAATAAAAAGATAGGTTTTTGGTAAGCTTTAAGATGGAAGAATGTATAACTTTTGTTAAGTAGAGAAGTTTTTTCATACCGCCTGAATTCTTGGGGGGGGGGGAGGGGTCAAACATTCTAACCAGTAATTTCTAAATTGTGATACTTACATTTAAAAGAAATATTGAATCAAGGAAAAACGCAAAAACTGAAGATGAATAGGCCTACTTTGGCCCAATTTATAATATTCAATCAAAAAGTGTAAATTAATTATGTTACTTACACGTGAATTGAGTTTACAAAGGAGGTTGATACATTTTAATAGATCTGCAATATGTCTTTTTTTCTTTCTAAATTGTACCTGAGCCACTATTCAAAATGGGATTTAACTGTGAACCATGATACAAGGTCAAGAGATGATCGCCTCTTGGTTATTGTTTCTTTAAAAATAAGTACCAACAATCCTTTATACTTTGCGGCGAAGTTCTTAATTCGGCTACCACCCACCTCACCTTAAAAGAATAACTGTTTAAAGTTACATTTAAGTGGAGCTTATAGCAATATCTGGCCCATAACGGGTTCTATTCTGGAGTTAATGGCATCATCTATGCATTCTTTTTATATTGATTTACTGTTATTAATATAATATACTTTTATACTATATTATTTATTCTATAATATTCTTATATAATCTGATAATTTATTTATAATTGTTTAATCTATTTTAATATATTCCCTAAAATCAACGTTAAAAGTTTTATATTCTGTTGAAATATATTGTCATAAAGTTTATTTGTGTTATTGATATTGAAAACTTGTATTATAGTCTTATGGGCTAAGCCACATGTATACTATCAAAGGATGTTGTGATATAACTAAATAACTACTGCAGGGTTTTGGTTAAAAAAAATAATAAACATTAAAATAAACGTTTTTAAAAAGTTAATAATAAATGTAGTCTAAATTGCTCTATTTAAAATTTCAATCTGCAGTAAGTTAATGGAGGCAACATAACGACATTGAGTTTGCTCCTTTAACTGTAAAAGTATAATTCAATATGGTTTTACTTTTAAATGTTTTTAGTTGCTACAAAAATATCGAATTGAGAGGAAGCAGGACAAAATCGGTCATAACTAGTGATTCAGGCCTTACAATTTCTCAAAATTGTGTTTGTTTGTTCAATTGTTAATAATTAAGATTGAAGGTGGGACTTTTAAAACAAAATTTATGTAAATTAAACTCATTTAAAGAACCCATATGAAGTAACATAATATAAAATCTGTCAAGCAGTATTGAAGCAATAACTTAGTTGCCATTCTCTGAAAGTAATTCGTAATGTTTTATGAGTGTATAAAATAAATTTATATATGACTTTTTTCCATCTACATAATATGTTACAAAGATATTATTCTCAGTGACTTACTTAAGGGTACAATCATACAAAAACTGTTAACACCTGTATTCCATAAAATGTCTTTGCATGTTAGAAAAATTTAGATTAGTATAGTTTAGGTTAGTATAGGTTCCTAACTTCCTGTATTGGCCTACATACATTTCTCTCTTTTTTCTTCTATTTCTTTGTTTTTCATTGTTGAGGAGACGTCCAAATAAGTAGCAAATACTGAACATTTACTGATCTTTTTATAACTTCTCTTCAAGAAGTATTGTAACTTATCACCCTTCTGAAATCAAAATGGAAATAATTGACATTCAGTAAAGATTTGCACTTCAAACAAAGTACCAAAGAAAATATGTTGAATACAATTACATTGAGTTTCGATTCGAACGTTCATCCTTAATACTAATTTAAAAAAAAAATCCATGCTATATATTGCTATACTCATGTAGATTTGCTTCTACGAATCATGAAATATATTACCTTCATTATGAGTATCATAACTGATTTTTCTAATTGAATTGAAATATATTATAACTAAGCTACATGTAGCCCTAAGTATTGCTACTATTATATCTACACATATTAATTTCAAAACTGAAAGAAAGTTAAATCATTATAGTTATGCAAATATAGAATTTAGGTTTAGGAGCCAAATTATATTTTATGAATATAACATAACCCATGGCTATGAAACATTAGATTAGGTTTATTTTGACCTTGGGTATGGTTTATTCCGTGTTTAAAACTAGAATAATAATTGTTTGTTTGTTATAGCTCATGGATGATCGGTTTCACCATCCCTTCTTAACCAAAATGAGTATTTATATACAAACCGCAGTGCAGAATAAAATACAATACAAACTGCATTGTATTTATAATACAAGACAGTGCAGAAAAGATAGGAAAGTGGAATAAGGAAAGAGTCGTCTTTCCTAATCTCCGAAGGAGGGAAATCTATTTTTTTCATCATATAAGTCATAAAGTCAGATTAGCCAACTTATACTCTACTCCAGGACCACCTGTAGAAGATGAGACTGAAAGGTCAGAGTGGGCACCAGAGAAACATTTCATCTTAAGTGTGACATGCACAGTTACACATACCTGGTCACAAAAAAGATTGTACATTTTATTGTATAGTGTAAGAAAAGCTCACTTGTAGTTATACTGTATAACAAACACACATAACACAATTCTCACAAAAAATACGCCTAAGTATCAGACGCGTTTCAACGACAAGGTCGTCCTCTTCAGTGATACACAAGCTAAACTAATCAAACTATAACTGAATCTAACGTTGCGCTGAACCCCATATTTATACAAACTGAAGGGGCGTGGCTTATTATTTTACACTGCCAAGGCGATAGTACGAGCCACGTGTCAATTTAACTACTTAAGATATAGCTAATAAAGATAATCGAACTAACCCTACATTTAACATTATACGTTACATTTTATTAATGTAGTTAGTAAAGGCAATGCCGAATAATTCCAGCTAGATCTACACTTTTTAAATGTAGTTTAGAGTTAAATTTGTCTTTTTCACATTTCTTTTCACTTCTCTCTCGACAAACCCTTGTTATTTTTCGACCTTCACGCTATTGGGTCTTTATCTTATGTTTATTCTTCCTCTGTTGCTATCAGGCGATGATGACTGATAGGTTAGGTTTATAACTTAGATCAAACAACTTAGGTGAATGAAATCTAATATTTTCCAAATTTTAAATTTGGAATAGTCGTTACTGATATATACGACAACTCGAATAATCTACTGTGTAAATATAGCAACCACACGCAATAAGTGAAATAAACGCCAACCCTATTTTACACAATACAAAATGTCATTACGTAACATCTCTCACGCTATAAGTGTTGGGCCTTTCTCGAAATTAAATTTACTGCTAATTAAAATAAAACACAAAATTCACTACAACTCGTCTGACTGAACAATTTTAATTGAACGTTGATTATTTACATCATGTATTGTCAAACAGTCCTAGTGATACACAGGAGACGCAGCGAGTGGAACATGACCAGCCGAGTGTTAACAATTAGGTAAAGCGTGTGGTTGTCATAGTAACATCATTGTGTATAAAGTCTGTGAGACATTAATTAAAGTCTAACTTGGATTGGTTCGTCGCTCCCTGTGTTAATATGTTGCGTATATATCTTTTGACGAAATTAACTTCCCACTTTTTCATTAGTGAGATGTATAAAATGAGTTACGTCCAACTAGAAACGGTGACATATTCTTATTTATTTCTTCCCTTAAATTCAACCCTTGTATATAGTATGTTCTACTTTAATTAAGGGCATGCTCTCCGTCCTACCCTTTCCACTTCCCGACCTCAATTTGCGTATCCTGTTATTGTAACCGCAACACAAGCAGATTAGAATGCACGTGCCGTGGTCTGTTTGCGTGTGTGCGCGTGTATTTTACGGCGGAAGGCTAAAGTTATAAGCGAAAAGTAGCGCATTATTTATGTCCCTAAACCCGGCTTGCAGCTGTTAATGAGTCGTCTGCTCCCAGAATACAAATTAAGAACGGAATTTAAGAACAACTGCACGTTCTGAATGGGTTAAAATATTTCTTTGTCAACTTAATATTATATCTTCTTATAATAGAACTTTTTTTTTAACATCTGTTTTATTTTACATTTTATTCTATATGTAATGTGGGATATCTCTCCATTGAAGTATTTTTGAGAGTATTGAGTGGTTTTATGGTTGAAATAAATTTTTGTAACTAGAATTTTAAAAAGTTATATTTATTTAAATGTTTTTTCTCTGTATAACTGTGTTTTCTAACACATTTTATTTCTCGCGTAACAATTATTTCTGTCTGTCCTACACTGACAAGAACAACAAATGTTATACACAACTTAAATATATACAGTTTATGTACTATTTACCACGTCAAATTTCTACTTTCAACAGGATTAAAAATTTATTCCAACATCGCCTAGCATGTTACAGGAATAACGCATACAATTATTCATTTAACTTAGAGAATATTTTTGAGGGAATACGTATTGTTCATGGTTTTGTTTTTTCTGAGAATTGTCTAACTGTCTGTGACATAGTTGTAAGACATAAATGAAAGGAGAATTGCTATTGTCAGAATAAAAGGCATTTTCATACAAAATAATAATATATTTATTTTCAAGTAGCCTACTCGGTTGGTGTAATTGTTAGGGCTCTACCAACCATGTGCCCGAGTTTCATTTAAATATATGTAGACGTAATAACTACACAAACAACATAAGAAGAGTATGGATCAAGGTATAAAATGTTGGTTGTAAATATAAGAGGTATGGCGAAATGTACTAATCACGCAAATGAAAGCAGTTTTTATGGGATGTGAGATAACAATTTAAATAACTATTAAAATATGGATTAGATTTTTATTGATCTCTCTTTATTAGGGTCCGTAGATAAAACGAAGGACCTTCACGCGCGTGTCTGTCTATCTGTACAATTCAGACTTCGACTTTATGAAAATACTTTTCCCTATATGCCCACGAAGCCTAAGTCGTGTGGATGTACCACACGCAGCTTCCATTATTTTTATGTTTTAAATTGTAGACCAGATAAAGGGGCAAGTCGCTCAAAACAGATTTAATGCAAAGAGGGTTGTAAAAAAGATTTTAATTGACATACCGTTGAGGTAACAGTATAATATAGATTATATAATAATAAGATTATATTATCATTTTCTTCTCAAATAATTTTTTTTGCATATACAATAAATTCAAAAAGACACACTCCTTTTAAAGTGTATGTATTTCCTCAATATTTAACTACCTAAACTATAATTTCCAATTGAAAATTTGAACTAAACTTGAGCGTAATATTTCAAAATGAATTATAGTTTAAAACAATTAATTTAATTAAAAATAGCAAAATAGGAATTCAGTAAAACATAGATATAAAAATAGCAAAGCATAATTTGAGTAAAAAATAGATATTATCAAGCGGCAACGTTTATTCAGATTGTATCTTAACATACTGCAAGTGTTGATAATAACCAGAAACAAGCACATTAACATTATCCCCGGCGCTAAACACTCTAACTCGTTGTCAGCTTTAAATAAATCTGCCGCATGTGTTAAAAATGCTGCAGATACAAAATCCCTCCAGTAAATTAGCTTCCGACTAACCCTCCATGGCGACACTGTTTGCAATGTGGCGGTCATAATTCTCGCTGAATTCACACTTCCTTTTTTGACGGCCGACTTAATCTATAACAGTTTCGTTTCATATTTTCTAAATGGACGTTCGATTTGTATAATTGAAGTTGACATAAATTTAAAAAAAGTCAAGTTGAATTTATGTTCGCCACGTGGTTCTGTTTACAGCGTAGGGTGAGTAGGTAAATGATGACGTTTCCGGATGTTGAAATTTGTATTAATAATTATTTACTATAATTAAACTTATTTGAATATAATATAATCTCTAATGACTCTCACAGTTATATCAGAAAAAAGAAATAATTTAAAATATAATCAATTATTTTAATTTTAATCTTTATGTGAACAATCTCAGCCTTAAAACTGATGATGAAAGAAAATAATTCTTTAAAAAACTACGGTTTTCAATTTGTAATCTGGGGCCATTAATCTACATGATTATCAAAATGTATCACAAGAAAACTAAGGAATATACCTGAAGACACTGTTCATCACATTTGAACAGAAATATATTTTACCATAACAAAATCTGTGACTGTAGTTAAACCTTAAACTTAATCTCACCCGGTGTTTTCATGATAACTTAAATAAATATAGCGGACAAATATTAATCCTGTTTAAGAACAGCTAGAGAAGATCGTAGGTTTAAAAAAAAAAAAAAAAAAAAAAAAAAAAACGATTCTTCGGATAGGAAATATGGTAAATCAGAAAATGTGCCTATGCAGTCAGAATGCATTACTAGCTGTATAGCACTCGATATTGTAAGACTCAATATGTGGGTTGGATAGTTGTAGTTTGTGTGTTCAAGTTCAGATTGCGCTGGTGTAGGAGGAGTAAGAACATATTACCCTTAAAGTTAATAGAAGTGGGCCATTAGATGGCAGCACTAGAGCTCCTAATACTATGGCATACATATGAATTATTCCTTTATGACGATGGTGATTTAACTTCGAAACGTTTTTAGCATCCTCGATAAAACCCATAATATTTTACTCACCAAATGAAAGCACTTGTCACGAAAATTAAATAAATTGCCACTGATCAAACACTTGATAGCTGTATGTAATATAGTTTGGTCATAAAGTTACTTTCCATTCTAATTATAAAACAAATTTGAAGTGTAAACTATCGTCTTCTCTTTATATCTGTTGTTTTTTGTTTTTCGTTACTGTTTTTTTCTTCTTTTTTTTATATATACAAATCGCGCCAGTACATCCTACCTATCTGTACTATAATTATAAAGTAATTCAAAGCTCAATATCAGAAATGTATGTACATTTTTAATACAAATCTCTTCAAAAAACAATCTAATATATTTTGCAAATCCTATTTACCACTATTATAAATTATTAAAGTCAAGTGCTTCTCTCTTGTGTTAGGGTTTTGTATTGCAATATGCATTTATTATTGTTTGTACACCTCCCTAAAATTTTAAACAGTTTGTTGCAGACTTAGTCATATCGCAGTGAGTTTGCGGATTTTAAATTTTGTATAAAGTACTAGATACATGGTTAATACACATGCTACATTAACATGCCAGATTACCATACATATATAGTACTATATATGTTACATTTTTAGTTTTTATTATTTTCCAATATAAAACTCTTATAGCCCTAATTGTAAACTAATGGTATACCGCGTTAACAATATGCATTTTGTCTCAAGTGATATAACTTTGTTTCCTTGTTGTAGAAAGACGAGAAACCGCTGTGCTATCATTTCATTTAAATGAAAAGAAGATAAAATAAAGGCACCTATCCCTCCATACTCTTATATCATCAGGGTCGGAAGTGAACAAGAAATGGTCATGACAGACCTGAAAGGAAAGATGAAAGAGGGAATTAATCTAAATGAATTTTAGTATCAAACAGGCTTCTTAGATTTAAAACAATTTAACTTTAAAACTTGACATGGGTTTTGGTGATCCCATCGTCCGGTAGAAGATCCATTGCAATTAGCCTCTCGGTCTCTTTATCAACTGATCTAGTCAAGAATTCATAGATAAAGAGATTTATGTGATGGAACAGGGACAAGTTTCATCTATCTCGGAAGGATATGACGAAATAATAAAGTCCCAGGAACACCACGCCTCACGGCTTCACTCAACGATTACAATAGGCAACAAGCGGACTAAAGGTGAAGAGAACTAATTAAGGTTGGACGTCTGTCCAATGAAGGTAGGCCGTTAAATCGAAACTCAGGAGAAGTGATGAGGAATGGGATGTTAATAAATAAAAGGGCGGAAAAAAAGTTGAGGGAGTTGGAGTCGGGAATCACCTTGGGCACAGATGGGGGTTCCGAGGCAGGAGTAGGTGTAGTCAAAGGATGTAACGGCGATTCAACAACTCCGTCCTCTTGGGCCCTTAAGAAAGGCCAAAAGTGAAATCCGAGATTCTGACGTAAGAAAACTCACCGTTGTTTAGAACCACTAGTAAGGATGTTCCCACTTACAGGGGCAATTTCGCCAGTAAAAAGGTTGTTTTTTTATGCCTACCTTAAGTCTAAACTTACTGATAAGGAAGGTGACGTCATCGAGGACACGCTAATATGGATTAGTTCAAACTTATGAAGGTTGGAACTATTCCTTCATTCTCAAAGGATATATTATACAAATATCAAAATATATTGTAATGTATTTGAAATAAGTCGCAAAATAACTAAATATGTTGATATATATAAAAGTAGCAAAATAATATTCCATCGTCACCCGACTTATTTATTGTCAATTTAGTTTAAACTTGCAAGATTTGCTGACAAACAATCATAGTAGTGAGTTAAGAAAAGCATGTAAAATCACTAGATCTAGCTAAAGTCACGAGGGATTATTCACAAAAGTGAAAGGGAGGGATATTTACTAAATCAATTACACTTGAAAAACATTATATATTTGAGAAATATAATATAAACCTGTTGTAATATCAGTCTCTCATTATATAGTTATACAGAATTATTTTTGAGACATTCTGTATAAGTGTGTTATATAAATTCAATAAAACATTCAGCAACATCATGAACGATTTCCTTATTAAGTGTTTATATAGTTATGCGATAAACATGTCACAGAATTGAAGTCAGTCTTCGCATTATACAAAACTTGTTAATCAACACATCGAGGTATGTGATAAGGCAGTTTGAATGTTGCCAAATTGAAAATTGAGTTGCCAAGTAACCAGAGGGGAGGTGTTGTAATTATTGGTAACTTGGCAGAGGGGTTGGGTGGTGGGTCTTTACATCTAGCGAAGGGGATTTCCTAGTAATAACATAACAGAGTTCTAAGTTCAACAGAAGTGGGGTTATTAAGTCTGAGAACTTGAAAGCTTGCATCAAGGACTTGCTTTGGCAGACATATATATTGCTTATTCACACTTTATCGAGTGATAATTAACAAAGTTCAATCCTCTAAGATCGATTGTAATTCAGCGTCGTTGTTGTAATAGTGTACTATGATATGACACAACCTGAAACAGAATGCTTTCAACAAAAACTAGTTATCTTTTAATTAGCTATGTACTTATATTTTAATTAGCTTTGTATGAAGAGTGTTAAATGAACTTGATAAAAATATTTTTACGTAATAAAAAGAATAATTTACGCTTTTAAAAATGAATTGTTTTAAACGCAATTTACGCAAATTAGATTAAAAAGACGGAAACATAACGTAATACCTGTTAAAAAAATAAAATCCAGTAACCTATCTTAGCCCATATATGTTTAAACATATGTTTCACAAGTGCTAACTACATGGAGTTTGAAGTCGAACAAAGCCAGGCCGGTCACTTTTTGTAATTAAAAATAATTCCTTATTAAGAATTCAAAGGGAACTTATTTTTACTCTTACTATCTCACTGGAAAAATCGATATTTTCAAAATGTACATTATTTTAAAGTCTATAAAAATAATCATTTACCTGTTTATTATAAAATTTATAACTTGTACAGATAGAAAAATCCCTGAAGATTCGTGGTCCATGCGGTAGATTTAATAATCCATTGTTACTACTACCTCTGGCTATCACTTTTTCCTTATTGTTTAACAGCTAAAAACCACGGAGTCTTCATCACCTTATTAAACAAACATAAAATTATAACTACTAGCTCATAAATACTGTAATGTCAGGGTTAGAAGAATTAATGACATAATATCTAACATAATATTACATGCAAATATAAATATATAACTAAAGATTTTTAGTGAATTGGTGAGAAATAGTGAGTATCAAATAAAGGGCGTATCTTAATAAAAGGCACTGCTTCGATTTGCAGTATTTCTTTGAAATTCCCATATTATCAACATATCTAAAATTTAAGACAAAATAATATTCAAGAAATAATCACGTTGTGCAATTTTATCATCTGATAAAGCAGCTTAAAAATTCCACTTGAATGAAAATCAATTTCAATTTTCAAATAATAATGTAACACTTAAAACGGTGAAGGAAAAAGAAAAATATTTTTTAGTGGACGAGAATTGCAAAAAGTAAAATAAAGTAACTGTGTACAATATTATTAAAATAATTTGTGACTTTGCTTAATTTACTCCTTTAAAACAGACCCAAACAGGTTTTTATATATAGTTTACGACTAATAATAGGTTCATATATTTTACATTTGATGGAAATCGAGAGTGCCTGTTTTGAGAAAATGTTACTATTGATTTTAAACTTTCTAGCAGCTATCAAAATTTTTTTAATTAAATAAAAACTATTCAAATATGTCCTAACTATACCAATATTGATCAAAATAAGTTAACGACTTTAAGCTCTACAGTACTTTTAATTAACAGAATAAAAATAGAATTCATTCAATAATTGTTCTCTTTAGCACAGGATACATACTAAAAAGGATATTTTTACGAAACACTAAACATCAATTGTTTGTCCCGTCACATCACTCTCTCCTAAATGCATAAAAATAACACAGACTACAAAATATAAATTTCACAAATTGTGATAACTACTACGTGAATAATACACATTTTATAAGTTGCTCTATAAACGACACACGCTACAAACAAAACCATATAGTCAACTGCATATTTTATTTTACATTACATACATAAATCAAGTAGTAGCTCTAGTACATGTATGTAGTTGAGTTTAAAACATCTGTTAAATAATAAGAGTGTTGCTGAAGGCAATATTGAATACAAGCAAACATTTTGTAACAGAACTTGTTTGTCCATGTTTGGCGAAGGAGAGCAGAACTTCCTCAGTTGAAGGGTGTTGTTGAATACGTAATGAGAAAACTTCTGGTCTTCAGACTTGGATATTGCAATCTTATTTAAATAGGGAACTTAGTGAGCCTGAAACTAATTTATCGAACGTTGTGCTCCTACAGTAATTCATATTCAAGTAAACTATAGAGAATCAATTGATTTGCTAATTTACGTATCAGTTTAAATAGTGGTATTTATTCGGAACAGAAATAACCATGATTAAGTCACTGTACAGGCTGTTCAAGAAGTTATGTCGGTAGAAAATGAAATAAATGTAATTGGAAGAACGTTTTTATTTAATGTTTACTTCATTTAATATTGTATACTCTATTTTGACTTTGTAATTGTTGCAATTTGTTGTTCCAGGACTATAATATTTATTGAATATACATTTGTACTAAATTGATAGCGTAGATCATGAATGATTGAAGAGTTGAATAAACACTCTGTATTCTACAGTCATAGTTATTAAGTTTATATATATATATATATATATATATATATATATATATATATATATATATATATATATATATATATATAAATTCTATACATAAATATTGATTATTATTTATTGAATTGTATCTTTATTTGATCAATATATTTATCGGAAAACAGACTAAACAAAACAATAAACAACAATAATTTAATACATATTTAAATAATTTACCAACTTGTTCTTTATAGTATAAAACCTTTCGATCATCATCGCCTTTCGAATAATTTAATAGAGTCAGAGTCGTAAGAGAACAAGTGTTGGTCAAGGGAGACCTGATAGTGAAGATGACAGTGATGCAATAACAAATGACTACATGAAGAAAGGGGTAGATCCAGCTATGGCCTCTCGGGGTTACCTTGACGCTACTCACTATATAAAAATTTAATTTCCCTTTAAGTAAGGAGTTTAAAAATTTTCCCTTTTTATGTTTAAAGTTTATCTTTTGATAAAAAAATTTGATTTATTCTCTAGAAACATCGTTTATTACTTTGTATAGACTACGAGAATAAAAAAAATTCCAGTTAAACCACATCAATCAATTCGACTTAAACATAACTAGATCTTTTAGTTCCGATGACATAAAAGAAATTGTGAAAAAAGTACATTCTAATATAGCCAAGCCCAACAATTTCTATTGTGTTGGGTGTCCAAATCCTTATGATATTTACAAAGAGCGAAAAATTGCGTTTCCAAACTTCAAAAGGTGGTTAATTTTTCATCCCAATTCAAAATTAAGAAAAAGTTCATAAAATATGTCTGGAATTATCTAGTTTCCCAAATATACGCCATTTTGTTTTTTACAAAATATTTTTATCACCAGTATGTTTTGACGGATTGAATTAAAACTTGGAATCGTACCTAATAAAGCAAAATACTATTTCGTTAAAAAAAATCAATTTAATGCAATGGCCTTTCAAAATGGCGACTGCTAAAATTTTCCTCAACTCAAATACGGAAAATTTTTACGAAAAATCTCATCAGACTTTTTTGTAGCTCTTTTAATTCCTTTTTGAATATTATAATTGTCAAAACAATCGGAAGATGGAGTACAGTAGAACTGCGACCATTAGTGAAGGACACGAAATCTAAAGTAATAATTCAGACAATCCTGTCCTTCAAAATAACGGACGCTGTCCTAATGTAATCCTTCTTCTGATTTTTTTGACAATTAAATATTCGATGGGGATTCAAAAGAGCTAAAACAACTTCTCTTCTTTCATATAAATTTCCCACTTTAGAGTTATTTAAATTCAACGTTTTTAGGTACCCTTCCATTTCAATCCTTTAAACTGCTCTGGAGATAATAATTTTTTTTTTAAACTAAATGGCGTATATATGAGTAACTACGCCATTCAAGACTTATGTTATAGGAAAGTTTTTTTAGTATTGATGTGGAACCATCCCCAGAAATTTGGAAACACAATTTTACATCACCTATTACATATTTATTAAAAACAATATTTAACCCACTTTTTGCTGTTGGAGAGTTATCAGTCTTATCACTAAGTACAACAACCATTGATTCAATGGCGTTCTAGGATCAAATACTTCTTAGAAGAAAATTTAGAAATCTTTAAACTATTAACTAGACCAAGACTTTTAGGAATCTACACTTTAATTTACAAGATGTCCACCTCTCTGAATTTAGAAAAATGTTATCTTTGTAAAAGTATATTTTTTAAGGTAACAAAATTAAGCTGTTATTAGTGTTTTATCCTTACTAATTCTTGGTTGAAATATCAAAACAATACAATATATAATCGGATCAAACCTGTTTATCCCAACAATTGAAATTATAGAATTACTTCCCAAGTTTATAGAATAATACATTGCATAGATATTTGTTATTTAAAATTTTGGATTAGTAAAGTTGGCTCACTCAATAAAAACTCTGTTTGAATTTTAAATTTAAATTTATTTTACAGTAAATAACACTTTTTGGATTAAATTTTCATACATCCACTAATGAACCCATCTCGTATTCATTTCATTATATTCAAATATGATATTGTATTATGTTTTCAACCCAGAGACTGTTTATATAATCCGTATAAATAAATATAAACATATTCTTCCGTCCGTAATAGTCCACTTTAACATCACAAACTGATGAACCTACACGTTAACCTGAAGTAGGCGGTATCCCTAGGCTAGCTTATGTTGACATAAAAACCTTAACACATCAGTGAATGTTATTATTATAATTGCCTAATTATAGTTTGTTAAGTGTAATGAGTAAAGGTTTTTATGTAAATAAAAACTAGCCTGAGGATGTCGACTCTTTGCTGAGAAACATGTTACTTCATCAAATTCATGATGTTAAAAGCGGGCAGTTATCGAATAAGGTATACATTATTTCTAGTTGTTTATCTTATAAATAAAAGAACCCTCAAGGCCTCACTTACAGTGAGCACGGACTTGGAAATTCCGACGAATCTAATTGTTTCTATAACTTTTAAAAATACTTGCGTGTTAGATACCATTCTTTCATCTTTGCAATCAGTTCTATCATAATCAACTCCAGTTCTCTTCCAACCTTGACGGTGTTACAGTATCAGAGCGTCAGGTGTCGTTATTTTGTTTATTCTTCCTTTTATTATTTTTGGCGTTATATATATAAAAAAAAAATAAAATAAGAAAGAATGAAAATAAAGACCGCTAACTCTCGAGTATTCTAATATCGCCAAGATTGAAAAAGAAGGTAAAATGGGGTTGTACCTGTTTTTCTTGTGCCCTTCAGGTGCATCTCAGAATTATTATTATTATTATTTTCCTCTTATACTTTCACCTGTATAGGAATAAGATAATATATCTTTGCACATATAAAACCTAACTTAATCTAACCCAACCTAACCTGACGTTATACTTTCACCTGTATTGGAATAAGATAACATATCTTTGCACATATAAAACCTAACTTTATCTAACCCAACCTAACCTGACCTTATACTTTCACCTGTATAGAAATAAGATAATATATCTTTGCACATATAAAACCTAACTTAATATATCCCAACCTAACGTGACCTTATACTTTCACCTGTATAGGAATAAGATAATTATTATATCTTTGCACATATAAAACCTAACTTATTATATCCCAACCTAACGTGACCTTATACTTTCACCTGTATAGGAATAAGATAATATATATTTGCACATATAAAACCTAACTTAATTTAACCCAACCTAACCTGACCGTATACTTTCACCTGTATAGGAATAAGATAATATATCTTTGCACATATAAAACCTAACTTAATCTAACCCAAACTAACCTGACCTTATACTTTCACCTGTATAGGAATAAGATAATATATCTTTGCACATATAAAACATAACTTAATCTAACCCAACCTAACGTGACCTTATACTTTCACCTGTATAGGAATAAGATAATATATCTTTGCACATATAAAACCTAACTTAATCTAACCCAAACTAACGTGACCTTATACTTTCACCTGTATAGGAATAAGATAATATATCTTTGCACATATAAAACCTAACCTAATCTAACCCAACCTAACCTGACCTTTACTTTCACCTGTATAGGAATAAGATAATATATCTTTGCACATATAAAACCTAACTTAATCTAACCCAACCTAACGTGACCTTATACTTTCACCTGTATAGGAATAAGATAATATATATTTGCACATATAAAACCTAAGTTAATCTAACCGAACCTAGCCTGACCTTATACTTTCACCTGTATAGGAATAAGATAATATATCTTTGGACATATAAAACCTAACTTAATCTAACCCAACCTAACCTGACGTTATACTTTCACCTCTATTGGAATAAGATAACATATCTTTGCACATATAAAACCTAACTTAATCTAACCCAACCTAACCTGACCTTATACTTTCACCTGTATAGGAATAAGATAATATATCTTTGCACATATAAAACCTAACTTAATCTAAACCAAACTAACGTGACGTTATACTTTCACCTATATAGGAATAAGATAATATATATTTGCACATATAAAACCTAACTTAATTTAACCCAACCTAACCTGACCGTATACTTTCACCTGTATAGGAATAAGATAATATATCTTTGCACATATAAAACCTAACTTAATCTAACCCAAACTAACCTGACCTTATACTTTCACCTGTATAGGAATAAGATAATATATATTTGCACATATAAAACCTAACTTAATCTAACCCAAACTAACGTGACCTTATACTTTCACCTGTATAGGAATAAGATAATATATATTTGCACATATAAAACCTAACTTAATCTAACCCAACCTAACTTGACCTCATACTTTCACCTGCATACGACTAAGATAATATCTCTTTCCCAAAATAAAATCTATACTTTCATATGTATAGGACTCTTTGGACATATAAAACCTAACCTATCCCAAACAAACCCCACCTAATCTAACCTTATACTTCCACTTGTATGCGATTAAGAGAATATCTCTTTGCACATATAAAACCTAACCTAACCTGATACTTTTACCTTTATAAAAATAAGAGAAAATCTCTTTGCAGATATAAACAAACAAATAAACATTATAAATACTAAAACGCTACATAATTTACCTATAACGAAAACTGTGTTTTCCCAATAAAATACATTTCAGTATTTCCCGATTTCATGAAATTATTATTCAAGGTATAATTTTATGATTAATAAAATAAAGAAGAAGTGAAAAAATGAATTAACGTATTTTCAAAAAAAAAAAAATCAATTGTGTATTAACACGTGCAACACGATCATTTAAAACATCCACAGGTTTCTTGGAATTATCGAATTTTAAGTAAAGACACAAGGAAGCTGAAATAAGGGAACAAAGTTAGAGCTTACAGCATTGTTTACAAGTTTGGGGACTTGGGTTAAGATAAGGAATATGACGCTCATTACAGTCTGGTCCATAACTTTCCTCTTATATCAGATGAAAGCTAAAGCTTGGGATGATTTATGTGTCCGGAGTTTCCATTAACAAAGCGTCGATAATATAATTTATTTTTATCTTTTATTTGAATAAAACATATGTTACAATTTTATGTCAGTCAGAAAATTCTATTATTTACGGAATATCAGTATACAACAGTGTCAATGTTGTAATTTGACTTTATTGGGTCTAGATTGCAATATGGTATCATATGTTGATGAGGGCAACATTTTATATGGCTTATAAAATGCTACTGAATAAGTTAGGGATATCCTTAAATAATTTTATATGGATTATTTTTTAAAAAATGGATCGTTTCATTCCCCTGTATCGTGAATTAAATGTATTAACTATCAAGCATATTTTTATATTGAAGACCCCTGTGGTTATTTTATATAAGAAGTGAAAAAAAGTAATACAAAATCCCTTTTACAACAAAAGGAACACGACCAAACAAAAGTTGCAATGAAAATGTAAAAATATATATTTTGATACAATAAATTTAGTATTAGTGTTTAAAATAATATAATAAATTGTCTGACAATCCTAAAGAATTACAAACTATAAGACCGTTGTGTGCCAATGTATAACTTAATCTTGGTTGTTTTCCATAAATAATATAAGCTACTTGAATATTGTTATGTGTTAAGTTGCATAATGTTATTTATTATTTTATTGTTTTATCTAGTAGCATGTTGGTTTTTAACAGTAGGGTTTTATTTGTTATTGTTATTTATTTAGTTATTTGGTTTTCGTTAGTACTATATAACTTAGTTGTAGAATTTGTTAGTTGATTCTTTACAGTGCTTTTTCTTCAATTACTTTACACAAGCTTACATTAAAGTAAAACTTACATCTGTAAAACTATAATAAACATCTAAACTCAGAGTGGATATTAGAGAGTTGATAAATAAGAAAGCTTTGATCTATTAATTACTGTAAAGAAGCTTCAACTTCGGTAAATTGTATTTCTATTCCAGATATTCTGAAGCTTTGGGAAGTAGTTTTATTAAACAAATGTGTAGAGGTGAAACTGTGAAAAGTTTGCAGTCAATTCATGAAAAAAACTACTTGTAATAATAGCTGTAACTGAAATCGTGTTACGTTAAAAAGACAACATTGTCATCATTAGTTGTTAACGAGTTAATAAGAACAAAGATAGTTGTACTTTTCTGTTGTAAAAGTTGTACAAGTTGGTGAAACACTGAAATGACCGTTTCGAAATTAAAATGACATTAAAGCCGTTTTGTGGAAGATGTAGGTTTCATTAATCATGCATTAAGTTGAAATACACTTTAAAATTAACGGTGTCGAAATCTTCTGAACCCATAAACAATTACACACTTTTAAAACTTAACAGGGAAGCTATCTTAAAACTCAAAAATACGATTTTCTAAAAAAATTTAACATCAATTTTGATAGAAATTGTATGAAGCGTGAAACATAGAGCCCAAAATAAAACGTGAACTTCCCAAAAACTTTCGTATACCTCAAAATCAGAACGAGCAATTAGCGTAAAATTTTGATATAAAGGGAAGATTTTAAAGTAAACTGTAATTATTAAAAATTACATTTGGTGATTAAAAGTGGATAAATAGTAAGCCTAAACCTATTAGATGGCTTTTATTTTGGTGATGTATGGTCAGCACAACGAGTTCCACCGTCATGATTGTAGCTTTTCATCACAAAGCTGACTCAATATTGAAACGTTTTTAATCTCTTAAGGAGATCGAACTCATTACCTCTTGCAGACAAGTTGAAAACTTTAATTTTCGTGAGTAATTATAATGAAAATTTCCATAACACCTAAATTTAATCAAAATATCTTATCGGACTTATTAAGTAATAAGGTATCTTGATATCGAATGAGGATATTTGGAAATGTGTTCCATGCTGTTTATATTCGTAAAAAATTACTACATCTTCTTCTTATTTTAAAAAAAAATAAAGAAAAGAATATATATTTTTTTTAAAAAACCTATAACCTTGGAATGCTTAAATAGTGTTAAGGTCGGAAAAGGACAAGAATATATCAAGAAAGATCTGTCAGAAAACTAAAAAAAAAATTTCATGCAAAAAGTTTTTTATTAATTCTAATTGTTGCTGTTTATCAAAATCGTCATAGCCAATTTTGTGCTGCCTTATGACTGCTAACCGTTAAATGTTTCTTTATTAATTATTTTTTATCTATGCCTCTCGAAACGGTCAAAATATGCACTCATACTAAATTTGAGGGGAAAACCCCTTAAGGATGTTAGGTACATTACGGATTGCAAGTAGACAGGCGGATACTGTAAAACCAAACATTTATTTTTATCTCAGATTTTTTTAAATAGATATTTACACGAACAATTGGATTGTCAGGAGTAAGTGACAGTGGGCCTATACGAATAAAATAAAAATTAAATGTGTACAGAGTTTGTGATAATTGTTGCAAGATCGTGTATTTATCTATTTTTAAATGACACCGGGGACTACCCAACAATCACTTGTAATGGCGAAATAGCCGAAATTGCCGTAGTGTGACTATTGCTAACGGTAAGTTATATTAATATATTTACAAAAATAACATTCTTCCACTAAACTGTTTATTCAGTAATTGTTTCCAACTATGATTCATCATTTAAGTTCTGTTAAATACATATATTAACCCTATTAAATCTCTAATGACCGCACTAACATTTTTACAGTCTCAGATACTGTATTATATTCACTCGCTAAACTCTTATTGAAGACTGAAACATCTGTTATCACCATCGATGCATTTATTTATTTCACTAGAGATTTAAAAGCTTTCATATCTAGATGGTTATTAATAAAAAGAGACAGCTGAAGAAGATGGGACTTACAAATCCCAATCCTTATCAGGTAGCCTAAAGGCAAGTTAAAGAACACTTTCCACCTGTGTGGTTGTCTAGGAAAAAGTCCTGGTGATTATTTTCAAGTTATAGAGTGTGTGGACACGGCTAGTATTGGTTAGGGCAAGTTTTGCTTATTATTTATGATATATTAATAATAACACTTATATGGTTGTTATAATGAGTACTAGCGTGTTTTCCCGAAAGACCCTATCTTGATGTACGTATTAATTCACTTAGTTATTCGTTATATCTCTTTTTAAAATTTATATTTGTCTCTCTTGACCAATTTTTGGTATTTTTCGACTCTGGCTTTATTATTCGAGATCTTAGAGTTTTTGTTTTTTTCTTACTTTTTTTTCAAAAGGGGATGATGATCAGCAGGTTTCCTGTCTTAAAAAAATAGAACTGATAATATATTATAAACTTCACGACAACGAAGTAAAATTATAGCCTCTACAGTTTGGGGATATTTAAATAATACATTTTAAATTATGAACGCATATTATGTTGCATTAGTGTCACGAAATAGAGACAAAGATTTAAAGTAGACGAAGGTCGAGGTTAATTATGTCAGAAATTATTTAAAAACCTGTTGGACGCGTATTCAGTGTCTTGAACTTTAGGACTTTTTTCATTAGTGGTAGCTAAAAATATAGCAAACTAAGAAGAAACCAATTCTTTCCATGTTGTTTAAAGGCGAAGAATTTCTCAGTCATCATCGCCTTATAAAAAAAAAGAAGATGAAAGGCTCTAATAGCGTCAAGGTCGGGGAAAAAGTAGATCAACAGAAATACGATAGGAAAAATGAAAGATGGAGATCTAACCCAAGACTATATAAAAATGTGTAGATCCAGCTAGGTCCCCCTCGTGGTTATACATTGTATTTTTAGATAAAAGGTAAATACAAGCAGAGTTACATTTCTTAAAGCAGTTCCTTAAATTTACAGTTTAAGAGAATAACCAGAATAAATTCCAACGTCCAAAAACTTCATAAAATAACATGAGAATATTTATTTTGTTTACGAAACAGGGTCTTTGTAAAACAAGATCAACGTGACGGATTCTAGATATCACGAGGAGTTTCATCTACGTTCGCACGACGTGCGTGTCTACACGCAGTTAAACTTTCAATTACAGAAACACAAAATAAAGGTGAACGTAAACTTATTCGACTGATCAAACTGTAACAAAGTTTAGCGTTACTCAACCTAGTCCAAGATATGAATAAAAGAGTCAAGCAAAATAAAACTTAAAACAATTGTAGTTAGGGAGTGCAATTTTATTGCTTATATTGACTCTTAATGACATTTTAATAAAACACAAAAAATTCGTCCCTATATGGAGGTGAATGTAATATATTTATAATTAATAATTTGGGATGAAAAATGGTACTATTTTAATTTTGGGTTTAGTTCCTAAAGAAATAGTTACGCACAAATTTTTTAATTAATAATTTACAACGAAATTGAGATGGATTCTACATTGCTTCGTATCTTCAGAGGTCAAATAACCTAAAATGTTATATATAACGAGAACTGAACTATAACGATAGATATTATTAGTGGATGTGTAATTCAATTTGTGTAAAACATGCCAGGTTTAACAGCAGTGATAATTGTATTGTCAAATATAATAAATAAAACCTAAAAAAAAGTTTTTAATATTGCAGATATTAACAAATATATCGTTGTCTTGAAAATAATAAAAAAAAAAAAAAGCTTTCAATTTCAACTTGATTAAGCTTGCTATTTTGTAACAAATTTCGAAAGTAAAGTTGCATAAAAATTTAAAGTGTTTTCAACTTAAACTTGTTAAAAAACTATACACGGGAATATTAGAATGTACAATTGTGTTTGTTTGTTTAATCTGTATCTTGAAAATGCAGGAATATTATCATCTTCTACCTATGAAAAGTTATACATTTTTACGAACAAACAAAACATAACATTATTAGAGATAAAATACACAAGAAAATAAATACCCACATCTTGTAATATTTATTTTAGTTTAAAAACATGAATACAAGAGCAAATGTTGAATAAATACCACATTGTATAATTCTTAAAAGTCAGACAATCATTTCAAGAATCGGCTGTGTACGACTACTACAGTGATTTCCTCATAACACTAACAATTTCCTCATTCCCAAGTTTGAAATAATTGTTTCCGTAAATGATAATTTGGACGTTTATGAAATGATCATATCAGTTAACTTTACTTTGCAGTGGTAAGATTTCAGACGGTAGATATGAATTCTGTTTACTTTGATATTCTACACAATAAAAAAATAAAAATAATAAAAACTAAGAAATACAAGGTACGTCCACAAAGTAAGTTCAGATTGGTAGGCCTACAAAACTAGTACAGTTACAGAAAAACTATTTATTGCAAAAAATCTACAAATTTAAACTATTTTTCTATAGTCTATAACTCCCAGCATTTTGTACGCACTTGTCATAGCGTGGCACAATTTTTTGAATGCTTTCTTCTTAAGGTGTTGCTTGTAATTTTATTTAAACGAAGTGATATATCGATTCGTTATCTTTAACAAAGGAAGGCTTTTAAAAGCTCAACTTTTAAAAAGCTAATTACCTTAGTTTTGTGAAACTAGACTGAGAATAGTTCACTAAATTAATAATAAACGCAAGAAATACAAGACGACGTGTCAATTACTACGTCACTACCCTCAGGTGTTTCATAGACAAACCTTTCTGATATTGAGTATAGTTTGTGTGGAAATAATCGATTCATTATATTTATTATTTCTAAGCTTTTAAAAAATGTCACTCTTTATTATTAAAGTAACTCAGAACAAGGTACAAATCATATAATAGTAATGATTAAATCAATTTCATTGTTTAAAACTGCGAAATTTTAATCATATTCAACCGTCATCCAGTAACGATAATACATTCACACATTGTACTGAATGGAATATAAGCTGGGACGCCACCAACGTGGTTATCTTAACAACGGTGTTAAGCATAGCCAGAACATTACATAGTAGAGTAGCCGGAACTAAATGAGTCACGTCTTCATATATTGTTAACTTCATATCATTAATACGATACAAAGGCTGGTTTGATCCTTGTACTGGCATATTCTCTAGTGGAAAGCCACTTATACCCTACCAGCTATTTGTGTCAGCATTGACTAAAATGATTAATAAATACTAAATCCTTAGTTGATATTTTGAATACTAACCACCGTTAGACATATTTCATATTATATAATAAGATTTTTCGATATTTGCGAGGGCCTTCAGTTGATTTGTGGTTCGTGTTCGTAACACGAGTAAGAGGTTCAGCGTTAAATACCGTTGGAATTAAAATATTTACAGTGTTGACCAATCATCGTGAGGTGTTTGGTCGCAATCTTTCTGGTTGAGAAAGATAGAACAACTGTTAGGCAATTTTCGAATATACCCCACTAAGAAAAAGTGACGAAAGTACCCAATTAAAAAGCTCACAGGGTCAATAGTTTACGAGATATCATTAATGTCCATTATAAAATGATCACTCTGTTGTTAATCGATTATATATCATAGTTAGATATCTGACTCATATTTCCAGATAATTCCTGATATTTTGTTAACATTATATTTACGTAATATTTTTTAACACTTTAAGTCATTTTTTAAATATTGACTAACTTGAATGTATATCATATGTTTTTATTAATTGTAAATAGAAGGGACTTTTATTGTTACTCCAAACAACATAACAAAGTGAATTTCGAGTAGGAACAGCGATTAAACAGTTGCTATGGCAATAGAAACAAGGCGATTGTCAGTCCCAAACATAACTGAAACTGAAGGCTGTAAAGATGTAACCCTACGACACATACATTGAGTGTTTTCCATTGTTTTCTATCGTATCTGACGCAACAATAGTGACATCGATAGACAAAAGCCGAAAGAGAATGTACCATTAGCACTGCCACTAGAATTTCAGGGTTGAAAATTGTAGGAGAGAAAATGTTTTATTGAAGTATGAGTTTCGAGAACTTTGTAAATGTTTTCTTAAGAAAGAGGGAAGGAGAAAGAAATATAAAGCAGATGGACTTGCATATATTACAGATGTTAGTATAATAATTTTATTAGCTTCAGTACTTAAAATTAAATATATAAGGCTAACCATAATATGGCAACTACAATGTCGCTGTGACATAAAATCTAGTTTAACAATTGATCAGCATATTGTTTAAAAGTGAGATGACAATGCATTTATTTAACAAAGTGATATTGCACGGGCTTAAAGATTAACTTAAAACAGAAACACAAGTTAACATTCAAGTTATAACTCCTAAAAGATGTACTTAATTTAAAAAAATGTTTAATTCAGATTGCTTTAATTTTCATTAACAAAATGGGACGTTTTTTAATACAATCAGATTCTCTAAATTCAAGGCCCAAACATTGTTTTCTATGACACTGTAGAAAATGTTAAATTTTGTTTCTATATTAAGGAGTTTTATCCAGTGGGTAAGTTTGTTTAATATACAGTAGTTGTTACACACATTTGAAGACGTTGGTTAGGGCTTAACTGATCTCTTAATTGTGTATGTTTGAAATGTCTCAATTCTCTTTGCTCGTGTCAAGGTTTCTGCTCTGCAGGATATCGTAACTATACAAATATCCATTTACTTGGGAATTTTTGGTTCGAAATTTTATTTTTGACAATAACTTCACCGTGGTTCATCGTATAGAGGTGAGGTATCAAATTCAGATTTAAAATTTCAAAATTTTGTTCTAATTTAGTTATTTAGTTGTTATTTCCACAAATAATTACTTCTAAATTACAAGAGTTGATAATTTAAATTTTAGATTTAAGATTAAACATGTAGATATTTATTTGAATAAAATTAACTTTTGTAAGAAATGCACTATGCAGAAAGATTTTCGTATCGAAATTAGATTCAAGATATAATCAATGACTAACGGACACAGGAAATGATTTGTTTTGGTATTCTGGAGTATATCTTCTAGAATATCAAGGAGAGAAAAAACTATAAATACAGATATGAACGCGACATTTCAATTATTATGTTTTCAATTTCAATAATGTACTATATGGGTACACTAACTATAGAGTACCCATATATTAACTATAGTGTACCTTACACCAAATTTCATGATCCTGCCTTAATTCGTGTAACCGCTATAATACTTACGTACAGTTCACCAAGACAACGACAAAACGAAAATCACTTTTTCACATGCACATTAAAATTTACTTAGGCTAGAAGACCAAAATGTATATTTATATATGCGTATATAACTCTAAAACTTCTGTCTTATTACCTATTTTATATTATAGTAATATAGGTAATAATTTCAATTTTTAAACTAATTTCATTTACACATTATGAAACCTTCTGTTGGAGTCACTCCGAGTTGTCAAGGTTGGTATTCGGGTTGCGTACAAATTATTATTTGGTCGCTTGTTGACTATCCAGGGCCATCTTGATTGTAAGGCTATCCGCAATCACCGACAGTATTGCCAACAGCACAGAATCGCGATGGCACTGAACAGCTGATCGGAACAGGAGCTATCTTGAGCAGACCACACTAGTCATACGTAAGGTGCAAATATTCTTACCGGCCAGGCAACCGGTCGTGTTGTGAAGTGCTCCTAGTTTTAATAATTTGTTTTAATTACAAATTTGTAAATTAATCATGGCTGGTAAAATAATTGCGTTCTGTCTTTTACCGAGGCTCAATCCTCAAGTCGGATGCAAATAATTCTAACCTAACTTTTTGAGAATGAGTTACGCCCAAGGTCAGCTCTATTCTTAATTATGTTTGATGTTGTTTTATTTCTTAAATAGTAATTCGATTAATTCGGTAATGTATTATAAATTAATTAATATTTTCAAAGCTGGGCATCCTAATTGTGCATGGTGGATACGGGGCAATAGTTTTAGAGATATAAATGGGCTTTGGCCAAGGGAATACGTTATCCAAAAGTAGATACTAAACTAGGCGTAAAATATCATTTTACATTGTACAATTTAGTTAGGAATTTTTACAATAAAAAATCGAGCGGGCATGATAGAAATGATTGCATTTTTTGAAAATGAAACAAAGGGTGGCGTTGCTTCTACGAGTAAATCGAAGTATAGACTATAAATATTAAAAACCGGCTACTACAATTTTTATTAAATATTAAAAATTATATGAACTACAAAATAAACATTAACACAGATATACACGCTTGAAACAATCACCATATTCCGAAATAATATGTATCACTAACAATTGGTTTAACCATTGATGAAGAATGTATTTCAGGGACAGAATGTCATGAGCAGAATGCAGAAACACGATTTTAGTTTCCACTCCATTGAAATAATCGGGCGCCATTGTCGCTGTCAGATTTCTCTGCTTTCTTGACAAATTTAATTGAATCTAAATTTATAAATCAATTACAAGGGGGGAAATTTTGCGTAGAAACCAAAAATTAATCTCTCCTCTGAACGCTTCAACGGCTTCATGATTTAATGAGCTTCTAAAATTACAACTTTAAACTGGGAAAAGATTTATTTATTGCTGTAAACTTTCACCAATGTGCTATGTTCTTACTTTTAACTTTATGTTATATTGCCTTTGTCATTCTATGTTAAGTTAAAGTTTTGGTTTGTGATTTAAAGTGGAAAATTTTGACTTAGTAATTTGTATGTTTATTAATAATGATGTTTATTTTTACAACTAAAGTTAAAACTAATTGAATATAATTGACAAATGTTTTAGTAATTTATTTGCACAATTTTATTTATTTGATAGAGGAATTTCAATAAACCTATAAAAAAGCAGAGTGAAAAAGTGCAAATCACAAAAACTTATGGTTAAGAAATAATTTAATAAACGTAAATGAACCACTGTCGGTATTCTTGATTTCATATTACAATATGTATTCTTAAGTCCAGGTTAAACCTTAATATTTAGGTATTAAAATTTACAAAATATAAAATGGCGTTTTTATTTGAACCACCTTTCTTACCGACAAGTACCAAACACCCATAAATTTAAATGAAGTGTTTTGTTTGGTTATTATTTCTATTATGTATGTTTGTGAGAGAACATGTTTACAATGTTTTTGCAGGGTTTATTATAATTTTTTTTTGCAACTGTCAAAAACAGAAACATAATCATAGAATTGTAATCAAAGTAGATCATGACCAACCCTAACAATTCGACTATCTAGTCACCAATACACGAAATGAACAGGAAGTACACATTTTTGTGTTTTAGTAATCAGTCTACATGTCGTAATTTATTTTTGTTCAAATTTCTCATTAGAATCTATTTTTCCAATTCGTTAACGAGAAAAATGGGGAAAATATTTATATTAAAATACATTTTTTGAGAGTAATATTTAGCCGCTTGTACAACGTAGAATGAATCAATTTGCAGCTTTTCAAACTACATTCCATGTAACAAAATAATGTGAGTTTAACAGTAAAATTAATGTTCACACAACTTCAAAATGAGAATAAAACACCAACAAGTTCAATTCATAATTTTAGCGTGTTATCTACATCTAATAGTTCATTGAATATTATGGATCAATCATTTTAAAATGACCTCTGTATAAAACTGCTTCTTCGTAGGTCCTTCATACATAAGTTTGTAATAATTCATGTTGTGTAACTACTAATCTGCATATATTATTTTCAAGGTTGAGTTCTGAAATTGGGAGAATATTAAAAAAACAGATAAAAAATTCGCCTTTTAACAAGTCGCCCTATTAGGTGCACCGAGTATTTTATAGATATAAATTTTAGACTGCACAATTAAAACTGAGAAAAAAATAAAAAAAGAACCTATTATATAGTTGATTAATGGTGGTTTGTAATGTTACAAATAATAAACCGGACACTTTATTCCCAATTGCAGGTGTTATTCATTATATTTACACACCCACAAGTCAAACCTGATTATACAGAGCTCTGAATTTTCGGTAGATCCAAAGATTAGGTGTTGAAGTTTCAAAAAAATCTATTTCTGATATGATCTAATATTTCAGTCTACTATTAAATAGACCGGAGTAAATTTCTCTTGTCTTTTGTGTCAGATAAAATCCAACATCGTATTTTGATAAAGCGATATTGCTTTATCAGTCCACAGGTCGGCAGGTGTGCGAAGCTCGTTGCTTCTGGCAATAATGTTTACAAATTCTCTTCAACTAATTAAGCCTATGCATATGTTAATTACAACTGGGTTCAATCTTAACTAGCCGCCTCAAGGCGTAGACACTCAACGGCGCATAAAAACTATGAATAATGTAGCTATTTCACGTTTGATTCGAAGATTATACTTCAATATAAAATCATTATGGCTTTCATATATCGAATTTAATGGTGCTTCAGGTATTATTTTTTGTTAAAGGAATAACATGAATCATGTTTGTTTTTTTTTTTACATCGAAGATAATGATGTGCATAGAATAACAATTAATTGTCAGGCGCGGAGATAAATAAAGGAACAGGATCGTTAACTTTTTAAGATGATGAACTGAAAGCAGAACTTGGTTTAGATCGGAAAGTATTCACTTTAAAAAAGTATGACATATTGTTAGGTCGATTTATCGTCGATAATTGTGCACTAACAACGTATTCAATATGCCAATAACGAAACCAATAATTAAGAAATCATCTTAATTGTTGATCATGTTTACTTACCACTTTATTTAAAATTAAGGTGTATAACAATATCTAAATGTAAAACCACTAAATAATCAAAAAGTCTGTTCTTTAACTCGTCTTTACATCTTAGTCTATTCCCTCCGTGGTTACAAAATCGGTGTTGTAATAAATTCAGTATTTTTATGTAGTAATTTGTGTAATAAAATGGCTTAATACATTTCAAATTCAATATCTATATAGACACTTTGATTGAAATAAATGTAAAAAAAAAGAAAAAGTTTTTTTAAAAATTATTTTAAAAAAGAGCTGTTTATTCTTATTGGTAAAAATCACACAACACTCCACCTCCATCCCTAATGCAGAGTTATGCATATACAATAAGTTAGTCAACTTTAAACTAACTATTAATAAACGATGTGAGAATTTTTTTTTAAAAAAAAACCCTCAACTTGTTTCGAAACATAATCTTCATATTTTAAAATTCCATCTTTGAGAGGGTGCAGCTTGTCAGCGGAGCATTCTGCTGTCAAAATATTTCTGGTAATTTGCAAAACAGAGAAACCATAAGACAATTTAAACAACCTCTTCTAGAACACTATACAGTTTTCCTTATTAGTTGCGTTAATGTCAACAGGATCTTTTAGAGACACCAATAGGGCTTTAATGAATATAATTTATAATTATTTGCCTGATAGAGATGTATTAATTTTTAAATGCTTATAACTCCAGTTACGATAGGAATTTATATAATGTCTTTTAAACAACTAGTATCACAAATATGTAAAGTTACAAAAACTCTCTTAAAAAAAATATATTACCCCATTAAAAAAATGGATATATTGATACTTTTGGGGAAACAATTTGTTATGAAAAAGAGTATAACTCTCAGGGGCTTACTCAAGAGTACTGGCTTGGTAACATCAATGGAACGTAGTTAAATCTACACCTTTTTTTATGGTGTCTTGGGTTAGATCCCTTTCTTCCGTCTTTCCTATCAGGTTTCGCTTAACCAACTCTTGTTCTTTTTTGACCCTGTCTCTATTACTGTATTCTAGGGTTAAGGGTATTTTTATACAATTTTCATCCTTTTATTTTGTAAGGTAATGATGACTTGAAAATAATGAGTTTTTTTTTTACTTTAGATTAAGGAAACGATATAAGAGAATACTGGTTTCTATTTTCAGACAAAATAAATAAAAAAAAAAAATTTAACTTAAGTAAAGAAAATATAAATAAATAAATCCATTTTTGAACTTAATGGTTTTTATTACCCTACGTGTATTTTATGAAGACCACTGTAAAGAAGAATTCAAGACACGTAGGTATTGATAATGATTTTTTCAAAATATTACTAATGTATACAATAAATATAAAGGCTACCTAACACAATAGAAAGGTAGGACAGAGTGATGTAAAGCCGGAAATAAATGGTTGGCCTCAATATGGGTCAAAGCAAAGGGATGCAATAATAAATGATGCGGAAGAAACATATCGAAAGGAAGGGAAGTGTTTGCGAAAGCCAAAGATAGGAACCCGGATAAAAAGATTATATAGTGAGAAAATCATTGAACTAGCTAATAGGACAAGTCATTGGGTCCTTTGGCGTTTAGAAGGTGGGTAAACTGTATTACAAATTTAAGGATCTGGAGATCATAAATTACAAAACTCACACCATCTTTCGTAAATATATTAGAGGGTTTTCCAGACAATTTAGCAAGAAGTGAAAATTACACCATGATGATATAGAAAAGGATCGATTCTGTTAATAATGTATAGTTTAAAATATCAACTTGTATTTGAAATATATTCCAGATAAACGGAATGTTCGGTTTTCGTATATATTGAAACGGGATACCTGTAAATTTTAGGTGTTTCTTTTTTTTATCTGATGGTGATCAAACATGAATAATATCCGTTTCTCTGAATAATCGGTTTAGTATTTTCAATGTGTGAATTTCTATTAAAACGAATTAGTAATTCCCAACATAGAAATATATAATTACCAATGTTATATAATAAATAAACGGTGCACACATATGTAAAAAACTATTATACAAACTTATAATCGCATTTGACACTTAACGTAACACAAGTCTTTCTTATTAGAATACAGCGTATATAAGTAGCCTAAGCGAAGTGACAACTCTAGTATGTTTTTGTGTGCTGTATTCATTTGTTTTATTCCGAAAAAATACAAATACAAATATTTAAAAAAAAATTAAATAAAGAAAGTGCATTAACAACTTTAATCTAGCCATTTCAACCAACAACTTGTAAAGGGCATTAAAAGTTTAGTCTCTTCAATGAACAGTATGAAAACAACTGTTAGATATTTATGACAACTTGATGAATAGTTTTAAAACAACTGTTAGATATTGCACAGCAAAAGAATAATGGGAGTTTGCGTCTAACTGCAATTGTGTACACACACGCACTTTGGTAGCAATTAACAAGGACAGGAAGACCAGGAAAGAGTGAGCAGCTGACTAACAAACAACTTAATGTCATCAGTTTAATTCTCGCAGCTGACTAACCTAACAACTGAATGCCATCAACTTAATTCTGAGAATTCATCAGACTTGTTAGTTATATCAAAGAACCATTCTCAATGATTTGTTTTACTTTATTTCATGTCAAATATTAGAATGAAACATATGGTCGGTTCTTCTATAATGGAATAAATATGAACTCACTTGGTTCATAAATATCCATGTAAATAACTAAATATTCAGTAAAAATGTTGTTACGCTATGAAATTAGCTTTTTCGCCGGTAATATGATGTGAGTTTTGTACGTTAGTGACATTATATACTTGTCAGACCGTATTTGACTTTAAGGCAATGATTCAATCTATGGCAAAATAATAGTTTTCCCACCGAATTTTAAATTAGGTTAGCATTTTTTCTTGGTTGAAATGTAAAAAAAAAATTTATTTAATTGTAGGATTTTCGATTTAAAGATGCATAAAATGAGTTACTTTAATAACGTAACTTCAATTATCGTTCCAAAAACTGCTTCCCTATAAGCTGCTTCCATTTGTTAAAAAATGTATCGACCGATATTCACCAACATCTTACTGAGTCATTCCTTAGATATTCGTTCTTACTTCGTTAGGGTTATAGTTTTTATTGTAAGTGGAAATGTTCTCGTTACAGATTTATTTCAAACAAAGTCAGAAGTTAATATAAGAAAACGAAATTATTTTGGCGTCATTTAAAAAAATTCAATAAGAAAATCAGCAGAACGGATTATGATGGTGGGATAAAGAGATTAAAGACAAAATAAAAATAAAAATGGTCAAACACTTATACAAATATTTCTGGATTGAATAATTTAAAAAAATACTAGAATGAATCTGACGTTTGACATTTTCGTTGATAGTTTTAGCAAAAAATTGTCATATATTCAATAATAACTTCAGAAGAAACTTTAGGGGTATCCTTTTTAGTCTGTAAATTCATAGCTAAATTATGAAAGTCTTTACAGATTATTTAAGAACGATTTCAAACACACTCAAACGATAATATTTTAACGAAAATAAAATCAGATTAAATCGGATGTTAAATAGTGGAGAGTGTGAAAATATACTTATTTTTGAACCAGGGACTTTCGCGATAGTTATCTTAATTAAAATCTTGTGTGTCGAATGTTTCCATGGTGTTATTAATTTCACCACGAATATGTGAGAAAGTAAAACAAAAATAATTGTATGTCATTAGCAATGGACACATGTTCATTCAAGACGAATTGCTCACGCACTACCTTGTGAATGTGTTTGTTCCATGTAGCGTTTTCATAGAGAGTAATTAAAAATTTAATCAGAAAGTAATTCTTGAGTTCTCTTTCCTTATAATAACATTAAACTACAGATAATCATTGGAGGTTTCAATCATGCCTAATGGACACTTTTTGATTTGGATAAAATATTAATTGTCGTTAGTAAACTACTAATATCCCTAAATATCAAGAAAATTCCAACAATGTTAATTTGTGATTGAAGCTGGAGGGATATTTTAAGTTGAGGGGTATTTGTGTGAAAGAAATGATCAAAGTCAACTCGTTTACATGTTGGAAATCAGTAATGGTTCAGAATTCATTGTTGTTTACAGAGATAAACAATCTCAATAGTTCTAAAACTCTATAAATAAAAATATTAAATTTATTATTTTGTATGTCTAATGTTTTTATATTCAACATTGTTAATTCATTTTTCTTATTTTACTCCTAAAGTATTGCCTATGCAGTTATCGAATCCGACTGTTAGAATGGCGACAGTAATAGCTTTGTATCCAAGAGTTACTGGTTTGGGATTCCAATGGATTCAAAAATGTTTGCCGTTGATACGGTTTCATAAAAAAAATAGGCTTCAATAGATAGTGAATCATAGGTTGGAGAAGCTATAATTACGCTGCGAAATTCCAATGTTGACTCGAAATCATCAGCTTAAAAACCGTTTAGCAGGTTTACAGGATGCTCCGTCAAATATTTATTTTGTTACTAGTTACTGAAATATTTAATGGGTGACTTGTCCTGGCTAAGAAGTTTCAATATAGAAGTACAGGATAAGTTTGATAATTGGAAAAAAAAGATTTTATGTTTCATGGCATCAGGAAAGGAAAAAAAGTGTTTTTTCGAAGTTTTGTCCGTCTGTCATCAACGTCGTTGTAGTTTTCTGTACGGAAATACGATAGTGACAAATAACAATATTAATATGATTTTTTTTTTAAAGCAACTAATAGAAAATCCAAATAAAATGCAGAAAAATCTAATTGAAAAGCCATTATAAAAGCGAGCATGGTTATTTGGTCCATGCAAACGCCTCTATAATAAAACTTGGGGATTTATGCCACAGATGGTATAATGGTCATATCTGGTTATAATTAGACTTAAGCTTTTCGGAAATATGGTGTTCAAAATCGGAACAAAAATCGACTACAAAAAATATCTTCATAAGCTTCAAAGTCTGGTTTGCCTAGGAATTAAAGTTTCTTTGAGTACTTGTTCAACCGCTGCCATGGAAGCGGGTCTGGATTTGTTGCCTTTGATCTTACAGGTGAAAATGTGTGGATACAGTGCTGCTCTCAGGAAGTGGGGGTAGTGCATCACCATTCCAAAAATATTTGCTGGTAAACTGGGAAACCTTGCAAAAACAGGATGGAACTCAGTTTGCCAAAACAGACTTAATGGTTAAGACGACAAATTTTGAAAAGAATTTAAACACCTTTTTCCTAGAACGACATGTTTGGAAAGAAAGTGAAACAAAACTAAAAAAAAAGATCCCTCCAATGGTACACTGACGGATCTACAATGAATGTAGGATGGGAGTGGGGATAAAATGCTCAAATGTAACCTTAGTAAATCTCTAGTTAAATTTCATCTATATTTCGAGATGAGATACTCGCAATAGAGCTCTGAGCTAGAAAGAATAACAAAAAAAGTTTCAAAGGCGCAGAGATCTATATCATGTTAGACAGTTGGACAGCTCTTAAGCTCATACACTTTTGAGTCGAGATTGGTCTGGGATTATCTAAAAGTAAATAAACAACAAAGTCTCCTTACTTTGGGTGCCAGGACATGAAGGTATACCAGTAAATGAAAAGTGGAATCGCCTTGCCAAGGAAGGCGCAGAAGCTCACTTTGTTGGGCAAGAACCATTTTTTATCTAAAAACATATCTGCATAATATCATGGAATCGTGAGAACAAGATCAAAAGATCAAGTATTTAACTATCTAGCATAGTCTAAGACAAGCCAAAAGATTACAGTCTAATCAAAGACAAAGAAAATGTTACTGGATCTTAGTAGAAGCTAGCCTAGGCTGATTATTCGTCTACTGTCCCGAGACTGTCCAGTGAATTACCAAATAAAACATTTGTGAAAGGCAGAAGTGGATTCAAGCCGCTTTTGCCTGACACATAATGAATGTGAATCTCTAACCTACAAAAGGCTACTTTACCTCAAGATTCCTTTCCTCACTACCCCAGAGGTAACGATTATGTCACCAGAACCTTTTCAAGATTCTTAGGAAGCCTAAATCTTGGATGGGAAAAAACAGAATTAGACGGGTAGTCGCAAAAGATCCATTTGAGTCGCAGTGACAAGTGGCTGTATAACCTCTGACCCAAAAAACACTAACTAGAGCGAAGATATTAGATTTAAGTTAGAATTTTAACTCGTAACGTAGGAACCAAAACATCGAAAATTGTTGGGAAATAATGTAAAAAGTTAAGAAACTACTGAGCTTGCGGACACTAAACATTATGTGGAAACATTGGAGGATATATAAGCAAAGACTGGAAAGTTAAAGAGGTCAGTGCTGACCAAGCTAGAACCATAGTCTACCTGAGACAAGAGAGGCCGTCAGACTTCATCAGGAATTTCACCTGCACAAGAGAAGGAATCTGTAAGGATCGCAACATATCTCAGATGATTCAACATATATTGGTGAACAAGCTCTAGTTACAGTAATTTGTTCTTTTATTGAAATAAAAGTCCATATAGTAGTAATGACTTAATTTGATTTATATCTCAATTTTGTTTTAAAAAGTTTCATATTTTTTAATGCATTATCGAAAATATTGTGATTGTTTGTAATAGTGTATTCTGATTGTATTATATACATACGTGTGTAGATATATTACATGTACCATAAGTACCATTGAATAACCGATCTTTAAATTATTTAATTAATTGTTCTGTAGTATGGTATATTAAAATAATCCTACTTCATAAAAATTTCAAAAAAGGGATCGTTTTTGTTCATATATCGTGTATAATTAAACATAAAATCCTCTAAATTGAATTCAAATTTTTTAGATTTTAAATTTACATACAATTAATAATTGTACCCACCAAAGCTCTTTACGATGAGAAAAAGCGAAGTTTTTCTCAAAAATGTAATTTCGAAACCTGACTCGTTAGGGCTGAGACTGACACTAGCGAAGCAAGCCGAAAATTTGTAAGACGTTGAAATCCACGAAGCTAGTTAGGACCTATACAACGTCAAGAGTGTAATGATACACATAATTATGAGGTTCAAAAAACTTGAGTTGCAAAGTTTTTACACTAAATTACCAATCAGGATAAAACGTCTTGATTTAGCAATACAATTTAATATTTCCTGCGAAGTCCAGGAAATAAACATTTGCGGATTAAACTTAGATGATTTACATGTATTACATTGTATGATCAGCTTGGTAAGTACGGTAATGTACACATCAACTTGTAATTACGTGTTAAGAACACTATGAGCAATTAAGAAAAATGACAAAAACTAAATCAATATGACGATTAGTTATTGTTACCCTTTGACCTCTTTAGACAATAATTCCGTCTCTCACATACAAGTAAAGGTCCTTGATAAAGTTTTGTCTTCGATAAAGTTTGTCATCTAACTCAGGAATATCACGCTTGTCCCATAACAACAACTAACCACTAGTTGTTTAACTAATATTAAGACAAACTTACAAGTACAAGGCACAAATTGTCTGATGAACTTTTCAGTTTGTACGTGACATTGTAATTTCATTTTCAATCTGCTTTGTGTAAGATCTACAAGTGAATTGTGATCTCAAATATTTAAAAGAATGTTTTCAGATACTCAGTATATAAATTATACAACAGTTATAGAAACTTATATAAACAATAGTATCCTTATGTTTATTTGATTGACTCACATGCGTTTCACCGTCTAATGTTCTGGAAACGCTTTATTATGTGGTAAAAGATCGTAAGGTATACTTTCATTGCAAGGTTAAATATAAAGTTCAAACGTTAGTATCATTGATAGCACTTACAGTGCGATAAACCCATTCAATGTCATAAATTATGAAAGAAATAATACCCAAACCCCAAATAAAACACTAACACAATTATCATAGCAAAGTTTAATAAACTCTTAAGTACATTTCGGTAACATAGCTACCATCCTCAGAGGGATATAAACCAATACTAAAGCAAATGTGACACTGAGACGACTTATAAAGGGTCAAGCGTATCTAGCGTTCCTCCCCACTTTACATTAGACCGGCTTCTCCACGTAGCTATACAGTGAGAGAGGCGACGTTGCGCTCAATCTAACTATTCTAATATCACTGACAACTAAAAATTTTAAAACCAAAGTAACAAACTTATATATGAAGTATACACGTTAAAATTCAAGGTAAAACAACTATTGTATGTATTAAAAAAAAACAAGTGAAAGTTATAAAGTTAAAATAGGTTTTTATATGTGCTTTAACTTCGTTATAATAAAAAATAAAAAATAACGAAGAATTCAGAATTGGTTCGTTATCAGAATTCCACAACTAATCATTTTCAAAATTATCAATGAAAATACTTTCGAAGCTATTAAACAATTTGGTAATTCAATTATACATAGTGATAATAGCTTCAATGTTCGGAATGAAAATATTATAAATTAATTATATTACACGTTATTTCATCGAAAACATAGTAAAAAAAGGGTTTCATATTTATCCTTATAACATATTTTACCTCTCACATATCTTTGACATTGGGTATTGCAGTCAACCACCTACTGGTGTTTTTTAGTTTTTATATACACTGTGAGTCAAAAATATGGATACACCCTGTTAAATTTTAAATGGATAAAGATAAAAAACTGAAACTCAGAACACCTTTCTAGGAAATAAAAGTGAACTTTTTAGTCACTATTACAACTTTGCCCATTTCCCCAAAATGGAATTTTTTGGGGGCAGCTCAAATTTTTTAAATATAAAGACCCATTAAGTGACGCCTCATTTTAAAGTCCTTGATTAAAGAAGAAGAACAGTGGAAACCAGAGCTTTCTATCTCAACCCAGTACAAAATGGCAGCTCATTGAAATTAAATAAAACTCCATTGAGGCAAAATATGAACATCCACATTCAGGTGGTAAATAACCCCAATAGACAACCAATGAGCTGCCATTTTGTACTGGGTTGAGATAGAAAGCTCTAGTTTCCACTGTTCTTCTTCTTTAATCAAGGACTTTAAAATGATGTGTCACTTAGTGGGTCTTTATATTTAAAATTTTGAGCTGCCCCCAAAAAATCCCATTTTGGGGAAATGAGCAAAGTTGTAATAGTGATTAAAACGTTCACTTTTATTTCCTAGAAAGGTGTCCTGACTTTCATTTTTCTATCCATTTAAAATTTAACAGGGTGTATCCATACTTTTGACTCACACTGTATAAAAATTAATGCATAATGTTTCTGTAGTATAAATCAACTCCCTTAATTAAATATAAAACTTAGAGCATTAACGAGTAGTTACTACTTACCTACAAGGACTAATAGCCTAGAACCATGTTTTAATCTGAAACTAAATCTGTAACTTAAGAACAGAACTCAAACCTAAAAATAATCCAGACTAGTCAAAGCTAAGACGAAATACAAACATGATGAGATGAAACTACAAAACTGAGGTTTAACAAACAAAGTACGACGAGCAACTGATTGTTAAAGGGATAAAGCCAAGAGAAATTTAACCTAACTTTTTATCGGGATAAACAACTTTTTGCCCCTCTTTCAAGAGTTTAGTCCTCGATCGCGTCATGATTCTCATTTGTGGACGACGTACTAAACTTTCAGGCTTTAAATTAAGTTAAAATAATTTTAATCTCAGATTTTTAATTAAGTTTCTATTAACGTTAGACTTATTTCTAGACTTTGGCTGAAATGGTTTATAATTCAACCCTCACGGCTTTAATTAGATTTCGTTTATACAGAGTGTCCCGAAATTAAACGGCCGCAATTTCGAATAATTAAAAAAAAAATGTTGTGTTTGGTACACTTGTAACAGAAACACACGAAACTCTTACATCAAACATGAATGCAAAATCTCACCTATTTCTGGAGTGTAATGCTTTTTTTATGATAACCAAACGACGGGTACAGAAAAGGAATTCTACAAGGAGTTAATTGACATTTTTTTGTTCGATTTTACGTTTGTAATCCGAAAATGTAAGTTCACCTTTTTCGGCACACACCGTATAATTTGTGTTTCCTGAATATTTTTTTGCTCTTCGCAATTAAATTTGTGATTATCGGACCAAAGATGTTCGGTAATTTCGATTTATCCGTTAGGACTAATCGTGTGTTTTTTTATGTTCACAAAAGCTTATATTTAGAGGTATTTTTTTATTGCCCATGTAGACACAACACGTTTACATTTAATACAGTAAATATATATTACTATCATGAGGGCCATTTTGAGGTTAGGTTTTGACGAGATGCCTGATAGTGTGTTTTAATTTTTAAATAGTAAGTATTTTATGATTTCCTAGCAACACGCCTAAAGTTTTCCGATAAACCTGACACAAAGGAATCGTCATATAGGATTTGAATTCAGAATTGTGATAAGCACTTTTCTTTTCATCAGAAATAGATTTTTTACATTTATATATGAAGTATACCACACGATTTTTCAGTAACTAAATAATATACGACTAGGTAGCAAAATGATTTCACGCTCTAGCCATCGCTGACATTTCGTTACGTTCTTGGGTCAATACCTCTTAAGTATCATCCGATGTGGGAAGAAAAAAAAAAAAAAAAAAAAAAAAACATCAACGAATATTTTAGTATTCTGACAATAACGTCCAATTGTATGTTTCTGTTAAGGCCGTATTAGTCTTCAATAATCCTGTTTTTCTACCAACATACAATTATTGTTTGAAAAATATATCATTAGTCAAATGTGAGTTTGTAAAATATTTCTTGAAATATCAAAATAAAATATATCTAAATAAAACCCACGTGATCTAAGACAAACAAACAAAATTTAATAAAGTCACGATGAAAATAAAACGAACGCATATAAAAAGTAAATTATTAAAATGAATTTATCTCATAATTTGTTCAACTTCTACGTCTACTACAGCCATATATTTCACGATAGAATCACAAAATATATTTCTATTCTTACATTTATTACCCAAGGCTCGGTTAGAGGACGAGTTAGATTGCTTCAATTAGAATCTACGCCATCTAAAGTAACGCTAGGTTTGACGTTTCGTAGGCGTCGCATTTCTATTCGACTTGATTTCGCCATTACAGTAAATAATTCTCACTGGCAATCAGTGATTAGGTCTACAGTTTGTAACGTCCCACCTTCACCTGTCTTCCAATTATAGTCAGCTGTTTTCTGAGCAGCTTCTTTTGATGCTTCTGGTTGCAATCAGCGACGACAGTCAGCATAATTTAAAGACGTTATATTATTCTGTATGATTTTATTTCTATAGTTTTCCTTAATTGCTTTGAAATACCAACTATTTTAATGATGATATATTTCAATTATAGTGGAGAAAGCAAGGCTGGAAATAATGTTACAGATTATATTAAAAACCATTAATTATCTATTCGATTCACTTGAATTAATTTACTATTAATATTTTTCAATCCTCGGTATCAAGCTGATGCTCTACATGATATGACGTCAATTGTGTTTATTATGTGTATCCTTCCAATTATAGATTCCGAATTTGGATAAATAATCATGTGCCGAAAGATAGATCAAGTCCTATATAGCGGTACTAAACGGGTCGTATTGGTCTTAAAGAAGAAATATACAAGGCTGAAAACTAGTCTGCTAGGGGTAGGCTATCAATATACTTAAAACCAATCCGAGGATAAACATATTTATGGAAGATGGCTGTAAAGAAGTTGTCGGGAGTAGGGGATGGTAGTAAAGATGTAAAAATAACAAAAAATAATAACTCTAGTCATAAAGGCTTATTTTGCGTTCATTTCCCACTTTAACACACGATATATTCAAACAAACACAAATTATCACAAACAAAACTATACTGTGACCTATTTTATGCTATAGCAGTGTAACTTGTATTTACTTCCGTTTTGCAAGTCGATTTTGTTACAATTTGATGGATATTGGTTTAGCAGCTTTGAAAAGTTTGTACAAGGGATAAATTCCAAATAGCAAATTTTGTGGAGATGATAGCAGATACAGTTTTTATTATCCTTCGAAACTACAATAGAGATAGTTGGAAGCGATTATTAGAAAATATGAATTTTGTGTTTAGGGCTTTTAAAGTATAGAAACAAATCTCAGATAAATGTAGGAAAACTGTTCTCTGATATTTGATAAAATCGTTTCTCTCCTTTGGGCTTTAGTGTAATATCATTTAACTGCTAAGGCTTAAAAAACCCTCTAATATGACATCTTGACATAGATTTTGTTTACCATGGCGTACATTTCTCTGTTATAAGTGCAGTTTATGTAAAAAAGTATCATTTTATAATGAAACATAATAGTTTAATATTGTACTTGTTTCATTGTTAAAAAAATTGTTGAACATCTGAATCCAATAATAACAATTTCTGTAATTCATATTTTAGTTATATTTTCATTAGCACTAATAAATAATTTATAAAAATTACTTAAAGCTTGTTAAACTGATTAAAATTATAATGTTTAAAATTTTTTAGAGCTTATAAACCTATTTGTAAAACATGAAACTATCAAAATGCTGCTAGCGATACAATTGGTTACAACAGCAACAGTTTTATTAAGATAAATCGACACAGTGTTCCTGGAGTTAATATAACCATGCGCCTACATTAGGTTTTAGATAAAAAAAACAGCTTTCAGACTTGCATGTCGGACAAGACAGAGTGTAGCCATGGAATGGGCGCAAATAGACAATAGAACAAAGCAATGTGGGGGCGCTACGTCGGGTTAAATTGAATTCGTTGGACCAACCTTCCCTTTATAACATCATCTCGTCCTCTTACTATCTGTGTAAGTTAGATTATTCGATTCCCACTGGAAATGTTTGTTATGATTGGTTTAATTGAATTTAGAAGCGGTAAAGTATCAAAATATTGTTTATTTTTTCCTTGTGCTTTTGAAGATGAAGAATCTCTTAGACATCAACGTCCTAAAAAGGAAAAAAAATATAGGCTCCTAGCCATTGAATACTGTAATAGAGAACATTCTAAAAAGAAAAAGAGTTGCATAGGAGAAACCTGACAGGAAAGATGATAGAGGGGGTTCTAATCCTACACTGCATGTGGAAATATTAGATCTAGCTATGATTCATCAAGTTTACTACTATGAATGATCTTATGCATTACTAAAGCACTGTGGTGAAAATAAAATGAGAGAAAAGTCTCCAAAACCACAATAAAACACTAACAACACAAATATTGTAAAGTTATGTTTATTCTACCATATAGACATTTGAATATCACTTCTATCTTCTTCAGAGGTAAAATACACACTAACCTTAATAACTACGATTACTACTCCAACGCCCATTGGTATGATGTGTGACGAGGCCAACTGTGATTGGTGGAGGGGATCAGGTGAGGAATGAGGGGAACGTCTTGCTGCAGTAGTAATCGTAGCTATTAAGATTAGTGTTTTTACCTTGAAGATGATAGCATTACTATGAAAAGTATATAAGGTTAAAAAAACATAACTATACAGTCTTTGTGGTTTTAAAGTTTTATTGTAGTTTTGGGGAATTTTCTTTCATTACTATGAATTAAACGAAGCAGAGGGTAAGTTATATAATATTTACTCATCACTAATTTTCCAGTAACGTGATCAGTATGTAAAATAAATAAAAAACAAAATACAACTATAGAAGTTATAGTCCAGTTAATAAAAAAAAACACAAACACAATCTCTCCGGTCAATTAATTAAACATAATTAACAAACGAAAAAGTTACTTGCCTACTGTCTACAATCAACCAACCACTCGTTAATAAATAATAAGAAAAGAATTAATAACAAAAATAGCATTATAATGCCCAACCAAACACAATAACAATATTCGAATAGCATATATCCTTTATACAATACAATCTAGACACTACATTGGGCTTTAACGGTTTTAAATTCTTTAAGATTACCGGATAATTGATTATGGTATTTTAAACACAATACCCAAAGGACTGTACAAATTGATTTTTTTTTAACAATTATTAATTTAAAATTTTAATTAGTGGGAAGGGATATTGTATTAAAAAATTATACTACCAATCGTAGGGACTAGTTTGAATTCCATTTTTATGAATAAATTAATTAAACCATTTTTACTCCACAATAAAATTTTAATTGTGCAATGTCGACATAGGTTTCGCCAGCTAGGGCAATGTTGAAGGCAGTGTAAAGCCTAAATAGAATTTTGGGAGCTGTTTTTTCCTACATAACTAATTAATATATATATATATATATATATATATATATATATATATATATATATATATAAAAGAAATAAAAAAGTTGTTTTCAATATTATTTATTTATTTATTTATTATTATTATTTCTCAAATAATTTAAATAAATCAGTTTTTCGTAGTTATTGACATTTCTATATTTGTAATGTAGTATTGATATGAAATTATGTATGCAATTTAATAGGATTGTACAAACCATTTACTTTTTTTTTATTACTTCAATTTCATATAAAGTTGATCACTGTCATTTCTAAATACATATATTTATAATTCTATATTATAATAGAGAGTGAACATGTTTTGACTAATATCCAAATACTACTGGTGATGACCATAAAACATCCCACATTTTATTATATTTGAAATAGATAAAAGTTGCTATTATACGCTGTAATTAGGTGTTTGTCATTAAATAAAATATCCGACTGCATTTCACAAATTCATCAACCACAGAAAATCTTTATCTTCAGAAAATACTTCTATCAGTTTTCAATACTGGTCAAATATTGTTTGCCCTATTTACAATAATACGGATATTTGGAATGGCGTTCTCATTTTAGATATTTGTCATTGGGATGTAGATTAGAAAAGATAACAATCATAATAATTAATTGAAAGATTTGGATTTGGTGTGCTGTTTTATTTTTTTAGATGTATTGGTATGAGGGATAAAATGCAAGACCTGAAAACGGGATGCTGGAAAAGTAGAACTGAAGTACAACACAAGAAAAAACAAAAGGAACGAGGGGGGAATTGAAACGAGTGGAGTTTTCCTAGTTGTGTAGTATACTGTCCAGCAGTGCATTAACGGATGCGGACTTACGCAGTAGACTGGAGAAATCAAGGGTGTATTTCCCCAGCTGAAGCCTATATAGAAATGACCTCATCATAGTGAACAAATAAAACAGGATTTTTTTAAAAAAATTCGTTTCCGGCTCTAAGACGTGGGAAGAGTCAAATTCAATAAACAAAAAAAAAGGAATCTTTCGATAATAAACGTTTGAGGTATATATTTAACATACGATGGCCACGAATAGTGAGATCTGTGGGAACGTGTGAATGAAATGTCATTAAGAGTAGAAATCATGAAAGAAAGTTGAGGTGGATTGGTCGTGTTTTGAGGAACTGAGAGGGTGTAGTTTTGAGGTAGGGTATCCCCTGGGACATAGGTAGTGCGGATAACCAAGAATAACACGGAAGGAATGGTGGAGACGGAGTTTCGATTGGCGAGGCAGACGTGGAAATAGGTGAAAGTGATGGCGCCGGACAGGGTGAGATGGAAGCCTATCCTTTGTTCCTTGGACGACCAAAAGGACTAAAGGACTACACTTCCCTGCTTATTATATGTATTCGAATGTGTTCTATTTATTGACATATTCTATTATGTATCGATTCTATTTATATGTATTTTTTTATATTATTTTTATGTCTTTGTCGCTGTTATTATGGTTGATTTATTATATATGTTATTTTTATCTTGTTTATTATGTAGGATAATGTTTTTATGACTGTATAATATATACTGGTGCGCGTAGGGTATTTTCATCACGAGTAGTGTATAGATATAAAAAGCAAATTAAATCAAATAAAGCAAAGGAAGTAATGACAAGGAAAGTAGAATAAATGTATTATGTAAACACTTATAGATCCTTAGAAAGTGTTCAATATATGAGAGTTAGGAATAAAAATATAACGATTACCATATTTGGAATGTCTTTGCAAAAGTAAATTTTCTATAGATACATATAACTGTTCTAGGGCACTTATTATGATCCGGAATGTTCATTATATAGCGTGTTATTATATCTCATTTCTCTGCTTTATTATTAGTCAAATGCATTATGAATTGAGAACAGGATTAAGTGAACTTATTCTGCACTTAGACAAATTAAAAACTTCTGCTATTTTATTACTGCTGACTTTCATTCCATACTAAAGGTATTTTATTACGAATTCGACTTTCATTGTTTATATTTATTGTTTGTAGATAAAATAATATTAACGTTATGTCTATAAATTTTTCAACACACGTATCTTTTTTAATTGCGGTTTGTAACTCTCTCACAAATACATAGTATACAGAAAGTATTACAATGGTAAAACAATAAGATGTTATCAGTTTTAGGAGTCTTTGATTTCAATATTTACGATTTACGATTATGTCTGTTATTTGTCTATGAACTAAGTTGTACTCTAAACTTTAAGATCATTTTTAGTGTATCGGAATAATTTACCAAATCTTCAGAATTATAAAAGTTTAGTTTCTACTACATCAAGCCTTTACAATTTGGATCTAATAATGGTTAATAGAGCCTTTAAAGATCCTAATATATAGTATTGGTTCTTTTTTTTTTTTAATTCCAGATATTCAAAAAGAAAGAATATCATGAAATGAACAGTGATTTCGACAACATTTTGATGATATGTTTAGGTGTATTATATATATATATATATATATATATATATATATATATATATATATATATATATAATAATAATAATAATAATAATAATAATAATAATAATAATAATAATAATAATAATAATAATAATAATAATAACTGTTACATAGTAAATTGGGCAATTCCAAGAAATTCCTGTTGGTGGATAAATTGAATATTTAAAACAAATACCTTTTAAACAGAAGTCTATATTTTATTATTTAATAAAATTTACTGTTTAAAAAAATTATTAATTTTGGTATACTTTTCATGTTATCACTATTATTTTTACTTTTTTGTATTTTAACAACGTTACACCTAGGTAAGAATATTCGGGGAGATTTTGAGACACATATTGTTTTTTAAGATTTGGTTTACTAAATGTTTGATAACTTCAAACATTTGAATATCGCATTACATTTTTATTTTTAAATTTAGCATATATTAGAACTTTACAAACCAAATGTAGTGTTTTGTGGAAAGTTATTTTGTTGCATGACATGATCAATTTGGCCGCCGTTCCTACGCCTAACAATCTCTCTTTAAGGCGAATGTGTACGTTTCTGAAGACTGTGCAAGGCTTAAATCTTAAATCTCTTCATACATCTAAACTATCAGGGCACTTATTTCCATAATATTTACAGGTTTTTAGTTTAAATGTTTCTCTTTAAAATATAACTATTAACAAAAAGCCCCAAGGATTTAAATCTGGTCCAAAAGAAACCTGTATAGTGCTGTTCCATTATCGAATATAAATTAAGCGATTATCAAAAACTGAATTAAAAAATTCAACACAACATTACCGGTGTGAGGGGTTGCACCATCTTGCATAAGCCATTGAGTATCAATAGGCAAATCAGTTCCAAACAGTTTAGGTAGAAAACCATTCTTTAACATTATTCAATAGCGTTTCGAATTAACTGTAACGTCAAAAAACGCTAGCCTTATTAATCCGTGACTGGATAAAAGTCTCCAAACAGAGACTTTGAGCCTATGGTTTTGTTTTTCATCCAAGATTTGTGGTGGTGGTATTTATTAAAAGGGGACGTTTTAATACAATCACTTCCATATGTAAATAGGCCTCATTTGAAAACCAAGTGTTGAACAGAACATCATCTTTTCCTTCCGACCACTGTGCAAACTGCAATCTTCTCTGCTTGTTAGGTTTTTGGTTAAATTGTGTAGGACAGACAATTTGTATGAAAACTGCTTGAGATCACTGTGTAAAATTCATTATACATGCCGTCTGGATTCATGTGAGCTGTGAGATGCGTCACAGGGGAGTTGGGCAACTAGAGTGGGGATAGGCGATGGAGGGGAACTGAGCACCCGACAACTAACGTACTTGTTACAGTTTACTAGTTGAAATATTTGTTATAATTGTATATTGACAACTATTAAACCAGTATGGATGTTACAACAGTGAAAACTCTGTAGTGGAATGTATGTAATATTTAATACTGGATACTTAGAAAATAATTATTTATACCTTACCTTTAGTAATCCGATATTGGCACAATGCGTCCAATACTACTCATGTCACAATCGATTTGGATATCACTGGGATTTTCTGTAACTTTCACTGGATATTTCACTATAATCACAACGATAATTCTTCATTTAAGTTAACGATAACTGTTCGGTGGCGACATCAACCGCTGTCTCAAATTCTAAATAGGCCATATCTAAATTTTTGCAGTGATCTATTCTCTTACGCCATTATAAAGCCGTATAATTCAGGCTTTAATAAAAAACCACGCGGTCCATAATATCTTCAGAAGAAACAGACACAAGGCAAACATCATACTGAGCGGCGATACAATGGGCGACACATGAATACCAGCACGTGTCGGTAAGGTTACGACGAAGTTGCTACGGCCGCTGCTCGAGACACACTGGCCTGATCGGTTCCCCCACCACTCTACCGTCGCATCCGTCCACTGCGCATCCAAGGCTGTACACCGTACGACGGGATCTAGTGAAGATCGCCGTGTAGACTCTTCCAGACTACGTTGCATGACGTTTGGGAGTGTGCTTCGATGATTTCTGGAGAACGAAAGGGAGATGCTTCACCTCGTTTTTCTCCTTTTATGTTGCCCTCTTTTAAAAGGGAAATTTTAAGGGATCTTCAAGTGTTAAAATGACCTCAAAATTGTCGATGAGTCAATGACAGACACTTTGCCCACACAACTTTAATGGTCAGTGAATTGTGCAAACGTCCGTAATCGACAGTAATTATTACTGATGTGTAGCGAAATCAGAAGCACACACGACTAGGCGATATCTATCGGTGTTTAGAAGAAATAGCGATTAAGGAAGCGTAATATGAAATACTAAATAATCACGTTTAATTATCAGTGACTTTATAAATATATCAACCTCTCATGTCCCACAATGTCCTTTATAAGGGCATGCAAGAATTTTAGTGTCCTTATTTTAAGTAGTTTATTTTTTCAAGAATTACAAAAATAAAATTTGTAATTACACATTATGCCTAATAGTAAATGACTATAAATACTGATAAACAAAGAGGTAAACTCAAGGGGAGTAGACTATCAGAAACGAGAACAACGTGTTCTGTACTGGTTTATTACGCAGCTAATATAACCGCAAATTTACCCATAATTGCTACCATATATGCATTATTAATTGATAGTTGTTGTTCCACTATGATGTAAGCATGTGTGCAGATATGTCCCTCTAACTTTGTATTGTAAGCATCTGCAAACTGATGAAATCTATTAGCAATACATTTTGCATTTATACATGTGTACACTTGAAATTTTTAAATGTAGGAAGTATAGAATAAGCATAGAATGTGTCACGTATAAAAGTTATTAAACATTGTATTTTATTCAAATGTTTTATTTATGGCTTTTTGTGTTTAAAAATTGAAATTCGTTTATGTAAGGCACTTTCAATACTCATGAAAATTTTGAAATCGGTGCTTACAACAGCACCTACAACAATACCTACAAGAACAACACAAATTATCAGACCCTAGTCCTATATGTGCTAGAAAGATGGGTTATGACCAAATGAATCGAAGTAAGACTAGCAATATCTGAAAGGAAGGTTCTTACTAAAATTTATGTAGCTGTACATGTAGAAAACGAACTATGGATAGTTCGGAGAAATCAAAAACTGAAACATCTTTCAAGAAATGGAAACACTTTTTCATGTTTAATATAAAAACCCAGTAGAAACTTGTAGTGAACTTCAGTTATTGTCACAACTCTAAGTTGTATAATATTAAATAAGTTCAGTATTATGTTTCTACCTATATTTACCTCTACATATTTTCGTATAAAATAATATACAAAATGCAAGTTTTTCTGTGATGTGTCTAAATTGAAGACGTCAGGTGTCACTCTTTTCAATAAGGTTTTGTTCCTGATGAGATTTGTTTTAGAGTGACAGGTGTCTTCAAAGGCCTTCAAGAAAGATCATCATATTACGTGTCAATACAATATGGCAGTTTAATATCTTAAAAGTTTAAAGTAATACAGACGATATATAGAATAGAGTAACTTACGAAAGTATTTTTCAAATAAGTAAACAATCGTTTAATCTATTACTAAACAAAATATACGAAGTATTGGATGAGTTCAGTAATCGCAAAATCGCAATCTTCGTTTTTTGACTAATTTCAATTTTTATATCCAAAGAAAACAAATAAGGTTAGATTTGACATATCGTCCGTCCGTCGCCGTTGTCGTTCAGATAATCGTCTGCACGTCAATACGATAGAACCTCAAAAATTAAGACAGAAACATGAAATTAGTTTTAAGGGACTGTACTGTGCCTTATGAAAAACTGTCTTTAAATTAAAGAAAAATATAATGTAAAATACATTTTAAACAGTATTTTATCCATATCTCGGGTTATTTTACTTACAACTTACTATGTACATTATAAATATTAACATTTGAAAATTTCAATTCTACCTATAATAATAGTAATTAGATTCTTATACGATTAGAAATATTAGTTAAAAATGAAATTTCTTACCCTGACCTCCCAAGAAAATGTGATATTTGTATAATTTCCAAATCCTGCAGGAGTACTGACATTTTTGAAGCTAGTGGAGACTTTTTAATAAACACACATCTTACGAAAACCTTTACAGCCTAACTGACGTAGAAAAAGTTTGAATACGCAATTACGAGGTTCAGAAAACCTGTGTTGCAACTGTTTAAAACAAACTTACCCTATACCATGTATCAAAACAATCTACGGTACCAAACAATTTAACATTTCTTACAAACCTAACCTATCCTATCCAAAACTTTCCTAACTTAAACTACGTAAAAAGATCCATGTACCTAACCGAGCAATTTAACATTTCCAAGGCTCAAGAAAGCAACTTTTACGTATTACATTTATAAAATTTGATTACCTAACTTTGGATGATAGAGCTGGTTACCATGATGGTGACCATAACTTTTTTTTTATAATACCGTATGACTCAGAAAATTTTAATAATAAACAATATGAATTAACATAATATTTTATATACTATCCTTACCAATAAACACATAAATTCGTTGCTAATTTGTGAAAATATAAAATACATCTTTCGAATATGTTGTTTAGATGCGAGCATTTTTTTATATCTTGTTGTACGTAAAAAATTGAATTTTGAAACAATAGAATATTTTATGTCTAAAATAAACGCTTTAAACGTGGATAAATTGCTGCCAATAAAATGTCCTGCCATATTGCTGTCGAAAGACTTACCCGAATTTTGTTTGTTCAGTCTCAGCCTTAGATCATTAAACTCCGTTCAAATTTAGTATTCAATAAAGGGCCCAGGACTTGTCCCATTAAATGGTCCACTGATTCTCTCACTTTATAACCCTTTGCAACTATTCTTGCCTGGCCCTTCTACTGTGTCTATTCCACTCCATTTATTTAGACATTGGTGTTTATTGACTCCTGTCGACTCGCCTCATACTTTATCCTCACTTCTGTTATCCTTCCGCAGAGGGAGGCTCTCTTTAAATTTTATTTTAAAATACGATTTCACAAGATTCTTCAATAGATTAAAATTGAATTTTATTTTGTATTTTAAAAGTTATTTCTAAAGAATTTTTATTAAATGAACTCGTAGTTACTGAATATTTGTGTAGTTTAACTAAATTAATAATATTTAACGATCAGTTTAAAAAGGAATCATTGATAACAAATATACAAAGCTTTAAATTTACCCTTTGTCTTACGGTTTCAAATTACCATAGCAGATAATGTAAATCTGATAAAAGAAAAATACTTTTAACAACACGTAGGATAGTTGATAACGGAAATTTAAAGTTGTGGCTTTACATATTGTATTTTTTTTTTTTTTTTTTTTTTTTTTTTTTTTTTTTTTTTTTTTTTTTTTTTTTTTTACACGCTCGTATAAAAATTGTTATTTTGGCAAATTTATAATCAGACGTTAAACTTATAATAATATGTACATATGGATATTTTCACAAGATTTTACAATAATAAGAAAATAACATATTACTATAGATACGTAGATATTACCACCAGTTTAATGGTAATATCAGACAGTTGGAAATGTTTAAAAACTATCTAAGAAAATCAACTCTGAAATCCAATTTACATTAGAAACGGACGTACGGAATTTAATTAATTTCCTTGACGTTAATAATAACAATCATACTTCTGAAAATATCGAAAACCAACAACCACTGACATAACCATCCATTCATCTTCTAATCATTGAAATCACACCGATATCGCAGATTTATCCACCGACTCCTCAACATTTATATAACTCGTGAAATAAACAATAAAGAAATAAACTTTTTTAAAGAGATAATAGTAGAACCTAACGACTACAAGAAATAAATGTTATACAAGTTCCTTCACAATAACAGGAAACCCCAGACTAACCCACGGAACAAAAAACAAAAAACCGCTGTGTATTAAATAAATATGGAAACAAGATTGAGTAAAAAATTAAAATATAATTAAATAAATATGGCATCACATTTGTATGCAAAACCTCGAACAGAAATATATATCTCCCAACCATGAAGAATTTAAGATAAATATGAAAACTCAGGTTTATAAAAAATGTACGGATTGCCATAATTTCTATATTGGTCGTAACAATGGTTCATTCAAAACTCGTTTCCAATAACATAATTCTAAACGAACAATACAAGAACAAAAATCTAATTTTACAAAATACCTTACTGACTACAATCATTCTTATGTAAATATACAGACAAATATGAGATTGTCATTTATAAATGTAAGATGGAACTCTTCCTCAACATCTAGGAAGAATATGAAATTTATGTAACCACAGAATATGAAATTTGTCAAAATATATTCTTATAACAAATTGAAATTCACTTCAAATGGAATATGAAGTCAATCATATAAATCTAATCTTGCAAATAAATATTTCGAAAGATGATATTTAATGTAGGAGTGGAGACTAATCAATTGCTTAATAAAAAACTTTCTTCAGTTTTATCAAGTGTCGTGTTATGTTTTGCACAAACTATCGACTTTTATCAGCTGACTGGTGATGACAATATAACTGTCATAACCGGTAATTTTAAGTTTGAATTATGATTGTAGACAGACCTCAAAGTAGTGGATAATACATATCATAGATAAGTTTGGTAATGTAACATTTTAAGCTACAAACATTATCAAGACAAATAAGAAAATTAACACTTTTTTTCAACCTTAATTCACGCAACAGAGTTTTTTTTTAGTTTAGTTTCGTTACTTAAAATGAGTTATTGTAAAATTATATAGTGTAGTATAATTAATAAATTGAATTTCACATTAGTTTTTGTGTAATATGGACCAACAAATAATAAAAATTAATTGGTTAAAAGTAACAAACAGTATATTTAATAAATATATTCGAAAATATAGTTTATAATGTAGAAACAAATGAGTTTTTCTGTGTAAATTATTGGAATTTTGTATATCATAATATGAACGAAAAATACATAATTTGTTTAACTTTTCTTTCGAAAAACAGCTTAAAGTAATCATATTAAAGGACATTTTTGACAAGAGTAAAAAATAGCTTTGATAACATTTTTTATAAATCGGTTTGAACAGAGGAAGAGAATACAATTTTGTTTCATTTTATTTTAATTTTAATCCTGCTTCTTTAAAAAAATTACATTTACAAATTATTAAGTCTATTACAAAACAGAAGATGACTGTTTGTAATTTTATAATCGTCTGGAGCAACAGTCAATGAATGGCCGCCCTTTCCAGTCAGTAATCAACAGTGTTTGTATATCAAACTCCCTTAATTACAATCTCAGCAATTAGTATATATTACAAATATTCATTCTCGTTTTTTACAAAGTATTTCTGAACAATAATTCCTTTTGTCATTTCACACAAAATATTTCACAAACATTTGAACGCTATTTTTACAGTCAAATTAGAGAAATTATCTCTTTCATTACAGCTCCATGGTCGATTTTATTTTACTGACAACTCATGAACCAAAATATTCAAGAGATGGCGACCAATACATTTTGTTTGTGTACATAGTAACGAAACGAGAACAACAATTGCTAAAAAGCCTAGTATTGCGTATTTTGTGCATCTACACGAACATTTTGCATTATCAATATTTACGGATATTTGAGTAAAATTTGCCTACAGAACAAATTAAATTAAAATCGGTGCACGAGTTTGGGCAGTAGATCATTGGATTACGACGGACGACATATGATACACAGATATTATTCAGTAAACTACTTTTTTGGAAATCAGGCAACCTCTAAACGGACACATACGCAAACGACTCGATATAGACTCATTACGTAACATTCTCTATTCAACGTTAATAAGTGAAGATGTAAAAAGTCTCGTGAATTGTTTTAATGATTTGAAATATATTCATATATAAAATACAGTAAGCTTGGATTTTATATAACAAACAGAATATTTTGTTCTTAAAGTAAAAACCTAAACGGATGAAGAAAGTGACACAAATGCCCAAATTTTGTTTGCTCAGTATCCGCTGAGTTGCGTTACACTCGGTTCAATGTAGTATTCAACAAAAGACTCACGACTTGTTCCATTAACTAGTTCACTGATTTCTTCAATGGATAATCCTTTTCCACCTATCTGACCCTTTCACTGTGTCTTATACACTCCACTTATTCCGACATTGGTATTTTTTTACTCGAATCTAATAATCATATTCTTGAAAATGTACCTTAAAAGTATTACCGGGTAAAATATGTTCATAAAATACACATTTAACTTATTTACATCAATACCATTAGTACCTGTATCAAAATACTTGATGTTTTCAATAGTATTTAAAAATCAACTTATTTAATGTATTTCTCTTTATTGAATTACAGTTATTCCTAAATAATAAATCCTCCCTAATACATAAAAAATAATTATTCATTGCGAAATGTTTACCGATAATTTTTTTCTTTGGGTTTAAATTAAATAAATTTCAGCTCCTTATCAATATTTAGGAACTATAGATCATTAAATGTTTAACTTCTTTGAGAATAAATTAAATGTAACCACTGTCGGTACTTCGTGAAGTTCCATGTTAAATAAATAAATATCTTGCATATAAATTTTACAATTCAAAAATATTGACAGCTGTTTCGCAATTAAGCATTATCAGACAGCTATGACGTAAAATTTACAAAATCAATCTAAGTACTAACATCTATACTAAAAGCGTGTGGGACGGAATGGAAGGTTTGGGAACCGTTTATGTATTTATTTTTAAAATGGTGTAAATGATTTCTAATACATCAGCTTTGAGTATTTTCATAACTAAAACGTATTGTTTCAATTAATTGAATTGTACGCTTGTGAAGAACTCACTATGTTTTATATTTTTAAAAAATATACAAGATTATTATTCTTTGTGATGTTTTGATAAACCCAATCGTTTAGAAGTTATATGTGCTTAAAGTTTCGAAAAATTTACGTTAGATGCATTTTCATTAAGTACTTATAAATTATAAAAGTATGGGGATATTAAAAGGTCACAAAGAATAAAAAAGTCTTAATATTTTGTGGGACATCAGGAAATAAGGGTTTTGTAAGAAATTTTAAAAATAACCACCACATTGGGGGACATTTTATAAGTTTGTTAAATGGATGTTTAAATATCATGAAAAGTAACGTGGGTTTCCCATTTACAGAATCAGACAGATAAATATTTTACGAGATAAAATGGTGTCATAAATAAAATAATCACCCTGTATATGCGTAGTGTGTGTATAAAGTGAACGTGTTTTGATCCACCTGATGATGCCTCCAGTGAAAGCAAAACACCTGTAGCAACCAACAAGCAAACAGAACTTTTGTTTATGTTAATCAAAGTATAACCTTAAAATCTAATACTGTTTCGATATATCATGTTATTGATATGGTTTGGGCGGATGTTTGTTGTGTATATAGTAGCTAAAATTCACCATGTTTCACGTGTAATAATTAAACCCCCGTTATCAGGTGAAAATCTAGGACATAATTATTGGAGTTAATTACTCTTTCATGTTTTTTCGAAATAGATTTATACTGTTACCAGCGATTTGTATTGGTTTCTATATAAACAAATTATGACAAACATCCGTCCAAACCATAATAAAAATACGTGGATAAGAGTTTTTTAAACTCAGTGATAATGGTTATCATTCAAAGTTGTTTCAAACTGTATAGATTAAGTTCACTTTCTTTAAATTAATACAATAAAATATTTTTATTATTTGGATAGTTTTTAGTGTCAGAACAATTATCTTCATATAAAACTACAATTTTTAATTTATTTTTCATACTTTCTTCTAAAAATCAACTAGCGTAAGACAAGCAGATGTTTGACTCTTCGTGAATGAATCAATAGAGATATCATCGTCTATTTTAATATTGTAGGTAGTGATGAGTTTTGTTTTGAGAACGACAGCTGTGCTCACAATATCTTCAGGAAGAAGAAAACATCATGTTTCAGTACCTACAATAATGTAATTTATTATTTTTAATGATTTGAGAATTGTAGTAGAACTTAAATTCGAATTAGCAGATCAAACTTTGCAACTGCGTTTTATTCATTAAACTAACAAAGGAAATACTTACAGGTTCGATAATTCTTTAGTTGATTTAATTAAGATTTAAGTATATAATAAACACTGTTTTACTCAAGAAGTAATATTGTTATAAGTGCACTTATGAGTTCTTTTTCTTCTTGCACAACAACCAGTGAATTTTGGCATAATAAAGGAGCTTCCACCATCTATTTACCTCTTCAACAACCCCTCTAATCTTCACACCCCCATAATCCCTAGATCTAACTCTACGATCTAGGACATCCTCCTTCAGATCTAATTTCGTCCTCTCTCGTCCTGGCAGCTGCATTTTCTTTCTATCAATTCCTTTTCCTATCCCTTCCAAGTACAAACGGAAAACAGTACAACAGACGCTTAACTATTATTTTTACTGGTCCATGTGATACAGCGCTTAAGTAAAATGTGATTCAACACTTTTTGTGTGAAATTAAGTCTAACGTTTGTCTTCTACTACATTTTCCGATTCCACGGTTTCGCTACAGAACTCACATACCTATATGATACAGAGATCCTTAATAAAAATCTACATATAGAACTCTAAGAATCGAGAGAATAAAGTTAGAGACTATTTGTCTCAAAAAGTGTTAAATTCTGTATTACTTAGGAAAATGGCGTATGATAAACGTTTACCATTACAATTAAAACATTTTAACTGGAATGGTAATCCGGACTTCTTTACGTGATTTTCTTTAACTCACTACGGTCCTTGTTTGTCATCGAATCTTGTAAGCTTGATTTAACTCTCTTACCGTCGTGGTAGAAAGATGAAATTTTGTTCACTGACGTAACTCAGGTATTCCTTTTTACGTTGATATATTCCGATATATTTTGGTATTTTTGTAATATTACGATTAATTTGTTATACTTAGATATACTACGATATATTTCCATAAATGTTAATATTTTTCAACGTACTGGTTATATTTTAATGAATATAAATATACTTGTTAGAAAATACTCGAACACAAGATCTCACAAAAATGACATTTACTTCATCAAACGCGTTTCTTAATCAACTGAGGATGGCAACATTGTCGTTGTAACGCGTTTGATTAAGTAAAAGTAATTTTTGTGAGATCTTATATTACATTTTTTTTTCTAATATTCTCACACAAGTCTAACTCAATATTTATTTCTAAACTTACTTGTTATCGATATATTATGATAAATTTCAATGTATTCAGGTAAAGAAGAAGAAGAATGAACTCTAAAAATCATGTTAAAAAACTATATAAAATTTTCACGTTGGATCCTTCTCTTTATTTTTTTATTAAGTCTCTCTTGATCAACTCTTATTCTCTTTCGTTCCTGATTTTTCGCATTTCAGCAACAAGAAAAATCTTTCTGTAGTTTGTATCAACACAAGTGAATGTAGTACTAAACAAATTTTAATACAAAATTTAAAAATTAATAATTTCGAATTTACAATTAATTACTGACAACCTATGCCAATACATTTTCAGTTGTATTATAGGTTTCATTATATTTTAATTTTATATTAGAAATATATTCTTTGGAAACAACAAAATATATTAAGTAAGTAGAAACTATTAGAACAGAAAATGATTCGAAGCCGGATTCTCTGTTTTAAGTGAGTAACCTAACCTATTGAGTCATAAAAATTCGGGTGTCGATCATGGTGCCTTACATTACTACAGGTTTGAATCCAGTTCAGTCCGACATTAAAAATAATATTAGACTATTAGTTTTTATTCCGTACGTAGGATGTATCTATGAGAATTAGGTTATTTTAAAAACAAATAAATAACATGTCTAGTACTTCAATATTTTTACATTTAAATTAAATCCTAGGACAAGTTAAAGTGTCTGTTCGAATCATTATACAGGTTATTGATTTATTGATTTTATAAAGTTCAGAAGGTTGTTACCCATAACAAAACTAAGAAAAAGTTCATGTAACCATACGTCCAGAATTGTCTACTTCCAACAACCAGTTTTAAAATTGTAGGTCTTATTTTTAAAAATTTATTTAAGTCAAAAAAGGGCATTTCAATGAAAAATTTAAACAGAAGAAATTTTACGGATTGAATTCAATTTTGGAATGGTACTAATATGGAAAATAACTAGAAAAAATAACCTAATCCAATAATTCGTTTCAAAATGGCGGCTGTAAGACGCCGCAATTTAAAAACGGATTTTATAATTAGGTTGGTTTTCAAGAGTTTTTCGCCTTTTTAAGTACCACGCCAAGTTTCAATTCAATCCGTAAAACCATTCTGGAGATAAAATATATTTTGTGAAATCAAAATTGCAGATATTTGTGAAACTAGAAATTCCGGACATATGTTCACAGGATCTTTTGCTTTTTTTTGTTGTGGGAAACAACCTCCTGAAGTTTGGAAACACAATTTTGCAACACCCTGTGGAAAATAAAGCACTGTCGTGAATATAATGATATCCTCTTTGGAAACACGATTCATTTGTTAATTTGTTCAGCTTCTTATTTAATTTAAATATTAGTTAAACAAGCATTTCATTACTCTAAAACAATGTACGTAAAAACAAAAAATAAAGTATATCCGAAAGTCTATTATAACCTACAGACTGTAAAGTAAATTACATCCAATATGTCCTCAAATCTAATTCAATTTGTTACTTTGGAACGGGACAACAATAAAATATGTTATACGTAGGAAGAAAGCATTACATCTGTACAAAATTCGTTCATTCAATATTTTGGACATAGTGAGTGACCAAATTTTGTTTGCCGTAATTCACAACACTCCTGTTTAATTTAGGATTTTACAACGGGGTAAAACATTATAACTTTATCTGGTATATTGCATTCCTTATTACGATACCATTATTGATCTTTACGTTTTCTATTTTTGTCTAGAACATCACCATCCACAGCCGTTCATTATTTAAATTTCAAACAAGTTTTTTTTTGGGGTCAATAGGAAAATTTGAAATGTGTTGCTCAGATATTAAAAACTAGGTATATAATGTTTATAAAGACAACCAATTTTAAATTCAAAATTCCTTGCTTTAGTAAATATAATTGCTGTTAAAATTTCAAAATTAAACTACTGTCAAAGTTAAAATAAACAAAACCTATTTTAGTAAAGTAATACAGCTAGTATTAATATACAGCTAGAGTAATATTGCTACAAATTACTCTGACATTGTATGCATAATTTATTTAGAGTTAATTAATGTAATGTGGACAAGTTTTTGGTAAATAACGTGATTGGTTATTGCAAATATCGATTATCATAATGGTACATTGTGAATTTTATTATATATTTATAAATAATATACAGACTGATGATTGTATTCTGGGAATCATTAGGTTTTTTGTAAATGTTATCCCTATGAAAAATTTTAGAAGGGGGAGTTTTATTACTAAGCTAACTCTCAAATGTTTTAAGGAAAACCGTATTTTGTATAGTATTTCGAATTTTACATCTGATTTTAGCACTTTTTTATTCCTGAGTATTTTTGAGAAAGTGACTCATTTACCAATTCGATGCGCTTCAGTTTTTAAAATTTGAAGTTCGAAAAAAATTTTCGGGCCATTTTTCACTTTCCTTTGTTGAAAGCAGTTACCAAATTAATTAAGTATCGTTCAGGAAATTTAAATACCAATTCAGAACTAAAATTAAAGGAACTAATTTTTGGAACAGATAAAAATTAGTTTATAATTAATTACAGTAGATTTTAACTTTTTCATACAATCGATAGTTTACAAGTGGCCACAATAAAATGATCACTCTATACACTTCTAATAATGGTTTGTAATATAGCTTCACTTTATTACAGGTCTATTGAAATAGATTTGATTTGTATTAATAATACGTTCACGACTTCTTTACAAAATGCAATACATAAGAATTAGAATTATTGAGAATAATAATAGGTCAATCTATCTTTAACCGTTGTTTTTATCCAACGATAACAAAAAAAGAAAGAAGGTTTAATAATGGAAGTTATGCTCGTTTATTGTAAATGTTCTAGCTTGTTCAGTTTATGTTTTTTGAAAAGTATGATTGAATGGAACATCGAGAGATAAATTTCAACAGCAGTTGTACCCTACGAATAATAATTATTACTCAAATAATAAAATAAATACATAAATTTACGTAATTGTCTGTTGTTATTCCATGTATGATTTGTTATTGTTACGCAGCTAAAACAAATGATATACTGCAGTCTTCAGCAGTATTGTAATTTACAACATAAACATACCATGGATATAATATTTAAACAGCTGATGTGCAATTGTAAAATTCAATATCATTAGTCCAGTAATAGAAGAAGAATAAAACCAATGTATAGAAATGTAATATAAGTGACCGGTGAATAATTTACAGGATGTAAAATGGTCAATATAAAAATTTATAGAAACAGTAAAGTTTAATCATGCCACTGGTTGGAAACTTTTGGGTGTTTCGGAATAAGTGAAATATTAAAAATACGATGGTCAGACACAATTAAGAATGAAGAGCTACGTAAAAGAACAATGAGTTCAATTTCAAAAGATGGAAATGGAGGTGAATGGTACCCGTTGGGAAAATAAGGGAACATATTCAGAGAAGTACAGGATTTGAATCCTCCAGAGACAGGAGAATTGAAAGGCACAGATACACAAGGAAGAGAACTCAGGAGTTGAAAGGGGATGACGAGATGTTGGAGTAGAACAATATTTTCTAATATTGTTTAAAGGCGAAAAACGTTTTGGTCATCATCGCCTTATAAAAAACGAATAAGTAAAGTGCCTATAATAAAGATCCCTATCCGTTGATTACTTTAATAGCGTCAGGGTTGGAGGAGAACAAGAATTAGTCAAGAGAGACCTGATTAGGAAAGATGACAGCAAGGGATCCAAAAACCAAAAGAAGAAAGATGTTCACCAGCTAAGTCCTCACTCACTATGTACGCCAACATTCACTATGTATGAGCCACTGAGTGAGTGAGTAAATCAAAGAGAAATAGCTAATCAGATGAAAGGAAATGTGGAAGCTGTATACTACAGGAGTAACAAGAATTAGTCAAGAGAGACCTGATTAGGAAAGATGACAGCAAGGGATCCAAAAACCAAAAGAAGAAAGATGTTCACCAGCTAAGTCCTCACTCACTATGTACGCCAACATTCACTATGTATGAGCCACTGAGTGAGGGAGTAAATCAAAGAGAAATCGCTAATCAGATGAAAGGAAATGTGGAAGCTGTATACTACAGGAGTAACTGATAGATAATGTAGTTAATATAATGAAAAATGTAATGATTTTAGTTATGTTAGAATTTGAATAAGCCAGGAGTGACGTAATAAATATCATTTGGGAGTCACTGTGTCTAATAATAACGTCTATTTTTATAATATAAAAATATAATAAGAAATAATCTAAACTGCAGTCAGTCCACGTTTTAATAATTTTAAAAAATGTTAATACAATATTTTTTAATAATAAAGGTATATTAAGATAAGTATAAGTACAGGTAGCATAAATAAATCTAAAACATATTTCTATTCATTCGATCTGTTTAAGCCCTTTAAAATTAATAATTAGACAAAGAAATGGAAATGTAAAAACAAAATAACACAATTTAGTATACAATAATTAAAAAAAGGATAATGGGGTGAATTCCACGGACGGAGAAGGAAGTTAAGTCCCAACATGACCTGGAGGCTAATTTCTTACAGGGAGTTGATGAAGGGTAGGGGGAGATGTGAAGGCAACGTCTTCAAATAGAGTATCCTGACAGGGACCTGAGGCTGCCCTATGTTCCTCGGAGAAATGACAGAAAATAAATTAATGAAATTCTCCGTGGATAATACAACATCCCAATCGCTAGAATTAATCCTAAATATTTACTAACTACTAACAGGCAACGGTATTAGAAAAGGTGGCATTTTATATGAAACTGCCCCATATATATGTATTCTTAATAGTTGTGGTGACAAACCACTTTAATTCAACTAAATCTAAACTGTACACTTAAGTTATTGTGCAAGAATAATTTAACTACTTTTAACAACAGTTTAAAATGTATTAATATGACTGACTGTTTTAAAAAATTGTATACAGAACGCATTGTTACACTAGCTATTGGGTCTACTGACAGTTACAGTACTAAATCAAATTGAATCTTCATCGTTCTGCCTCAAACCGCTATGGAACAATAACTATCAATTACGATTATGTGGCTGCAGTAATTGGTAAATTTGTGGTGATATTAGCTGTGTAATAAAGCAATACAACGGGTATGTGATTCTCGCTTCTATTAACTTGCTCCGATAACGGATTGCTCAATCCGTTCACGTTCTTTAGCTGTGATTATACACTCCAAATATTCAATCTGCTCCCATTATATGCCAATATACGATATGGTGTAGAGATACAGTAGTGTTACGGGTAAGGAATATTTTCATGGTTTTTGTGTTATTAAATATAACAACTCAGATCACTGGTATGTTTTAGTTCGATTATTATTCCAGTATGATTAGACAAAATAGTGACGTTAAAAAATATATACTTCAAACTTAGACTGTTTGCTTAAGGTTTTTGCTTGGAGGTTTTGAAAACATATGCTAGGTATCCATCCAGCCATTTTTTGGCAGCACCTAAAAAAATGAGTCCAATAACAATTTTTGTAGATTAACTTGTTTCCAATTTATTTAAAATATAATCTCCAAAAGTTGGTGTCTTGAGCCTTGTAGAGAGACTTAAATTGTATTAATTGATTAAGAGGTCCAGTAAGGTAAGTTTGTTTAAAACAGTAGTTGTTACTCTGGTTTTATGACCTTTTAACTGTTAACATTTCACTAATTTCTTGACGTCACCTGCCGCTTTGTTAATATTCGATTTCAGAATTTCAATAGGGACACACTATAATTCCCTATACAAAACTTCATGTTCCTACCTATATTTTTATTGATTGTCTCAATAGTTGTTACGTACAGACGACCTCAACAACGACGACGGACGGACAGGTACACTTACCCGTTCTCCTGAGGCCATTACACGTGGAGATCAAAGTTACCCTATAGTTCGTATACTGGGTAATTAAAAGTAAACAAATAATAGCAATACACAGAAATATTCAGGCAATAATTTATGAATACATTTATAGTAAAGCATATTTGTATACTATAAAGTATTAACAACTAGCAGGTGTATTATATTAATAATAACCACAACACATGGTAAGTTATCATTAACACAATTATGCACAGGTATGAACAACGAATTTAATTATGTTGTTAATTATACTGTGAACGTTAAATAAGTTGTGCGACTTAATTGAACTTTTAAATGTGTAGTAATATTTGCAGTTATATTAAACATTGAATAGCTGGTTACATTCTCCTATATATAAACTTACAACATATTTAAAGTTTATCTGATAACATTTTATTGTGTAGCGTTATTTTTAATATAAAAAAGATAACTGTTACTTCTAACAATAACTAAATCTTGAACGTAATAACGCTTTATGTCGATAATTAATTGCAATAATCGATCGATGAGGTGAGGTGGTGAACATAGCTAATATCATTTCAATGTGAAACACGATTAACAACCAAGCTTATAGTTTGATCTAACAGGTAAATTTTGGTTGTTATTAGTGATTTGATGAAGCGTTATATTTAATAGGTTATGGAGTGACATTGTTATAAATTATTTACAAAATGGAGTTCTTTTTTTACTTTATTACATACACCGGATGTCCAAGGTAGAGGTAGCTATTTTTGAATTAAATTGCAGTTACATAGATATTTAAAAAAAGTATGCCCTAGTTTCATTTGCTTATGGTAAATCAAAACAAAATGCCGACATAAAAAGACCTATTTTTTTTAGATAGAACTACTTTCACCCACAATGCTGCAATACACGTACAGTTAAAAATACGTAGCTAATTGTTGAATCTCTATCTGCTGATTGGTTGCTTTGTTTAATCAATTGAAATAAGATATTTAACCTCAAAACAATAGATTTTTGAGTTGTTACGTAGTAAATATCTTGATATACTGATAAAAAAAATAGTATAAAAGCTACGAATAATAAATTTAAACTCATAATTTTACTAATTTCAAAATTTAACATTATTTTCTTGTCACAAAATGGCCGACATGCGGAAAACAAAGCGTTTCTTGACCTATGTTCCTCTGAACTCTTTTCATTATTCTCACAGTAGAACTCGTCCTGAAATTCGTTTCGTTTTTCGTGAAGGACCCTGTATGTTGTAATATTGTTCACTTGAAAAGATCAACAGTTGAGGGATACGTCAATCACCAAAGAAATAAAAAACAAAAAACAAATATAAGTTCAAAACGACGTTTCAGTTACAAGGTCAACATAGGAAGACAATTTAATCATTAAAGTGTTGTTGAAAAATATAGTGTTATATATATATATATATATATATATATATATATATATATATATATATATATATAGTGTTTATTGTAGAAAATACTTTTTTCTTTTATTTGGTTTATTTTAATGATTTAATAAAATTAATGTTTTTAATATATATATATATATATATATATATATATATATATATATATATATATATATATTATATATTCTGTAATACAAATTAAGAAAAACGTATCATTATTGTGAGTAATGTGTCTTCATAATAGTTATAATAACCAATCAAATAACGCTTCGTAAAACTTGCTCACATTATGGCGGTGAGATAATATTAATTCAACACATGATACTATAATTTATTTAATTACGGTGATGTAACTATATCTTTATGTTACTAACTACTATCACCTTTCTCCTACCCATAGTATATTGTTAACATAAACATAGTAATCCAGTAGAATAATCTATTACACATTACAAATTATACTACCAAGTTTGTGCATTTTTCTTATTAAATAAAGCTCAAATTATTAAGCAAATTTGAACTCTTTGTTTGTCCTCATTGAAACATCCACATTTGAAAAATTCTATATGCGTCCAGAAAGATTGTAAACCCAAAGTATCTCTCCAGTCGATCTGAGAGAGTGCGAGAAAGGTAAAAAAGGCTAACGCGGTAAGGGAACCAGTGGACCAGTTAATAGGAAGAGTCCGGGGCCCTTTGTGGAATATATTGGAACGGAGTATAATGCAATTCGGTCGCTACTGAGCAAACAAAATACTTTAAACCTTTTATTGAGAGTAAATAGTTCAGTTGTAAACGGATAAAATTTTACATTGCTGTCAAGTCTAAATAAATAATTATAATTTACTTGCCAGTCTCGCGAAGGAAATAAAATCTTATTACATGATACAAGTGTTAGAGAAGTGGGCTATGGTTATACAAAAGTGTGATGTTAATATGACTTTTATTCAAAACACACTGATTATAAACACTTTAAGAGTATTTATTTCAATAAATAAAAGTAAACAAATATCGATTTGAACGAAATTTAGAAAGTGATATGTTTCCCAAACCACTATTCCGCTATGTCAATCAGCTCAGAACGTTTATTAATATGTGAAGATTAGTGCTTATTAATTTTCTGAAACTATCTTATCGCTCAATGATACAATTAATTCGTGCGGAAAAATTACAGTATGACGTTATGTATAATATTTAGATTTTACGAAAATAATTCAAATAACTTAATATGGTGATAAATTTTCGATCTCACTAGGATTTAAAAAATATTGAGATGCCCAATTCGTTGAAATAATCTTTATGATAACAAAACGTAACACTGTAGATTTTATTTTGAATACGAAACAGATCAGATTGTATTCCTTTAAATTAACTTAATTGATTCCCGGTTTATCTAATGGTTATCGCTCTTGTTTGCTGTAAGAAAACTTCCGGCTTCAAACCCAGTGAGTGCTCAAACTTTACTTGTTTGGACCAGCTTCAATGGAAAATTTAGGAGCTTTGAGTGTTTGTGAATTCCTTTTGGGAAAGTGAGAATCACGGTTAGCTAACTCCAAGTGCTGACCACATCTTTATCCAACAGGGGAGTCGTTTATCAGCAATTTCGACACGATTTTTTTATTAAATTTAATATTACAAGGATTTAGTTATATTTCTGTGTACCGAAGCAAATATTATCCCAACTTCTTTCCATTATATACAAAATTGTTTTAATTTTTTATCTGTTTTTCCGTTCAATTTTTTTCAAATAATTTTATTACAAAAAAAATAAAAATCTGACAATTTGCTTCACGTATAAACATTCATCGAAAATTTTATTCTAATATCTTTTATTTATTTACTTTTTCAATATATAGCACTCCAAAGAAATGTTGCATAATTATTAAAATATATAAATCAATTGTACTATAAAATTACTTAGTTTACTAAAACACTAACACTTTCAACTAATAACTTTTATTATTGTGTTCAATCAATCAATCATAACACCGTATCAACAAACCTGCTCACATCACAGCATTACCATTAATATTAATGAATCATATGGTTACTGTAACTGATTAATTTACATGATATTAACTGTGATATAACACTAGACATTGGATGTGCAATACAAGAACATGCACTATTAGTTCAATTATAAATGTTAACATAATATTTTAGTGAAATACGCATGATGGAATTACAAACGGGTTGCCACTATAATAAAAAGATAAGTGTTTATTAATAGACTTGCATTACAAATTCGTTTTAATTTTTTTCTCATTAAGAAATTGTTTCATATTGTTTACAAAACATCTATCGGTCAATTTCGTATAGTTTATTGAATTGTGACATAAATATTTAAATATTAGATTATAAATTTTATTCAAATACAAAATTGAAAGCATATATTTCTCTTTTGAAAAATATTTTAGATTATAATTGGTCATCCATTGGTATATTGGCTTCTGGAGCGAACGTTTCTGGGTTCAGTTCCCTCCGGGGTTATGAAATGACAGTGTTGATGCAGCAGCATGAGGGTAAAATTGGGGAACTATGGTTTATAGAGAATTCTGTTTGTGTAATTTAGACTTAAGACGTAATATCGAAGTATTTGATCGTAATTAATACAACTTCAAAACCATCTAACAAGCCTTAGTCCACGATGACCTGTCGACGATTCAATTAAATTGTAAAGTTGAATTAATTGTAAGAACAAAATATCACATTTTACACAAACTATTTTTTTAATGTAATTGGGGTTGTTTTACAAATACATTTGGGTTCGAACTAGAGAAAGGATACTTTTGGCTTGCGACCCTAAGAATATAATAACAGTCTCAATTATCTAGTATTAATTTCAATAACGAAAACTACAGGTTTATTATACATATAAAAATGAAACATTTTTCATTTTAAGAAAAGGGAACAGATAGTAATTAGTAACTTGAGAGAGAGAGAGAGAGAGAGAGAGAGAGAGAGAGAGAGAGAGAGAGAGAGAGAGAGAGAGAGAGAGAGAGAGAGAGAGAGAGAGAGAGAGAGAGAGAGAGAGAGAGAGAGAGAGAGAGAGAGAGAGAGAGAGAGAGAGAGAGAGAGAGAGAGAGAGAGAGAGAGAGAGAGAGAGAGAGAGAGAGAGAGAGAGAGAAGAGAGAGAGAGAGAGAGAGAGAGAGAGAGAGAGAGAGAGAGAGAGAGAGAGAGAGAGAGAGAGAGAGAGAGAGAGAGAGAGAGAGAGAGAGAGAGAGAGAGAGAGAGAGAGAGAGAGAGAGAGAGAGAGAGAGAATTTGAAACCGTCAATTCGAACGTTTTGGTTTCAATTACTGAGTGTTTAGTATTTGTAACCGACTGACATTCTGGTGAATAAAATGGATAGCATCAAAATAAAGAAAGAGAAACAAATATAAGACATGTTGGTTGCTGATTGTGAATTCTAAATGTCAACTAAGTACACTACTAGTGTAGTGATTTCGTTCACGGTATATATTTTATGCGTAAATAAAAACTAATTACGATTATATATATATATATATATATATATATATATATATATATATATATATATATATAAATCATTCTCTTATTCTTCACAAAAAGGGAGAAAACAATTTATTTTATGAAACACCAAACATATATTTCCACTATTAAATAATCAGTAAATTTAACACATATTTTTAAAAATAAAAAAATAATTAATCTACATTTCTTAGTAATAATTCGATTAGCCTTGCAGTGACATGGAAAACAATTTTTAAAATGATTACAAAATGTAATCTATGTAACATATCTTACACGCTTTCATAAAGATACAAAATAAGGTTCACAAGAAAATAAAACTACACATACCAAAACATAATGTTGTAAATTAAACGTAAATATAATACATATTCATTTTCTTTTTCAAATAATAAAATAAATAACACGCGATCAATTTAATAACTAGCACAAATATAAAAATAATTTAATTTTTTTAATGCAACATGGTGAGACTTCTAGAGATCAATTATGTTACTAACTCCTTCCCATCTATTGAAGCCCATCCGGCCCAACTACTTTTGGAGTGCAATAACAAATGGGGTCAAGGGGAGGTTAAAAACATAACATACCGTCTTTTGTTTCTAATATCTTAGTATTTAATTGTATTTATTCTGTATTAGATCTCAACTTATATTTTATAATTTATGTATCTCAGTAAAAACCTTTACTGTACTGGTAAATTATTATATGCAAAAACAACAAAGCGGTAATTCACTACACACTGTAATATACTGTTTTAATGACAATATGCATAACTGTTAGTTATTGGTCAACTGTAATTTAGGCAAGTTCAATGAAGCTTCAATTTGACTGCTTCAATAGATTCAGTATTTTGTATTATGTAACATTTTGAATTGTAAACAATTAAAATAGTGTTTACCGAACGACCGAATGATGTTGTCCTGTTTTGGGTAGTGAAAATGGTAAAAACAAATCGAACAAGTTAATATTAGATAAACTGTCATTGATTTAATTTTTTTTGTAGTGGAACGCTGCTATTTCCCTAAATAATCTAAGTTGTTTTATTCTAAGTAGAGCCTTTAACTATTTATACGAATTGGGATGTTTTGATGTGCTACACCATTCACCCCATCAGCACGGGTCACCTAATACTCTGCTTTTAGAAGAAACAGAATGGAGGGAATTAGGTACAGTAGGGGTTGTTACAGCCAAGGCTGGCCTACAGAATATATTTACAAAGATGTACATGCAAATGAGTGGGAAGTAATGCAGGTCACATGAAAGGCTTCAAAACAACTTGAGTATTAGAAATCTGAGGAGGTTCTTTTCAAGGGATGCCACCCGAGCTATGGGTTCGCTAACCCCTACTCCATTGATGCATATAAATCGTACCCTTTATTTAACAAAAGTTGTTGATATAACTTATAAGTTACCTTCATTAAAACGTTATTTTTGTTATTATTTAAGGAATCGTTATATTAATACTTAGAGTCTCTTTACAATATTAATATATTACGTTACAAAACAATACAAAGGCTCATGAAAATAATAACAAGCTAGAAAAATTCAAGACTGATTGTTACTTACTGTGCACAAATATGGACTTGAATAATAAAACAACACCATGTTATGTCCATAGAAGCCTCAATGGAGAGATTATGGTCCAGTTGCTGTGTATTGTGAAGAATTATAACTTATTTGTGACCACAAGATATTTACAAAGAACCAGATATAGTAGTCCATTTAAAATAAATACAGCTGATCCGGTTGTACATGAGGATGGATGATACAACAGCAGTGAAGTGGTTGTTAAAGGACAGGAGAAAGAAGGATGGGAAGACATCAGAGAGATTGGTGTAAGATATGGAAAAGGATTATGGAGAGTCCAACACAATTAGAGTTGTAGTGCTATTGGAGAAATAAGTTCTTTAAATTTTTTTTTTTTTATCAATATAACAAAAATGAATTAGTTTTATTGTTTTATATATGTATCGATAATTTAGTAAGGACGGTGTTGTTTATTTGAGTTGTTTTGATATAGAGAGTCTTTCAATGCAATTTGGCACCTAATAAGTCATCAAAATAACGCCTACCATCAAACCTTTCTTGGCAGCAAATTATCCAGATGTTATTCTACGCATAACATATTCTATTTTCAAACCGTTAATTCTAACAAAGAGGTTTAAATTTGGTGATATAAAGGATTATATTTAAGTAACCATTTGAATAATAATAAATCGTCTTAATGTGTACTGAATATTACGCAATATATAATAGGTTTAAATATGTTGTTGTTCTGAAGTTGTTGGATAATTATGGGTTGTTATCAATATAACTTAACTGGACTTTTTACATTATTACTGTATTTAGAGTGTTGCAAAATTGTGTTTACTAACTTCATAAGGTGGTTTCCCATCACAAAACTAAGAAAAGTTTTGTTTATTCAAAACATATTTTTTTATCTCCAAGAGTTTGTGGGAATAAATTGAAACTTGACAATGTGCCTAATAAGGTATACATCTAGTTTGTAAAAAAAATTCAAACCGAGTCAACCATCCGGTTTAAAAATGGCGGCTATTTGCATTTTTGAAATCCAAATAACTCGAAAACGGGAAATATCTATACGAAATTCAAGAAACGTTCTTTGTAATATTTTAATATCCTATGTCATACTGAATTTTCAAAACAAATGGACCAAGGATTACAGTAGAAATGCATCCATTAGTTTAAATTACAAGAAATGCCTATGTAAATTTCGTATCCTTCAAACTAAAGGGCGCAGTTCTACTCAAATCTTCTCTCCCATTGCTTTGAAAATTCAATATTCTATAGGAAATGAAATAACGACAAAAACGTATTTTTTTCAAAATATTTCTCTACCTTATTCAGCTCAATCCGTCAAACCGTTCAGGTTATTAAAAATATGTTGTAAAAAAACAAAATGTCTGTGAAAGCTGGCATTTCTGGACATATGTACATGGGATATTTTTTGATCTGAGAAACCACCTCCTGAAGTTTAGAAACGCAATTTTGCAACACTCTTTATATATATAATAAAAAACACTATGTTTCGATAGCATGACTCAACTCAGGTGAAAAATCTTATAAACGTAAAATAATCTAAGCCTCGTATATAAAGTTGTCAAAACTTCAGTTAACTCAGTGTAAAAACACGATCACTATGGCTTTCTTTAATACAAATTTGTTGATATAAAACATCTTATACTATAAAGAAAACTAAATGTCCGTAAAATGTCCACAACAAGTCATCACAAAGCTGAATGTTTGTAAAAGGGAATAAAAGGTCGTTCACCACAATAATCAGTAAGGTAGCTTCGCCGTTGTTACCAACCTATAAATAGTTAACTATTAATGCTCACGTGTCAACATGGTGTATGTCAATAATAGTATATTGTAAATCTGTGACTTGTGATTCACTTGATCAGTTTGTGATTTTTGTTATTTATTATGCGCAGGCCTAGCTTGTCTACTCAGTTCATACTTATTACGTTTTAGATTTGAAACAATGTGCTAGATTACAAGGCTATATTGGCGTTTTTTACATTTTCATTTTCTACGTTTACCACTTAATATCAGAGGTTGATACACACGGAATGTCGTGTAATAATTTGTATATACGCTAACGATGGCAACTTTTCGATTATCCTATATATCAATACTGTAGAAATAAATGATTTTAAAATTTGATTTAATAATAATTGTTTAATAAATGTGTGAGTAAATTTGAAAATTATTATACATATTTTTCTCACAAAACAATCAATATGGTGATGGGAAATTCAACTTTGAAAACATTAATCCATTGTGTTCTACTAAGATATGATATTTTCTTGTTCATTGACTGAAATATCACTAATTTCATTCTCCGCACGACGAAAAACAGCTAATGATGGACAGCAGCAGCCCCCCTGTGAGACAGTGTGAATTATTGTACAAATTGTTAAACAATTATTCGTACACCATCCACATAAGTTAATAGAACCTAGGATAACATGTCCGATACGTTGCTTTATTACGCAGCTAATATCGCCACAAATTTACCAATTACTGCAGCATACATGCATAATTGATAGTTATTGTTCCATAGTTATATGAGAGAGAACAATACAGCTTCAATTGGATTTAGTATTGCAACTATCAGCTGTTCATTATTTGGAGTAGAAATACAATTTGTATTGAAACTATCATAAACGTGTTCATTTAAGTTAAACAATTGTTACATTTAGTGATTATTGAAATAGGGAAAAGTGATATTATTTTATAATTTGTTAGTTTTCCTGAATTCAAATTTTATAATTTTTATAGATATTTTAGTTTTCATACAAACTGTAGAATAAATTTTATATTATGCATTTAAATCACGCACGAAACATACTAAAACATAATTTTTCAAAAGAAATATTTTTTATTGTACAAATATAATGGCTAAGATATCATTCTCAGTATTTACAAGTACAAAAAACTCTTGTAACACACTTTGGGGTTTATGTACATGACAGCTGAAGATGTTGACTAAGTCAATGCAGCCTACGTCATTGTAATTGGTAAAGAATTGTGGCTTACTTATTATTTTATCCTGTTCTCGTCTTTCAGTTTTTGTCTTTTATTTTGCTCTATTCACTTTTCATCGTGTTATTGATCTTCCGAAAACAGATTTTTTTTGGATTATTATATTTCAGCCACTTCCTTTTCCCTCTTCAGCCGTGTGACCTACCATTTCAGTTTTTCTTTTTTTTATTTTTAACTTCTGTTACCCAGTCTAAGTCGTTCTACAAAACAGGGAATTCCGTTTCCATTTCAGTTTTATCATTTTAATATCTGGAATCAAGTCTAAGAAGTTTTACGAAACAGGGAAGTTCGTATCCATTTCAGTTTTCTCCTTTTCACTTCTGTTACTAAGTCTAAGTCGTTTAAAAAACAGGGATTTCCGTATCCATTTCAGTTTTATCATTTTAATATCTGGAATCAAGTCTAAGAAGTTTTACGAAACAGGGAAGTTCGTATCCATTTCAGTTTTCTCCTTTTCACTTCTGTTAATAAGTCTGTCGTTTTAAAAAAACAGGGAATTCCGTATCCATTTCAGTTTTATCATTTTAATATCTGGAACCAAGTCTAAGAAGTTTTACGAAAAGGGAAGTTCGTATCCATTTCAGTTTTCTCCTTTTCAGTTATGTTACCAAATTTAAGTCGGTATCTACTAATTAGCTTATTCTGTATCGAATTCAGTTTTTTTTTTATTTTCACTTTTGTTACGAAGTCCAAATCGTTATACATAACAGTTACTTCAGAATCTTTCTTTAATTTCAAATTTCTATCCATACATATTGGACCATTCAGGATTTTCTTCTCCCATATTGCTAGTCTATGATCTTCAATTTTCGTTAGGGAAGTTTTGAATCCACAAAAAACAAACGACCCATTATATAGTAACTGTTTTTACAATCAATGAAGTGTTTGTTTTTTAATTGATATTATTTCATTTGGTATTGGAAATTTATAATAATGTTGTTATTTAAAAGTGGTTTAGATGGCATGTCAGGTAGTGTACATTGTTCGATGCAATTGAGACTAGACATAACAAAATAATTGTTCTTTAACAATCAATTTAAGATGATAAACATAATGTCATTATATTTTAAAACATGTAAAAAATAAACTTGTAAGAGACTCTTAAATTTGTGTAACGCTTGCAGGAAGATTGTAAAAAGGAATCAATAAACATCAATGGACATTATAAATAAATGAAGTGGAATGCACAATGAGTAAGAAAAGTGGCAAAGGGCTATACAGTAGGAAAATCAGTGGACCCTTTAATGGGACATGTACGGGGTATTTCGTAGAATACTTAATTTGGAGCTGAGTGTAATATAGTACCACCGCTCCCAAGCAAACAAATTTTAGCTTTCTCCCTACGACCATACATTTCATTAGAAACCAATTGTGCAGATGTAAAGTAGTACCCAAAGTTTAACATGTTCAATTGAAACTCATTCATTCCTAAGAAACTGATTAACAGTCGACATACAGGGTGTTGCAAAATTGTGTTTCCTAACTTCAGGTGGTGGTTTCCCACATCAAAAATAAAACAAAAAATTATATAAAACATATGTCCGGAATTACCTAGCTCCCAAAATATCCAAGATTTTGTTCTTATCAAAATATTTGTTATCTCCAGAATAGTTTGATGGATTGAATTGAATCTTGGCATTGTACCTAATAAGGTTAGAAACTATTTAATAAATAACACATTATTACTATAACTCTTTTCAAAATGGAACCTACTTACATTTTTTTAAAAATGTAAATAATAAATATACTAAAAATGTATGGAACCGCCATTTTGAAACGAATTATAGGATTAGGTAGGTTATTATTTTCAAAATAGTTCTTTACAGTATTAGGTACTATGCTAAGTTTCAATTTAATCTTCAAACCGATGTTGGATAAAAAATTGTTTGTGGAAAAAACAATAACCCCAGATATTTGGAATATTAGGCAATTTCTAATATATGTTCATAGGAATAATTCTTAATTTTAATCTGTGGAAATTACCTCCTGAAGTTTAGAAAACACAATTTTGCAACAACCTGAATAATACGAAATTTAGTTGATAGAGATATAAGAAAAAAAAAAAAAAAACCTATTAAATTTCTATTCTCCGATGAAGGACTCACAATATTATAAGTTAGATCAGTATAAATGTGTCTTTCTTTTTAAACAAGTGAAGTGAGAAATATATATATTCGGTGTCGAATGGATACAAAAATAAAGTGATGACAATTTCGTTTTAGAAGTTTAACTTGTTTGAGCACTAGGTATATATTTTCCAATTAATGTGAATTAATTAAATTATAAAAATATATACGTATTATATCGTAATTTTTGCTCAATCTATTTTAAACTAAGTAAATATTTTGTTAAAACACTTGCAACTAATTAACGTCATCAACAGTGTATTTAATGTTGAGACTTGTATCAAATCGTAGAAAACTAATCCATTTAATAAGAAAATATTCAAATAAAAACTGAAACATATATTAGATACTAATTATAAGACGAATAATTTATATTCTCAAAAACATAAATCTAAATTTTTTTTAACCTAATATAAAAACGTCTTTCATATAAATATAGGAGATATATGTGCAGAGTGGAAAAATAGTCTTGCTTGGAACCACTAGGTAATTTATGAACGAGAAGAGATGAAATCTTATACTTTTTGACAAACCTCATAGTTCCTACATACGTTATAGGGTTAGAGTCCTTTCACATTTGGTGTGGTAAAAACGTTTAGCCACCTTATTAAGGGGGATTAAATTGGATATTTATTTGTTCAAATGGTGTCACAAATCATTTTGAATGATATAAAAAAAAACAAATTTTAGTGCAATGGAAATGTCTCTAATCCAAAATATGGGTGGTTTTGACCACTTTATAGATTGGCGGGGAAACCGTTCTGGCCAATGTGGAGGGGGAGGGGGGAGCGCTATGTATGATTGACCCATTATAAGTCGTCTCACTGTCACATTTAGTTTAGTATTGATTTATATCCCTCTGAGGATGGTAGCTATGTTACCGAAACGTACATTAGGGTTTATTAATCTTTCTAACGTTAATTTCAATAGTGTTTTAGTTGTTGTTATGGGTTTAGTCTTTCATGCAGTTAGTAATCATACGGCTTGTAGTAAATTGTTGACATCAACTATATTTTTATTTAGGATTCTTCATATGAAAAGATTTATAACTTCTGAATTACTATAACAATTAAATAATGACAAGATATTTTTACAATTAATAATTATAATTTTTCGTTAGTAACCTCTCTGCACTCGATACATTTTTCGAAGTATTCAACACTGTATACTTTCTCTCTTAGATTTTCCTCATCTATTTATAAAACAACATTGTTAACATTATTACTCCGCAAATAACATTAAAGCAACAAATTTGTAATTCATTTAATTAAACTACTTTATCGTTCTGAGGTTATTAATTGGACGATGTTGTTTTGTTTGTATTATTGCGCCACAGTTAATTAACTAACCATATTGTAAACGTTTTAAACTAAAATTATGACAATATTGCACGTGAAACAAATATTAAATGATATAACAACGTATAATTAAGAGATATTATGTTTCTAATTATTTATTTTAATTAATATATTCATTTATCTCTATCCGTATGGATGGAAATGTGCATATTCGTAGCGTAAAAAATACAAGTACTTTTAAATAATTCAACAAAACTATTGTTTTTTAAATGGAATTAACCATTATAGACAGATTATGTTAATTGTTTTATTATCCTCCAGTAGACGAGAAAATCAAGATTAAGGAGAGTCAACAGGATACTATAAAAACCAATGGCGAAATAAATGGAGTGGAATAGACATAGTGCAAGTGCTAGGGTGAGAAAGATGGCAATAGGTTAGACATTAAGACAATTTGTGAACTGGTTAGAGGGGCAAGTTGGTTGCAATTTTCTTTTAAAGAATAATAAATTTAATCGGAGTGTAATCTAATGAAGAAATAAAATTTGAAATGTTTCAAACTATTTACTTACACTATATTATACAGAAGTTAGTTTCATTCTCGGGATAAATTATAGTATATTAATTACCTTTATTTTTTATTAATTTCGTCATCAAGTGTGTAGCGGAAAAGAAGATTTAATAAAAGTAAAAGATAATTACAGAAACAAAATAATAAAAAATTAAAAGATAAATGTAAGTTAAACAATATCAAATATTCTAATAAAATAAACGTATTATTAATAATTATATGAATCTATCCTACATAAGCAAAAACTTGTCGTAACTATCCAGCCAGAGCATTCAATCTATAATCATATCGTCCAAATATATTACGAAAGGTGGTTTCTTAGACCTTGTAGGAAATTTGAAAGAATTAACCACAAACACAATTAACATTAGAACGGTAAATAAACGCTTATGTAGATTTCGCTAACATAAGTACCATCCTCAGTGGAACATAAAATACAACTCCCTGTAAACCAAATGTATTGAATTATATCCCTCTGATGTTTATACCTATATCACCGAAATGTACGTAAGGGTTTATTAAACTTGCTACAGTTAAATGTGTTTTATTTGTCGTTTGAAGATTACTTCTTTCTTATTAACCAAAAGGCTAAATTGATGTTATATTTGAAGGAAATGTTACATCGTATGGGTAGATCCAGGGATTATATCCACTATACGAAGTGAATGAAGAGAGCTTTTAATTCATACACATCTACGAGGCCTGGTAGGGATTGGTTGATCTCAAGAAAAAATGGTGGTCCACACAATTACGAGGTTCGTGAAAAACTTGTAATAACTGAATAAACGTACCTTATGTTATAATCGTATCGGTGTCTTGGCTCTTATGGGCCTCGAAACTGTACATCTGTAAACCATTCTTCACTCGCTACGCTCGTATTAGTTACTCGGACCAACAGGATCTTGTAACTATAGTAATATCTCATTTCTTGGAAGTTCAACGTTCGAGATTACATTTCAGATAACAAAATCACGATTTGTCATCTTAGAGATGTGGGGTTGGTACCAAAACATCCAGAATTGAAATATGCACTTTTGAATCTAATTTGGCGTTTTATAAGTTGAATAACACACTATATATATATATATATATTTAAATATCTGTTTTAAACACTCACCATTTTGAAATATTTTACAACACATTTCTGAATTTGAAGAGTGCTCTATATAAGCACACTATGAAATCTAACAAATATCATGTTCCTCTCTTAATTGTTTTGGCAGCTATCGTGTTTGAGTACAGACAACATGGACGACGGATAAATAATGTTGAAAATAACGTTTTCAGATTTCTGAAACTATTAAACGTGGAGTAAAAAGGTGATTACCAAACTTACCCAGTATATCGTATACTGGATAATAAAAAATAAATAAATTTCTGGTAAAAACACGAGGACAAATTAAACGGAAAATGAATACAACAACAACAACAAATATATAAAACTTAAAGATCAAACTGCTCAAGGAACCTTTGAATATATCCTATTATAAACAAACATAATAACTCTCTCAACGTCGTGTAGACCAGTTTCAAATGGTCATTTTCAATATTGTTTTATAAATAGAAACAAAACTAGAACCAAAGTCACCTAAATATCTAAATTTGTTTCGATACAATGTTGAAAAATGTAATCAAAATTAAAAACTTTATTTTATCTAATTTTAGAACTCGTATTCTTATAACAACTGAAATATAAGAGCAAAAGCGATCTCTACTAATAAAATTGGTGAAAATATATACTATGAGAGTCTTTGCAAATATCTGTCAGAGTTTTCACACTCCCATCTCATCAAAAACAGCTTCGGAATACAAATATTATCGCACTTCTAACACAGATTTGTTTATGGCATATTGAGGGTGCTTTGTGTGTTTTCAGACTGTCCCTATTTGTACTAATCACAAAAAAAATGTGATTTCACAGTTAAAATAGTGCCGTTATTCTTATGTTTCCAAAAGGTTAAAGTTCAAATTATTATTATTATTGAAATTATTACGAACTAAAATTTTTGTATATGAAATTTAAACAATATAATGTATTGTTTTTTTATTGATACACTATTTTTCACCTCAACAATCCCTTACTTAATTGTTCAAAAATCTACTTATACTTTTCAACATTTTTTTCAACTGATAAATACTTTTATTTTAATAACGCATGGTATTTTTCTTTTCCGGAAAACAAATAGTCCTAGCTCTTATTTCATTAACCAAAACTATACAATTTAAATTTAAAATAGAAATAAATCAAAGCCAAATGAACCAAGCACTGGACATTCTATTTGTTCATATAAAGATATGTAAATAGTTGAATACAACAAATAAATATATAAGGTAAAGGTTAGGTTAGGTTAGATAGGTGTTAAATAATGTGTTGGTATTTCTTTGTAAGTTATCTCACAATAAAGGTTAATGATTTGGGCCTGATGTGGTCACAAGTTGATATGTTGATACATCTGTGGAGTGGGAGTGGTTGTAGGCCAACATTTACGTTAGTTTATTATGAGCTGTAGAATCTGATTATGATGATAACTATGTTCTCCAAATGTTTACTGGTACTTATTTACCATCAGAAGAGTTACGAGTGTAAGCAATATTTCTTGAATTGTAAACCTTTGATGAAATTAGTTACAAACATTTTCAAGAAATAAATTGCACTTAACTTAACATTTTGTATATAACTAGTTTGAAAAGGTGTCCTGTTATTAAAACTGTGTAGATATAGTTTACCCATTAGGGGCTTACTCACAGTGAGTGTGGCGTCCCAATCAAGAGAGATCCAGGCAGACCTGTCTTCAAGTAGTCTTAGGATAGATGCCTATATGTTATTCTTCCAATCAGTTCTCTTTCCCAACTCTTGTTCTCTTCTTACCTTGACGCTATTAAAGTAATCCAGGGATAAGGGTCTTCATTTTATGTTTTTTTCTTCTTAAAATTGGATGATGATCAAGAGCTTTTCTCCTGTAAACAAGAAAGATAAATTGTTATACATATTGAAAATTAAATATAAGGTATACAACATCTATTTACGTTTTCATACTGATAGCTATATAGGGTTTCAGTCCTTTTATTAAAAAAATAAAGTATAACTAAAGTGTTTAGATCTGGATTATTATGCATTTATGACAGTGAATTACTAAAATCTTACGAATTGGAATGTGTGAAATTAATCGGCAGTGAGCGATAGATGTAAACAAAGCGTTATAATTTGTACACAAGAAACATACAGATATAAACTTTGCCATAAATAATACATTATTAACATCAAAACTAAAACAACATACAAGTTTAGTTGTCAGTGAATTAATACTTTACCAAACAATTTAAACTTTATGTCTGTAATTATCTACTACAACGTATCATTAAAACGTCAGTTAACATTACTGACATCAGTTCATACAATAACAATAATATTCAGTTATACGACATATTGCTGTAATTGGTATATTAGAGGTGTTATTGGTTGTTCAATGAGGCGTTAAACTTGACAGGTGTTACTGTGCCTTGACGTTGTATGGATGTTATGAGTTGAGAATATAATCCAAATTGTTGTTAATTTTATTTTAAATACCTTTTAACTATTTAGTTTTCACATATTATATTCGCGTTTTTAGAAACTTGAATAATAATTTCAAATTACATTGTTTCTTTCATATTAGTTTATTATATACAAATTAAATGAATAATATATAATAAAATATTTAATTAAATTGGGTACAATTGTTATTTAAATTGTTTAATTACTATTTATGAACAGATTCTATTAAAAAATTCCCTTTAAAATATGAAGTAAAAAAGTCACATAAAGTTACATATAAAAAAAGAAGTCATATGAAGTTTTTTTAAATTTTTTATGAAGTCGCATATAAAGTTTAATTGAACAGTATAACAAACACACAGAACACAATTCTCATTAAAAAAATACGCCTAAGTATCAGACGCGTTTCAACGACAAGATCGTCCTCTTCAGCGATACACCAGCTACACCAACCAAACCACAACTTACAGTTGTGAGTTACAACTCAACTTACAGATTTCAGTTGTGGTTTGGTTGGTGTAGCTGGTGTATCACTGAAGAGGACGACCTTGTCGTTGAAACGCGTCTGATACTTAGTCGTATTTTTTTTTTTTTTTTTTTTATGAGAATTGTGTTCTGTGTGTTTGTTATACTGTATAGTTTTTCCCATAAGTCAAGCTCAACATTTAATATTTATTTAAACAAGTTAACACAATAAAAATGTATCCAATATTTTAAAGTTGTAAAGTACATATTTAGGTTTTCGACGGAGTAATACCAACGTACAGAATTGGATTATCAGTCTAAGAATCTAATTTTGTTGAAAAAAAATATTAATTAGTTGGTTTGAAACAAATTGTACAGAAAACATCAATTTTCAAATGTTTATTTTTGTAGAAATGTTAAGTATTACATTTTTTTTTAAAGATAAATAAGATAAAAAACTGTAATACATTAAAATTTAAATGTTATCCAATCATTGTTAATTTATACTTCATAATACTGAAATTAAATAATTTTATTTTAATTCTATACATTTTATTATTGTAGTACTCAGTAAAATTTTAAAATGGGAGCAAATTGACTTGTGGGCTTTGTGAAAACCGATTCAATTACGGAAAAATAGACATTTGTGTTTATTTTATTAAATATTGCCCGGATAAGAATAATAATTACTTCACATCTCTGAAAATGTAAATGAGAATGTCTGTAAGAGGAGAAGAGAGTTAAACAATTGAATCAGAGAGTTTAGTGAAGTTACAGAGAAGAATAACAAAATTATAGCTTTGCTCCATTAAACAATTGATTATCTGTTGAATCAAAACGTTGATTGTTCCCCTCTCCATTTTTTCTCTCTTCTTAATGGAAACTGCATTGAATAATCCATTGTTAGAACAATTACTTTATCCTGCCCACGATTAAACCATTGTCTATTGTCTCCCTTATAGATTTACTTAATTATTTATTAATCTCTAATCAAAATTAGTTATTTATTGAATATATTGATTAATGTAACTTGTTCAAGATACAATAAATCGCGCATTTTGTATTTATTTCTTACTAAATTTATTTCAAAACAGTTTTAGAAAATTCTGTGCTTTATAGTTTAATATTAGTAGAAAGTAAACTAACAAAAGCGGCAATAAATTATTGTGCATGTAACAACTGACACTCTGATTGTGATAATATGGTATTTTTTAGTTTTCTGTCATTAGATGGCCTGCGATTTTGAAATATATAAAACGATAGTAAATATGTATCCGATTAAATAGAAAAGTGTATCCGATAATAAAAAGTTATACTATTGATATTACATACAATATACAATAATATTTCAAGTGAAAAATATACGACCTAGGCTGGGAATCGAACCCAGGACCTTTTGGCTTTACGCGCAAATGCACTACCAACTGAGATATCCTAGTCGCTTCCCAGTACAAGGCGTAGACTGAGTGAGAAGTTTACACATTTATACTGACATAATACTGAGTGTGAAGTCTACGCCCTGTATTGGGAAGCGACTACTAGGATAGCTCAGTTGGTAGAGCATTGGCGCGTAAAGCCAAAACGTCCTGCGTTCGATTCCCAGTCTAGGTCGTATATTTTTCACTTAAAATATTATTGTATATTCAAACTTGCTAATAAAAACGTATAAGCGGAAAATAAAATAATTAAAAAATCAATGCATACAATATAGTTGCAAATATAAGTTATGAAACTCAAAACATAAATAATAAAATTGTTTGTGGCCACATTATAGGGTCTTACTTGTCCACCTGCAGGTATGGTACTGTAACTATACCTACACCTGGACAAGTAAGACCTTATAATGTGGCCACAAACAAATTTATTATTTATGTACGACGAGTCATACTCTGATTTTATATGTGTTAGTGTTGTGTTGTGTTACGTGTTTATGTGATAGTGCGGGCCTGACGAAGTTAGTGTTCGGCGAAACAGCGCTGTAGCCATAACTATAATACGGACTGAGGGCAACCACTAAGGTAATTAACTATATTATGAAACAATTTAGTAATAGCGTTCACTTAGTTTATATGTGATATCTAACCTCAAAACAATGAATAAAAGTAAAATATTTTTCTTGAGCTTTTGAAAGTTAATATGAAAAGATAAGGTGTGTTCAAAGAATCTACCCAAATGTGGTTCATCTATCAAGAAAATCAATTCATAAAGGGAAAAATATGCTACTAGAATCTGGGTCACCTTCAATGAAATCCCATAGAATTTTTAACACTAGCATATGCTACTCTCCAAAAATCTCCAACCAGGCCTAATTCACTTATAAAAGTTCCATCCCCTACTGGGATACCAAAGTCGTCAGTTCAAAGGTATGCCAAGAAAATTATAATAGATTTGTATAACACACATTTAGTAAACGAGCTGCTAGAAAATGTCCCAAACAGTCAAGTGGAATTTTTTTGGTATGTAACTGAAAAGCTTAACGAAGATACCGAGTAGTATAAAGGTATTTTATCATCAGAAAAATATCTGAGAACAGACGTAATTGTTATTATTAAAAGACACAAAATCCACACATGTTACACGAAGAGGGCTTAAAATCACAGGGTATAACTGATTGGGCAGCAGTCACTAAGGTCGGTGTTTTATCGAATGACATATCCCATCAGACTATGACTGGAGACAAATATGAATCAATATTAACTGATTACTTAGTTCCTCGTCTGACTTAGCAAGAAATTATGAACTGTTTACCCCATCAGGATGGAGATCCTTCTCATTATGATGATGTGGGCAAAGCAGTTTTAGAACGAGATCTTTCCAATCGTTGGATAGATCACGGTAGCAAATTGTTGGACTGGCCTCCTAGATCCCCAAACTTAACTGTTTGCGATTTTTCCTAGGAAGCTTTATAAAAGAAATAAAATCTCACCCTATAGTAACAGATAATGAATTTATTGAGCTGTTTGAATAAGAATTACTGTTGATACCTCGGCAATATTTCAAAAGAGCTTATTGATTTTTTTCGTTACTATCAGTGCATAAGTATTGATGGGTACCAATTCAAATAAAGATGAAATTTGGATCATTCATAATTTATTATAATTTTTTTCTTCACTTTTATTTAATAATATTTACACATTTTCACATTATATGCAAATTTTTTTTTTTTTTTTTTTTTTTTAATTATAACACAAAAAATAGAATCATTTTGGTGAAAACGTACATAATATTGTTTTTGTCAGCATTTTATTTTGTTTAATCATTAAAACAATTAACCTTGAAGATACTTTTTTTTACATATCTATGTAACATAACTGTAAAGTGTCAAGTTTGTAGAGTGTTACATATGTCCGCCATTTTAATTCAAAAAGAGTGACCTCTTCGTGGAATACCCCGCATTATAGCAACCTAATAAGCAAAAATAGAATATATTTTATTGTTATTCTTATAGAAATGGTTATAAATGGTTATTCTTTATGGTTATATTTTATGTTTGATTCTTAAAACAAAATATATATGTCAAGAAATATTAATCGTTGTAATCGAGGGAGTACTTATTATAAAACTTAGACAAGTTTAAGTTCAACATTTTGTATTTTTCTAGAGTTTCCTGCGAAAGAGTTATATAGGGGAGGGTAAAGTATGGGGCGAGTCGACAGGAGTCAATAAAAACCAATGTCGGAATAAATGGAGTGGAATAAACACAGTGGAAGGGCCAGGTGAGAAAGGACGAAAAGGGCTATAAAGTGAGAGAATCAGTGGACCAGTTAATGGGACAAGTCCGGGGCCCTTTGTGGAATACTAAATTTGAGCGGAGTGTAATGTAATGCCACCGCATCTGACCAAACAAAATTCTGGCGGGTCCCTCACCCCGTCCAAACATTTTATTTGCAGCAAATTGTCCAAATGTAAGACAAGCGTCAACGCTTAATATATTCTATTGTTGTCCCGTTTAATCCTAACAAATACATTTTACCAGTGGATTTATAAAATGGGATTTATTTAATAGACTGCGTATAGATACATGAAGTGTTGTATACAAAAGAATTCTTCTGCACATGTGTTTTTAAAAAGACTAGATTTGATAAATAGGAGGATATGTTAAAAAAAAAGAAGAATTTTTTTGAAATTAAATTTTAAAAAATTACGTTGACAATTTCTTTACTTGAAACTGTATTTATATTCAAGAGCTCATAACTAATTTGTTTTCTCTTTAGCGAAATGCTACGGTTATCGTTATGTATTTGGTCTAATTATTTCTTCGTTTTAGTTTTAATTTTCGAATTTGCATCATAACATTTAAATTATTGCTATGTAATTTTTCAATAGTATCTTTATCGTTATAGTTTTCTAAGCCTATTTCTACCATAAAAAAAAAACATGTTTACGTAACAGACCATAAATACGTAAAAATAGACCATGTTTCTGTAGTAAAGTATTTGCTTTATGACAGATAGAAAACATCACAATGACTGTTAAACCCTTTATGGCAGATAGGTAACATCACAATAACTGATAAACCATTTATAGCAGATAGGAAACATCACAATAACTAATAAACCATTTATGGCAAATAGGCAACATCACAATAATTGAAACATAATTTATGACAGATAGAAAACATCACAATAACATAAACATTCTATATTGCAGATAGAAATTATAACAATAACATAAACATCCTATATGGCGGATAGAAAACAAAACAATCACTAAAACATCTTTTATGGCAGATAGGAAACATCACAATAAGTGAAAGATCTTTTATGTTAGATATAAAACATCACAATAACTAAATCATCTTTTATGGCAAATAGAAAACATCACAATAAATGAAACATCCTTTACGGTCGGGAGATCATTTCGCAATAGCGGTTACATCCTTTATGACTAACAGAATATATCATAATAATTGAAACATCCTTTATGGCCGGCAGAACATATCACAATAACGTAAACAATATTTATTCTCGTAACGTCGATAGAAAATATTACAATAACTTAAACATCCTTTATGACCGGCAGTATTAAATTTGATAAAGTAAACTAAATTAAATTAGATTTTTAACAATATTTTATGATTTTTAGTTTAGTAATTGATGTATTTTATACAAATTCAGATTTTTAAAATATTGTTAAAGACAATTGTACTTGATATAATAACATAGATTTGTTTATAGTTTTTATATCCAGTTTTTAAATTGATCTTGGTATTATTATATTATAATTTCTCAAAACTGTACTAAATGAACTGCTAAAGGCTCGTGTAAGTCCTAAAAAGAAGGAAATACTAAAAACCCGTATTAAAACTGGCGCAATCTATAATAATTAATATCTAGTTTATTAAAAAAAATAAATTAAACTTAGCACGGTAGCCTAAATTTGACAAAAATTTATCCAAAAAAAAAATTGATTTCTTAAATATTTTTTAATTTATTTCTGTTTAGGAATTGATTGTGTTACCAATTCTGATTTTTAATTGTAATTTTCTACTATGACAATACCAATTATGAGAATACCAATGTAGATTATATTAGTCCATGTTTTTTTTTTAATATGTAAACAAGATATAGTCATGTAATTTGAAGAATTTATAGAGCCTAAATTAAAATTTAAAAACCTTAAAGGACTGTCAATAGGAAACAACTTAAATAACTAAAACTGATTATTTTATGGTACACTAGTATAAAATTAATATGGAGTCATGGAGATTTTAATTCTTAATTTTAATTAAGAAGCAAAAAAATTTTTATGAATGGTATTTTAAACTCGAATTACATAATATGTTTAAAGTTAAAATCGTACATAACAATTAATGTTTTGTTTCATCGCTCCAAGTCATGTATGTTACCTTCTCTCGGTTATGCAAATAATTATTTGATATTTTACTCCATGGTAAAGGTTATTATCAATTTATATTCAACTTATAACAAAAGTAGACATTTCTTATTCTGGTAAGTTTTAAAACGAACAGGTAAAATATTCCCATTGCGAAATATGATTTGTAAATTTGAAAGCAATTTTTAAATCTTCAAATCGAATTGTCTAGTTAACGATTTGAACTACGATTTAAGAATAAATTCACTACACTAATTAAATTTACGGAATATATTTGATATAACAACATTGATTCTAAAACTATTCTACGTTACTATAGGGTATGTTTTGTGGGTTTTGTTTTCACATTTTGTCTTGTCAATCAAAATGATTGCTATTCTGTTTTTGATGTTCATTAAGTTCCAAATTTAAACAATATTTCGTGTAAGTTAAATATAGCAATAATTAATGTTTAATATTTGAAAAAGAAAATAAAACGATTAACCACAATATTTTACATTTTTATTTATTTTAAATAATACAATAAGTAATTATATATATATATATATATATATATATATATATATATATATATATATATAGTTTATTATTTTAAAATCTGACACGAACTGTTGGTGCGCTGTGAATTCTCTGTTGGATAGAATTTCTATTTTCAAAAGCAACAATATTTATGTAAATACTTTAGGAACGAGGTACGTGGCATTATTCAAAACAAACAACACTCGAGTCTGTCACAAAACTGTAAAACATCAGTATTCGTTGTAAAGCGTTCTATCCACCAAACAAGATTATCAGGCGAAGGATCAAACGTAAAGCAATATAAGTCCTAAGTCATAAATAATTGAGGCAGTAAAAAAAGTGATATACATCCATATAAAATCTGTATGCTTCACTCTTTTGGGAGCCCAATTAGGTCTGGTTACCAGTCTTTCCTTGGAGGCTGTTAAATATTTAAGCCTTATAGCTATGTTTCGTTGAGTTCAGAGCCGAGGTAGAGTTTATGGTCCTATTTCTGCGATGTTTATAGGGTCATATATCACACCAGGTTGAGGCCTAATGGCCGCTTCTATGTATGACATTTCTCCTTTTATATTTTTCAAAAGTTTTTTATGTTCTTTGAGATGAAGGAACAGTCCCTGAAGCATGTTTTATTTCTTATAACTTCACACCAAACACGATGGTTAGGGTTCGGGTTTCATTTAAATGTGTATACTTTCACACTTTTGAATTTATTATTATAATTTTTATAAAAGTACATGCACGTAAATTGTATTGAAGAGTATTAGTTTCAACTTGTAAACAAATAAAAATATTAGGTTAAAAAATAACTCTCTCCTTTTGTTTCGAGAGAAATAAGATACAATAATTTTATAGACGTAATATAACGTGATAGTATATTTTCAAACAAAGAAGCTTCTAAATATTACAAATATTTGGACTTCCATTAATTACATGTAGACAATTTTCTACTACTGTATTCTTAAATTTGTTTGCGTTTAATAAACATAAATACAGGTAAAATCCAAATCAGTTAATAAAAATAAACTCATCGTCTGTATACTTAAATAATACGACTTCCTCCTGCGTTCAAATTATTTTGTTATTATATTATATAATATAAATATTTAAGATTAGAAAGAAAAACATAAGTTTTATACTTGAAAAAATACCACAAGTAATAATAACAATGCTACAATTGTATATCCAGAAAAATGCAGGAAAGGTTTTTTTGTTTTGTTTTTTAATATGCCTAACTATGTACATGTTATAGTGGCAAACTGAAAAATTCTATATTACTCAATTTTAGTAAAATGTTTCTAACGAAAGCCTGTTACTATTTAGTTTATCCTATAAATAATATTTAAACAATTTAATTGTTTTAAAATAAAACAATTTACGGTTATTTTAATATTAAAAAGTTATATATGGGAAACGAATATAATGGGGGAAAAGGGTAATGATTTTTTTTTATCTTATAAAATATCAATATTCAACGAACTTAGCTAAATAATTTCTATAGGGAAATAACAAAATCAACAGCCTTTAAAAATACTAATAACTTATAATATAATATGTTTTTAAATCAATAATTGTTAATCAAGAATATAATTAAACTTCAATAAATTACAAAATGTATCTGTTAGTCCAAAAAGTGATAATGTTTTACCTTTTCTAGTAGAATACACCTACAATATTACATGAAGAAAATTAATCTAATATATAGTATTATGAAGGAAGTAATACTCAAAATCACAAATAAAACAACAACTCAAATATTGTTGAGAAGTTTACTAAACCCTTCTATATATATCGGTATTTTAGATACCATACTGAGAGGGATTTAAACCAAGTAAAAACCCCTGAGGATGGTAGCTATGTTATAGGAATACACATAAAGGTTTATTAAATTATCTAACTTTTATTGTATTAGTGTTTATTTGTGGTTTTGCAATTAGTTATTTCCTATTGTTACTAACTACAAGACTCTTTGTTTGTTGTATAAAATTTAGTAAAGATATGTAGTATTTAAATTGAGCTTAATTTGAGAAATATTTTAAAATTAAAATTAAAATATAACAGAATATCTCGCAAATAATATTTGTTCCTTAAGTCAAACTAGTTTCAAAAGCAATATCTCCATCTTCAATGGTGCATTTTATAGCTCTGGTTATAATTTCATTATTTTAGCTCTTGCATCACTGAATATTGTAATTGAAACTGTTCCATTTAATAAAGTTATTATTTTTGAGAAATCGAATTTATATTTAAATTATTTTAAAGTCACGCCAATTTTATTCATTAAAAAGATAATAATAATTAATTGTAATTAGAGTATTCATATATCCCTGTCAGTTTATAATGCATTTTATTACAATACAACATAATTTAATGCCATTATTACAACTATAAAAAGGTTTATTAAGTAAATATTATTAAATGAAACACTGAATAAGATTTTAGTTCATAAACATACTTAAACACATATCAACAATGTTTTAGAAAAAAACTCAGTTTATTATTCCAAAGTAGATTCTGAAATATTCTTCATAAGACAACACCCCTCATACATCAATTTGACTCACCCTTAACTTAAGTATGTGAATCACGTATTCTAATTTTTTGACAAGTTATATTTTAAACAACATCAAGGGGCTTCAACGTCACTCTGTCACATTATATGAGAAATTGAATTCTTGTACAATAAAATCAAAACTAATTGAGCAATTTCTCAAGGGAACGTGGAAGCTTAAGTTCGTCACATCGTAAGTACTTTAACACACATAAAATATGGAAATACCTAAAACTGAATTGACAAAATAAAGTTTCCATAAAATGAAGTGGAAATGATTTGGGACTTTTTGTAAAAGGAATATGACTTTGAATAAAAAATTCTATACTACCGAGTGATTAAAAGTCAGTATAAGACCCTTTCAATTTTGAAAGAGTTTAGAACGTTTAAACTCATGAAAAACTTGTGGGACATCAATAGTTACCTTTGTAAGTAAAATCTGGTCCGCCTTAAAAATTATGGAAAGGATGAGATGAGGAGATAAACATTTTTTTAACCTAAAGGTAAAGCATGTGATACATCATTTTAAAGCTTGTTAAAAACACAAATACATTGGTGCAGTTTTAAGTTCAATACAATGTTTGGTAACAAAATGATGGACGGTAAAAGTTTAAGAATATAAAAGAGGATTTGCTGGTAAGTAAAAGTTACCAAACAATATTAACACTTGGAGTACACCTGTTCGATGATAAATAAAGACAAATTAAACTGAACTCGATCGAATTTTATTCCCAAAGTTTTTAAATATTTTTTCTTACGTTATTAATAAAATTATACTTGAAAAGAAGTCTTTCTCAATGTTCTCTTTTATTTTCTTTAAACTTTTATCATCCACGATTTTGTTACAAATCATTGTATTGAATGTAAATCTGCAACATTTTACATTTAAAATTTATTACGTACCCCACATGCCCCCTTAAATATTGAAGAGGTGACAAAATTTACTTACAACGGTAGCTATTGTTGTTCCACAATGTTTCTATGATTTCAATGTTGTGTATAAACCCTTTTTTATACTAAATTTTGTAACCACTCGGTATATCACAGGTTTTGGGGTTTATATAATTATTTTTACTTTTTTTTTCAACCATATTTGTAAAAACTTATGTATTATTATGTACAATTTTTGTTAAAATGTATGAATTTTGATAATTACTGATTTATCAATGTTTAGATAGTAACTATTTATTTTCCATTTATTATATTTCAATTAAATCATTCTCGAAACTAAATCTCATATGGAACATATACTATGTAAAGCCAAATTATTTTAGTATTTTTAATGCTTTATAAACAACAACTGTTCGTGTACTATTTATCAGCTTATTTAATAGGCTATCTAAAAAAAAATAAGAAGAAAAAAATTTGTGTACACAGTATGTTTTTTTTTTAATATTGAAAGAAAACGAGCTACACTTTGTGCTTCGATATTTTGATAGTAACAAGCATGTAAGTACTGATTATCTGCCTCTATATGCTTATATTGTTTTATGTGTGAAGAATTAAATGAAATTTATAATAATAGAATCTTTTATAAAGTAGTTATCCCCAAGCCACATATAAAACAAAAAGTCAATTAACGTTAGAAGGTTTAATAAACCTTTATGTACATTTCGGTAACATAGCTACCATCCTCAGAAGGATATAAACCAATACTCAGTATTTAAGGTTACCGAAATATGCATAAGGGTTTCTAATGTTAATTGCGTGAGTGTTTTATTTGTCGTTTTTAGGGATAAATTCTTTCAACGTAGAATCACGAAATTGAATCAATAAACTAAATAAATACAGGACAGTATACTTCAAAAATTTTAAAAAAAGAAGTCTTTAGTAAACCAAAACTATAATGCCCAGTTATTAATACTCAATAAATTCTTCACTATCAACAATTGTTAAATACAAGAATCATTAACACTTAAATAAAGAGAAATCCCTGAAGAAGACTCTCGTGTTTCAACAGATTTAATTTGTCTCAAGTCGTAATAAGGAACAGACTTTGTTAACAAAAAGCTTAGTCTCATTGAGTCCCGCCCTAATTACCGACCAATTGTTCGCCCTTCCAAAACGACATCAAACCTAACAATGGAAGAAGATGTTAAATAGTCCGACTGAGGTAAGAATAAATGTTCACCTTTTATGATTTTATATTGATAATTAATTGTTACGTAATAATCACCTAATTAACATGAAATAAAGGTTAACATTTTTATGAATTATAATTTGTAAAAAAAAAATCTTTGGGTCGATTATATTTATGATTGGAATGTATTTTCCAGTAATTATACAAGGTGTTTGAATATCTGATTTATTAATTCTTCAACCTGTTTATTTGATCATTTTAATTAAAGAATATAAACATAGGTCCTAAAATTTTTAATTATTCGTTTATCTTCTATTTTGTTTTGCACAGGGAAAATATAATATACGAAAAAAAAGATATTGAGTTCAGATTCGGTACCCACATTTTGTGTATCATTAAAAAAATTTTTTTTTTTTTTTATCTTGTGATATTTTTGTAAACTTAAACGTTTTCCAGATATGAATTTTTAAGTATTGTAAACTATACCCATTATGAAAATATACAAAGTAAAGTGTTTATATTCTGTACACTTATAAAAAGTAACAAACTGAATGCGTACACCAAATTTAAACTTAACGTATTTCCCATTTTCAAATTTGGACTCTGACCCACAGAATCATTTTCTGAAGTTTTCAGCTTAAGTACGGGGCACTGTATACAAGCAAGCAAGAAAATCATGGTTCAAAATATAACATTTAAATTAAAGAAATATAGAGAAAGGTTCTAGTTATCTGATCTTGTCCACTGACGATGCTTCATCCAAGCTGAAACAACTGGTAAGAAAAAACTTATCGCAAACTTTGGTCATTCATTTTAAGAAATAATTATATTATATTTAAAAAAATAATTCTTACACATTTACATTTGAAATAAGTAAAATATATTTATTTTTAGTTGAAACAAAATACATTGACAATTTTTTGTGTATTCTAATGAAAAAAAAAATAAATGAAATTAGTAATTGTTCGTTTCGTTTAAAATTTATTTAAACAAGAGTTGGTAGAACATACATTATAAAAATTTGGATAAATATTTCATTATTTTATTTATAGCAATTTGTTCAATATTAATTAATAATATGAAATGAATTATTTTCAGATAGTAAAAACTTAATTGAGACAATGTTATCACTTTATAATATCAAACGTTTTTACTTACTAACATGTTATTTTAAATTTTATTTGTAAAAAAAAATAATAATAATAAAAAAAGTAATAATAATGAAAAATAACAATAAAATAACCCAAAAAATTTACACATAGTACTTATTTCAAAAGAATAAAACTATTATTGTTAAAGCCTAAATATCATTTTTCTTAATGTAAAATGTATAAACCTTTGGTTTCAACACCGAAGTACTGTATAATTTTCACGAGTATACAACCTCGCATCCTAACAATTTTAAAAGACACGTACAATAATTGTACAAAATAGTAGTCTAAATAAATCAGTTTTTCATTCATTGAAGAGTACCATAAGGTGTATGTAAATATTTTACAAACTAAATTAAATTTTCTTCAAGGGTGGAAAGGGTCTTGTTTGCCTTTCAATTTGGAGTAGAACGGCGTGTTGCTTCAGTGCTATTGTCCACTTTAGTATTCTACCCCCCCTCTCTTTTCCCCCAAGCCATGTCCTATTAACTGCTCCATAGATTTCCTCGCTTTACTTCGCTACATCCTGTAACAATCTCTCTCTTCTGTGCAAAACAATTCCCGGTCCTTTTCACCATGTTCCTTCCCCTACATTTATTTCAAAATTGCTTCCATTTGACCTCCTTCGGGATACAGTCCTAAAATCCCGAAGTTTATTTTCCCACTTACTTTGACAACGGCTGGCTATCTTCTGTAGACAATTTGGATTTAAGTTAGTTATTTTGCCAAACACGTAAAACAATCTGGTTTTAATGTTTATGAAGGATTGTTAATATGACGTAATCGGTCATTTGTCATAATTTGCATTTATGTAAACTAATACACGACGTTGCGTGATTATAAATCAACCTCTGTTATAAAGTGATTAACGTAGAACATACAAAAAGCGAAAAAGACAAACAAACTCTAGTAGTTTAAGAGCATGTTTTAATCGAAACTAAATCTCTAAAATTAAAAAAAAGCTGGATCTGAACTGTCAAAAATAAGACATGATCAGATTTAAACCACCAGACACAGGACTGCTGTACAAAAAGAACGGCAAGCAACTGACTGTTATATTGGTTGTCCCAAAAGAAAGTATCTTAACTGTTTATCAAGGTGACGACTTTTTACCTCCGATTTCAAAAGTTTAGTGCGTTATATAGACATTATTCCTACTTTGGATTTGAGCGTCAAACTTTAAGCCTTATTTAAAGCTTAGGAATTTGTATTTCCTATTTTTAATTCACGTTTATTAACAGAAACCATAGTGGCCTTTTTCTTCACAAAGTTGGCTGTTCAGATCGTCCGACAACTTTAATCCCCCCCCCCCTATTAATTTTTGAACGGGTGCAAATAACAAGATTTACTTCAGGGAACGTTTAAATGACCAAATGTAGAATCCTTTTTCTATTTAGGACTTTTGTATGTTAAGTCCTATTGTATCAACTTCTCCAAAAAATAAGGGTTTGGGGTGGTAAGTAAAAAATTTGAAATATCAACCCTCACTGAGTGATATCTCATTTTAACGGTCTCGATAAAAGAATAATACTTTTGCAAACTAGATGTCTCTAGGTTCATTATATCCAACACAGCGACCAATCGAATTTTGAATTTTATCCTACAAACTCCTAAAATTTTTTACATTACAAACTACAAACTACTATATGTTGGTAAAATGCCTTATAGGCTTACCTTGATTGTTTCGCTCAGATTAACTGCTCGAAAAGTGTGTTTAGGGAATTTGGAGTTCTTACACTTCCAAATATGTATATTCTAGAAGTGATTCTATATTTTAAGTTTAAGTGTGTACACGTCCAGAACAAGACATTCACAATTATACCACCTGACAAGCTGATAATTATAGTGATAAACAGGGCTTATTTAGTAAACGTCCTTCCCATGTTGGTTTTTGGTACATTTTTATATTAGCAAGCTGAAGGGAAATATTATTATTATACAATATTATAAGACTGTATTTGTCATAGACTGTATTTGTTGTCTGTGTCGTTTAATTCGGTGGAGGAGTTTGTCCACCATATGTTTCTTTTGAACCTTGATAAATAGAAGTGATCTTTTATAGCAATAGAATCCTGCGTTGTATATTGAAGTTGAAAGTGGTCGCCAGTTTCTTGTACATGTTTGTGAATTGGGTTGTATAATGAATTATGACTTGTTTGTTAATTTTTAGAATTTCTCTATAATTGCGTGACTGCATTTTATGATTGATTTTTTTCATTGAAATGTGTGGCTATACTGTGTCTGAGTTTAAGTGTTTTTGGATTTTGTCGTGTGAGGGTTTGGTGTATATAATGTAGACTGTTATTTGCTTGATTGTGTTAGTTTTATAATGTTTTAGTTGTTTTAAGATTAATTTTTATTTTATTATTATTTTTTTTTTTGCGTATCTTATTGAAATGTACTTTTGTCTGTAAGATGGAATAAATAAATGAAATAAAATAACACCATTTACTTCTTGGCACAAATAGAGCCTGGACTCAAAAGCTTGTTGCACGTTTCTTAACATTTCCGGTGTAACAATCTGGCAGGCGTTTTCAATCCTTGATCTTAAGTCAAAAAGGTTTCGTCTCATAAACTTTACTTTTTAAAAACCACTAAAGGAAAAAATAAGTGGTGAAAGATACGGTGAACGAGATGGCTATTCTATAACACAACGTCGACGAATCCATTTTTCTAGAATGTGTTCGTTAAGGAAGGCTCGAAAATCATTGTGTGGGGCACCACCCCGTTAAAATACAACGTTAAAAGTACCTTGAACTAATTCATTTATTGCTGTAACAATGTTTTCTTGTAACATTTCTAAGTTTTGACTCCGTTCATCGATAAAATTGTCCAACAGATTCTCTCAAAATTCCTATCGATACATTTAATATTTGTGCGCGTTGAGTATGGACTTCTGACCAACAACGAAAATTGACTGTTCCGTGAAAAGAAAACGAAATTTCGTAGTAGATAAAACATATTTGAGAAATGTAATTAATATTGTTCTTTACCTTTTGTAGAATCTCCTCATGACGGTTAGGATCATCTTCATTAATGTGTTGAAAAGTTAGACTTGTATGTGTGAAACTTACTTCCTTTTTATGTTCTATGTAAACTGTTTTTGAAATATCGATGTCGAGTGCAGTGGACTGGAGTGATCCATTAGGATTCACGGCAACACTTGCTAACACTCCACGTTTAACCTCTTCTGTTGTTAAAGGAGGTCAGCCTGATCGCGGAACATCTTTTGACGCTGAGTGTCGTTCTAAATTTGCTAACGAGTTGACTAACGTATGCCTTATCTGGATATGCAGCATTAAATAAAATTACAGTTTGGTGAGAATTTCTACTAGCTTTACCGTGAAGCATAATTATTTCCACTTTACCTTCAATTGACCGAACCATTTTGATGAATCACAAAATAAATAACTTTAATCATTTGCATAATAACTTGCCTGAATGCTGCACTAAAGACTAATAACCATGCAATACCTGATTAAGCCCGTGGTAGGCCTCTACGGGATTCCTAAACACTAGACTTTCAAAAGAGACTACAAGTTTACAAGCGTTATTGTTTTTTTTTAAAAGTTTAATCTTCCTTAACATGTTTTAATAGTGAATACATAAACCATTTGACGTACTTATTGAACATTACAATATGACAGTAACAACAGAAAAGTTATTTAGAATGCAATTTATTATGATAAAATTTCAATTACTCGTTATATTGGTTAGGATGAATTTAAAGACCTCTAGTTTTCCCCATTCTTCTTCTATTTCAAGACATAGAAAGAGAGGTGTCACTCAGTGCGGGTTGATATTTAAAATGTTTGACTTACCCCCCAAACCCTATTTTTGCGGGAGGGGTTGAATTTTTGAAATACAAAAAGCCTCCTCCTTTGGTCATTTAAACAATTTCCTGGAGTAAATCTTGTTATTTACACCTGATCAACAATTAATAAGGGGGTGGTTTAATTGGGTCACACGGTATATGAGGCTTCAATAAATTTTAGTCATTTAGGTTTTTCACTTGAGTATTATTTTTGCCTATTCACAGTTAAAATTATGATTTTGCTGAATAAATATGTTCTGCTATTTTCTATTTAACTGTTAGGTCCAAAACAGTTTTCTTTAAGTTTTCACTAAATCTCATTATTGACCTTTGTTTGTTTCGCCACCTGTCAAATTACCCTAATAACAAAATTTGCCACAATACACAATGTATAAAAATTACAAAAAAAAAAAGAAAATAATTTGTAGTAATTGATTTTGTGCCAAATTGTATCTCATAAAGTTTCAATTAAAATATTATTAAAATAATTAACGCTAAATAGTGACCGGAAAAAAAGGTATTTGTTGGGCGAGGGGAGGGGGCAAACTGTTTTGAGATGTAAATGTGTAGTTTTGGGATCTTGGAAAAAAATATCAATCCTTTATAAATAATTTTAAAAACCGATTCTAAATAATTTTAACCTATATGTTTAAAAACTTTTTATCGAATTTCGTTTGTTTCATTAAAATCGATCTGTTACATTAAAAGATATCGCGGTTGGTTGAATACCGATATATACATAGACACTTTTATCGACTTTTAATTAGGCTATAGTCCTAAGTATTTTTCTAGTAATCGTAGACTATGGTTACTTACATTTTTATCTTCATTCAACAATTGATAGTATGAAAAAACGCCTCCTGCAAATGTTTCTAACGTCATATTTCCGAAATTTGAAGTGTCTATAATTTCTAGATGAGAAGGTTTATCAAACAATAACGAAAACAAAGATGTATTTAAATTTTTTACAGAATCCAAAAAAAAAACTTACAAAACACACCATACAAAATTAAAAAGTTTGCAGTCATATTGGAAAATGGCGGATATTTTTCAGAATTTGCAAAACCGATTTTTAAGTTATACAAAAAAGTAAAACGGTGCTCCATATAAAGTTTTTCAACAGATTACAGCCCAATATTGTCCATGATAATTGCCCTGTTCTTGAAATGTTTTACATCGAATTTCTGTTATTTCGTTAAAATCGTTCTATTGGTTTAAACAACGTTGTGTATTAAGTAAGAAAGTGTACCGTTAAAAAAATGCTCTTTACCCGTATTAATTATGGACCGCATGTTGAGCGTCTTAGAAACATATAATCCAGCTGATCATATTTTTACAATTCTCAGTAATACAAGCTCCATAGAAAGTTAATTCTCCGCATTAAAATGTATCCATTCTAATTGTAGGTGTGCTCAAGGTCAAGTACGTTAAGTAGCTTAAGATTAAATCAACTAAGTAGGTAGAATTGCGTATATTAAGATTAAGGGACTCTTTTATCATCTAAGTTTCAGTTTAAAAAATGAGTGCTTTAATAAGTTATAAATGAATAAAATCATGTATTTTATTAGGTAAAACGAAATTATAATACATAAATTGGCATAAGAATTAATTTTAGATTTTTAAAAAACATATAGTATATAGTTTTACTTTAGCATCATTATTATTTTCTCTCTCTCTCTCTCTCTCTCTCTCTCTCTCTCTCTCTCTTTTTTTTTTTACGACTCCTCTGTACACTCTGAGCCTGAAGTGGGGGGGGGGGGTCAGTTGTAATATAAAGCGCGGTTCCATCCCACAAGTCATTTTGTTAGGACATAATGAAGCCTAAGGAAAATAATCGGTATATGTGAGAACCAGACAAAACAAAAACGCAGAAAGAATGTAATTTACAATCGAAATCCACTATAAGATATCTTCGTTAGAGAAACCAGTGGTCCGAGTGCCGTCTCTTCTTTAACAAAAGTCACAAAGGGTTTGCCAAGTCTAGGGGCTTTCCGCTGAGCGGCACATTATTCTGCTAAAAGGTTTTTCTAAGGTAGCTCATAATAGGTTAGGTTTGGTTCGAAATTTATATGTTTTAGTCACGTTACTTTAGTTATTAATTTATTTTGACGATTTTACTAATATAAATCTAAGAATGTTGGGCTATGTACCATTGACAAACGCAATAAACCTTTAGCCAGACTCTCAGTTAGCAACATGTATAACAATGCAGGGAGCAAAAGAATGTAGCAGAAAAATGTGTTGCTCAGTAGGTAAACTCCATCTATACCCGTCAAGCCCTTCTGACATTTGTCAATTGAAGATGAGGCGCTCAGGCCACTGGCCGTTCGGTAAGTTATATAAGATAAGTTTATTAATGTTCTCATGTAAAACCTGTTCAAATTCAGAAAAAATGGAATTGTAAAAATCAAAATAGTCATTTTAACAGTTATTTATTCATATCTCGTGTGTTAATCGAATTGACACATTAAATGAGATAAAAATTTACAGATTTTAATTCCGCATATAATGTTACAAATCCTACCTATCTACGAGACACAAATAGCAAAGTTATGGTCAAAAATTGAAATTCGAAATTTGACCTCTCAAGAAGTCATAATATTCCTAAATTACAAAAATCCGGTAGGACCTACTCACACCGACACGAGCGTAGCGAGTGGTTTCTTCCTCACATATGTACAACTTCGAGGCATGGAAGAGCCGAAACACTGACACGAGCGAAGCGATTCCAGACCCTTTAATATTTGCGCATCTACGAGGCTCGTTTGGGCCTTGCCAATGTCAAGTAATATGCACACTAAAAATAATCAAAAAATCAGTGTAATAAGTATTATTTAAAAAAATTACCCTACTGTATAAGAGTCCTTGATCTACAGATACAATTTAACATTTTATCCAACGCTCAAGAAAACAAATTTTGAGCGTTATATTTAAAGTATCTATTTGTATTACATTGAATGATGAGAATGGGTAAGTACCACGATGGCCCATCTAACAAGTTTTATTTGATATACATTTTTAAATAATACACAAAAATGTATTTAATATTATAAAATTGAAGTATACAGTATATTCAAGTTGAACGTTGTGAACTATAAAGTATTTGTTCTACAATCCACGTTAAACACAAGCGACTTTACATCTTTCGTTGATACGATTTCAATACGTCCTCTCTACATAATAGACAAGACATGGGACATTATAGTGTAGTTACCTAAGAACTGTGTAAGGATGTTCCATCTATAGACAGGTGTCTAACATATTGAAAGAATGTAATTTAACTGGAGAGGTTCGCTTGCGACTTGGATAGTCTTACATGTCTTGAGCGGAACGAATTGACATGACGTTTCGACCAGTCATGGTTTATACTGATCACACTGAAGGTGATGAAAACCAAGACCAAAAGCTAGTCTTTGTGATTCAAGCAAAATTTGTCATGCATTTTATCTAGTCTATTTTGTACTTCAGACGTAAATAATTCAGGCTTTATGCTGGTAAACTTCAGGTATAAATAGATGACTATACATCCGCCTGTACTTTTCTATTACTTCTTTATTGTAATCACTAACAATTCCAGTTTTGATTTTGTACTTAAAGTTTAAGTTATGCGCCACACGTTCTTGTTTCAGATTTCAAAGTATATTATAATTTGTTACCCTATTCGTATGATCATATCATATAAAATATCAAATAATATAAAACAACACTAAGTCATAAACAGATAAAACACAAGATAAATAAAACCAACCCGGTGTTATTGACCTAAAATGTTCCAGTTTATTTCGCCCAAATTATACACAGGACCAACAGGAAGATTACGTTTTCAGTAAATAGTAAAAAATATTGATAATCTTTAAAATATTTAAGGACAATTTACCTAAAGGAACACTAAATGAACAACAACAAAAAACAATTTCGCTAAAAACACATAAAAGACAAAGACCATGAATATACCAACATAAATGATGGTTATATTACATAAACATCCGTTTTTTAATACTTTAGAAGAATTCAGATTTACAAAGCCACTAAATTTAACCCAAATAATGTATTGAATGACAAACTGAAATACCCATCTACTGAAATATTCAACACAATAATTTCCCTCCGGTAAAAGACACAATTATTAATTTTTGATATAAAAGCAAACAAAATATGGAAAATATCAATAAGTTAAATATATTTAGTTCCGACTTTAAACTCTAAAAGGAATGTTCTTACGCAACGGAATCCAACAACTTTTATGTTTAATTTATCTTTTTTCTTTATAACTGTGTTAATTAATTATGTCTGTTTGTTTTTGTCATCATTCCTATTCAATAGGAATTAATTTTACTTGAATATTCGTCGCTAAAAATATTTCTTAAAGACCTGAAAATGACAGTACTCTATGGAAACTAGTAGTGATTTATTTACATAGTTTAAATTATCCACAAAATGTAATACTGCGTCCATTGCTGTTTTTCTGACAACTGCCGAAATACCATTTTAAACAAATGTTTCTGTAGCATTTCCATTTTGAATCAGCTTGTCAGAAAGTTAATACACCGTTTATTAATACTTATATATATATATATATATAAGAGGTTGTCACCTTGCGTCGTCTGTATACAAATGTGTTTACACTAGTATGTAATTATGTTTGTGTATGAGAATATATTAATCTCGTTGAATTTGTTGACTCAAAGCAGAGAGCAGTAGTTTTATTATATCATGGTAACTATTTAATACTAATATAAGTTTCATAAAGTTGAATTTTAATTTGACGCAACAAACATAATTAAATTTGTTACTGTTATATTATTTTTTGTAAAAAGAAAATTAAGAAACCAATTGATATTAAACGATCTTCACGTCGGCGAGATAAAAACGTTAAAACGATTTCACAGAAGATAAATCGTGTTGAAAGACCAGTCGAAAATTTAAAAGTATTAGCTAACAGATGCGGAATATAAGGACATAAAATGAAAAAAAGGAAACCGCTTGCAATACAATAAAGTTTTGTTTTCTAATTGGCGTTAACATTGGCCACACGGCTGGGCAGGGTGCCTCCTAGAACAGTAATAGTAGTCTACTACACAAGAGAGCTGCTTCCAAGCCTACCAACTGCTACGATGACCACCCATGGGGCCGAAGATCGCGGGGGGCTCGCAAATGTTCGCCATCGCCAACATCCGAAACATCATAAATTTTATTTTCAACTTGTGACCTGAACAGACTGATGCTCATGTGTATGAGATTAAATGACATAATGCGGTGTTTAAATTAATGACTGGGTACGTTGACTGGGTTTGATTGATGTATTGTATAGTACGATGTTTTATTGTAAACAAAATGATGTTTTGTTTCGTGAGGTTAAATTCCTTTGCATATTTTAGTTTTCGACTACAATTATACATTTGATATTGGGATAAAACAACACTTAGGCTACAAATAGTTGCACTAACTCTCTCATATAGATTCACAAAACAATATACTAACGCAAAACAATATTCATGGCTATTTCCGGAAGAAAAAAAATCTCTATTACTGGTGTATTGAGAAATTTTGCTAACCTTAAATAGTTTTGACATTTTTTTACCCTGTATACTTCATAACCTAAGAATCTGTAATTGTGATATTTAACATAACATCTATCTTGTCGCCTGTACGTAAGCAATATATCGGCTACAGAAATTAGTCGCCTGTACGTAAGCAATATATTGGCTACAAGAATTAGTCGCCTGTACGTAAGCAATATATCGGCTACAACAATTAGTCGCCCGTACGTAATCAATCTATCGGCTACAAAAATTAGTCTCCCGTACGTAAGCAATATATCGGCTACAACAATTAGTCGCCCGTAAGTAATCAATCTATCGGCTACAAAAATTAGTCTCCCGTACGTAAGCAATATATCTGCTACAAAAATTAGTCGCCCGTAAGTAATCAATCTATCGGCTACAAAAATTAGTCTCCCGTACGTAAGCAATATATCGGCTACAAAAATTAGTCGCCTGTACCTAAGCAATATATCGGCTACAAAAATTAGTCGCCTGTACCTAAGCAATATATCGGCTACAAAAATTAGTCGCCTGTACCTAAGCAATATATCGGCTACAAAAATTAGTCGCCTGTACCTAAGCAATATATCGGCTACAAAAATTAGTCGCCTGTACCTAAGCAATATATCGGCTACAAAAATTAGTCTCCCGTACGTAAGCAATATATCGGCTACAACAATTAGTCGCCCGTACGTAATCAATCTATCGGCTACAAAAATTAGTCTCCCGTACGTAAGCAATATATCGGCTACAACAATTAGTCGCCCGTAAGTAATCAATCTATCGGCTACAAAAATTAGTCTCCCGTACGTAAGCAATATATCGGCTACAAAAATTAGTCGCCCGTAAGTAATCAATCTATCGGCTACAAAAATTAGTCTCCCGTACGTAAGCAATATATCGGCTACAAAAATTAGTCGCCTGTACCTAAGCAATATATCGGCTACAAAAATTAGTCGCCTGTACCTAAGCAATATATCGGCTACAAAAATTATTCGCCATTACGTAGGGCCTATGTAATATATCGGCTATAAAAATTATTCGCCAGTACCTAAGCAATATATCGGCTACAAAAATTAGTCTCCTATACGTAAGCAATATATCGGCTACAAAAATTAGTCGCCTGTACGTAAGCAATATATCGGCTACAAAAATTATTCGCCTGTACGTAAGCAATATATCGGCTACACAAATTAGTCACCTGTAGCCTACGTAAGCAATATATCGGCTACAAAAATTATTCGCCTGTACGTAAGCAATATATCGGCTACACAAATTAGTCGCCTGTAGCCTACGTAAGCAATATATAGGCTACTAAAATTAGTCGCCTGTACGTAAGCAATATGTCGGCTATAAAAATTAAGTCAGCTGTACGTAAGTAATATATAGGCTACAAAAATTAAGATATTATTTTAAAAATTTGTACAGAGGACTATTGTGTCTATTAGAAGAACCATATTAAAATTTAAAAAATTATATTTATGTAAACAAAATTTAAATATATATATATATATATATATATATATATATATATATATATATATATATATAATTTTATTATTCAACTTATAACAACATTATATTATACAATGTGTTAGTAAAGTCCCCTCCACTTAAACGTGTTAATGAACTTAAATAGAGTCAAACCCATTAAACGACTGTTAACTAGGTCACGTAAAGTTTCTTTTATGATAGCTTGAATTTTCCACTTCACCCTAAAGGGAGGAATTTTGGGGGTGCTACAAATTTTCAAATGGGAACCACATATTGTTATATGATAAATTAAAGATGATAAATAGTGAAAATTAAAGACGCTCACGAAATATTCTTTGGATGGCCCTAAACAAACTGGCGTCACAAAATATATTTGAGAATTTTTAATTATAAAATCGCTAAATATAATCACTAAAACCACTAAACTCTTTTGAAAATGTTAGTGACTAATCTATGAATAGTATTTCAATGTTAAACTGAATTTTACCTGACTCCAAAAAGTGTGGTACTTTTGGGCGCAATAAAAATACAAAAAAAACACGTCTTTTAATTAAATTGCCTTTTAAGGCAAAACTAATGATACCAACAAATTTCACTTTTAACTTTATCGACTAATGTGATTTCAAAATATGTATTACATTTTATTGCATTGTTACAGTTAGCATGAGAGTTACATTTCGTATTTATAATTGGTTTGTTGTGGTTACTTATATTAAGCTTTCAAACGGAACTATCAGTCTCTTAATATAAAATAATATATGTAAAAATGCAATAAAATGTTTATGTATAGTGAACATATAAAAACTATTTAGCAATTTCAAAATTTAAATAAAATAAATAGTTTTTTGACGCCATTTTAGTTAGGGTCACCCTAAAATATTTCCTGAACACCATTAATTATTTTCTTCGTATTAAATTGTATTATTTAATAATTCTATTATTTATATTAAATTTTGCCTTTTTATAACCTTTAATTTGATAAGTCAAAAGATACGGGTTCTCGTTCAAAAATTTTGAGTACCCTCAAAATCACCCCATATTGGGGGAGTTGCAAAATTCCAAACTATCATAAAAGAACATCATGTGACCTAGTTACCAATCCCAAAAGCGTTAGGCTATATTTAATTTCATATAATTGTTAATATGAAGGCGAGAGACTTCACTAACATAATGTATAAAAATTTATGAATTTCAATTCTATAGTACCACTACTACACCTCTAAGAAGACAGATAGCGAAGTTATTTTTAAAATTCTAGTTTCTAACCCAGAGCTCCTATGTCAATGTTATATTATTATAGTTATATAGTCCGGCACGTCCCAGTAAACCACGCAATGGTAGTGAGTGGAAACTTCTTCACATACATAGGACTTCTAAACACTCTTACAACAAATACCAAGGCACGTAAAGCCCTATAAATTAACAATCGGAAAATCTGTGTAACAATTATTCATACAAACTTACCCTAAATTACGTAGGACGTCTTGATCCACCAACGCAATTTAACATTTTCTTCAAATCTAAAGAGACTAATGTCTGTATGAAAGGGCTAGATAAATATTACAATAGCACTCATCAACTATTAACATATAGTTTTCTCATATAATTAAGAAAGCACAAATTTTAATTTTCTTTATTACCAATATTTCTTCCTTTTTTGTCATACGTTTCTAAGATATTACATGGTCTTAGTGCAGTGTTATATATGTCTAATTTAAGCTGGTTTGTTATATATTTTTAAATGAAAAGTAGCAGCATATTACTGTAGTTTCAAAATTACTCTTTAATTGATTTGATTTGAATTTATAAATGACAACATAATCAGATATTGTCGTTATCATTATTACAGGAATTATTGACATATTACATTCCATTAGCTTTCTTAAAATTATCCTGTTTCAATGAAAAATAACATTAGTAGCAATATTCGTTTGGGATTACTTTTTCTGTTTACACTGTTATATAAAAATAAATCTTAAATATTTGAATATTCGCACATCCATACTCATATACAAGAAATGTATTTTAATTGCGCTTATATAGTAACAATGTATGCTAATAATTAATAAGAGCAATTTTTTAAGGTATGGATTATTCCACGATCCTTTTTTTTCCAACAAACAATTTTATTTCTTAAGTTTCAATATATTATATAATTACAAGTAGACAAAATTATTATCTCATACGTGTAGAAAAATAAATGTTATTAACACAAAACCGAACAAACAATTACCTAAAATAAACGAAACCATATTTATAGAATTAGTTCGTATTAGACAAATAGTAATTGATTGTATATATGTAGGTCAGAATTACGCCAAAGTTATTTCAGTTAGTAAACTATACAACTTAAAGTCTCATTCTTCGAAATAAACTTTTAATGATTTATAACCTTCGTAGTTACTTTAGTTAAATGACGCTTACAAACTTATCTAAGGTCGAAAGTTATTTCCTTCCCTTAATCGTATTTTTTTCTTGAAACGCTGAAAACTACATTTTCTGCAATCTGGATTTTAAAACATTGTTTTGTTTATATAAATACTTAAATAGCAAATAATTTTAAAGTTTCGTTTATCATTTAAATTCATCTCAATCTGTTACGAATAAAATCTTGTAACTGTTACTTTATTAAAATATTAATGAAAATAACTTGTGCATTTTAAATAAATATTCATCTCAATTTCATGTAATCTCATATTATTTTATTTAAGTAAATAATTAAAGCACATATTAACTAGCTAGTAAATGTAAATATATGAAGTTACTATTTAGGAGTGTTTATTTGACTCTAAATTATTTTTAAAATATTTTTTTTATCATTGTAGGAATATTGAATATATTGAGCCAGCAATATTGGAAAATCATAGAGCAAATAGAGTGTGGTATAAAATGTGCCATTTAATTCTCATTGCTCTGTATTATATTTACGTGAATGGGGGGGGGGGGTAGGTAGCAACGATATTATTGGAGTTGAATGTGTGGTTGGGAATTATTGATTTGTTAAAACGTTTTTATTTAAATTAAATTTAAACTGCAAAATATAAATTAATACACGTTTCACAACAATTGTTCAAAAAAAATTAAATTATCATAATTAATAATATAAAGTCTATTTTTTCAAAATGATTCATTATAATTTTTTGATACTTATAACTTTTTAAAGAGTGATTTCCACAAAATATGCTAATACTCTTTCCAAATTCTACGAAATGAAAGCCGATGTAATCTTGGACGTTAAAATTTTCCAAAAAAATACAAACAATTCTAATTAGATACGCCAACAGAAATATTTTCTTTATAATAAATACATCATATTTATTATGAATTCTAAGAATTTTTAACTTTACCTAAGGGCACTAAAAACCCACAATTAATGTATAACCCTTGGAGTAGACACTTTTATTAAACAAGAAAAGAAATGAGACTTGTGATAAATTGCAAAAGTAGGACGTTAAAACTATTTACGTTGCAACAAAAATATCAAAATTTAAAACAGTACGATAAGGATCCGAGCCGAGTTCAGAAGAGGTCAAGAACCTTTTGGTTTGATGTCTCTACCCGTCATATTTTGAAGCTAAAGACAAAAGACCGTGTTGGCGGCCAAAAGTACACCGGGAAAGTTATGGCCTGGAACCTTGACAGGCAGCCCGTTAAATACACCTAGCTATGACACACCTGATGAAGGAATTTAGAAACGTAAAAAAAAAGTTTTATAAAACCTTTCCTTGAAGTGTTTTAAAAACATTATGTTATTAAATAAATATAAATTATATTTGGCTATTTTGTGAATACATTTAATTTTTTGATGAGTTGTAATTTTTTTGATTTAATTTAATGAGTTGTAAAAACTCATTTATGTGATTATAAAAAGTTTTACAACATTGTTGTATAGAAACAATTTTGGAAAATGTAATATTAGTGTATTTTAAAATAAACTTAATATGTAAATTAAAATAAAAAACAATAATGCTAAATGAAGATTTCCTGTAGAAAAAAACTAGATATCGAGTAAATAATATAAGGAATGAAAGCAATATAAAGAAAATGATTAGTTTTGGGGTATCTAACATTTAAATAACTTTTATAAAACCTACAATACCCATAAAGCAGATACAAATGAATAAAAATTAAGTACAATATAATTATTCAAAATGATTAACATACATTCCTATAAATTTAAATATTACACATTCAATTATTGTGAACATTTAAAAAAATGTCCGTTAACACACACACACGCATATATATAAAAAAATGAAGTTTCATTCATCAATAAAAACATCTATGTAACTTTAATCATGTTGCAACAATGTACAAAGTGAATGTTGTAGATTTGCACTAAAAGAATCGAATTCCAATGCATGTTGTCAAATCCGATTTAAATTATTTATTTTTTTAAATGCAACACAATTATGACTCTAAAGATTACAAAATACTGAAAACGACCAAATTGTTTACACGTATTTCACTTCAAAGAAAATATAAAATCACTTTATTCGCTAAAGTTACTTTTTACATCATAGAATCTTTCAATAACCAGTGAAACGAGTAGTTTTAATTAACACAAAAACGTTACGTACTATAAAACTCGTCGCTGTATCCTGGAACGACAGTGAATAGCTTGAAGCATTTAACAACGATAACTTTTTCCATTATCATCATAAACAAGATCTATACACGGCATAAAGTATAATTTAAAATTAACTATTTGGTACTAAAATGCAAAGTTTGCTGTTGCACTTTAGGAATGTAGTAGGAGGTGTGCCAGTCGTAAAGCAGTTCTCCCACACCGGCAAGTACTTGCATAAAATACAACTTTTTTTTCTTCGTATTTCGTGTGATATCTTCTAGTCTACGTTACGTATTATTTAAGTTGAGTTGATATTTCTCGCCATTGTGAATTTGCATATTTTCACACTTGGTATATTACGCATTGTACGACTTACACTTGATCGACCTCACGCCTTTAGCGTTTAGCGTTCGTGTATCACGAGCGAACTAACTGATGTTTTTGATTATTTTTATTGTGTAAATACTGAATTCATAATATTTAGCATGGTGAGTCGGTGTGAATAGTCTAACACGCTCGCAAGTATTGGTGGTTACTGTTTATCTTGATATATATCGAATTTCATTCTCACACTCTGGGGCACTGTTCACGGCACATGTGTTAGTCTGGCGGCTTGTCCTTCTGCAAACACAATCTGATTTCTTACGTAAAGTTTTGACGTTTTCTGGAATTTTACTCTTTTTTTATTGCGTAAAATGTAAATCATGCGAATTCAACCAAAGTTGTACCAAGTTATAAGTTGTTGTAACAATAACCCTCGTGTTGTTTTAAATGTAGAACATTTTACACAAATGTCGATAAATGTTTCATTATGTTACACTTTGATTACAGTTTTTTTTACGTGGATAGTATGTTTGTTTTATACCTAACAACCTCATTACCGCTTAAGAATAAAGAGCTACACTTTTGAATATTTTAATAGGTCGTAAGAGAACAAGAGTCGGTCGAAAGAGAGCTGACAGTAAAGATATAAGGAGACGGATCTAAACCAAAAATAAATGGGCAAAGGCATTCCCAAATCCAGGTGGCACCTCGTAATTCCCAAACCCGTACACATTACAAGTTATCTTGAATAGACATACATAATGTAAAATCTGTTCAAAATCAGTACGTCATATATTTTTTTAAGGTAATCCTAATTTTACAATAGTTTAATTTCAAATGCTTTTTTATACTTTCAATACCTTCACCTCCCCCCCGGGTTCCTATGGGTGCAACACAAAATTATTAAATATAATTATACGGCTTGTAACCCATATATTTTCCCCCTTGAACCACAAACATTTTGATACCGAGAAAAGTAAGGTACGACAACCCATTCCGAAATGGCGGGTGAAATAATTTCTTCCAATGGGGGGGGGTGTTGAAAGTTTGTAAAATTAGTTACTAATTATCCAAAGACAATACTAAAGTTACATATTTCTATTTTAAATGATAAAGATTGCGCGAGGGTTCCACTATTTTTGGAAAACGAGTTTTTCGGCCACCATTTGGATAGGGTTGTCGTACCTTACTTTCCTTGGTATCAAAACGTATGTGGTTAAAGAACCAAAAAAGATGTGTCACAAGTCCTATATTTACATTTTTAAATGTTGAGTTCCTCCCCCCCTTCCTACTGGACAAACGGAGGGAGGGGGTGGCGTTGAAGGTTTGTAAAACTAGTTACTAATTACCCAGACATTCTCAAAGTTTCATCTTTCTATTTCACGTTGTATAAAAGTTACGAAAAGCATCCCATATTTGGAAAACCTAGTATATAGATCTAACACGAATATAATTGTTTTTCTTGTAAATACAACACCAACGTTTTTTCAATAATATATTTATTAAATTTATAAGTAAAAATTATATAATTATATTTTTAGTTTAATAATAATTCAAAGAGTTGGTCATTTACTAGTAATAATATTTCCACGCTATAGTAATAGAGTACAATGATTTCAGTTTAAAAATTTGTATATATTTTAAATTTAAAATAAATGCATATTGGACTATATATTTTAAAAGTATATATATCAAATGTGTACTTAAATAGAAGTATGGAAATGAACGCCTTAAATAATCATAATGATTTTGATAATTATCATTTTGATAATCATAATCATAAATGATTATTTATTGACTTTCGTAAAAGTCTGTTAGTGAATTTAATGTTTTATTTAATTTTATATTGGGGAGGGGTTGGAGCATATGTTCAGAGCATTCCAAAACAAATAGTAGTATAAATGTTTACCTTTAATAAAGACCTTTTTATAGTTTAAATGTAATTTGACTCCCAATAAGTGGAATTTCTTCCTCAAATAAATGCTCAAGATATATTTTCATTCGAAAAACAGATATGTAGAAGATTTTAAAATCAATGTCATTCGATTCCTATTTTCACACGAAATTATTTCATGTCTACTTAATATTTGGTTTTAAATAAACCAAAATGAAATCTAAAATTTACAATAATACATGAACTCGTTTTTGAAATAATGCTTATAACATAGAAAAAATATGAGGCAATATTCTGAATTGATGGTATTTAAAGTTCTGACAACAAACGAAAATTAAACCTGGAAAATTCTAGTACTCAAACGACAAATAAAACAAACAAAATTGAAGTTAGAGGGTTTAATAAACCCGTGCGTCCAGTCAGGTAACATAGTTGCCATCCTCTGAGGGATTTAAAAAAATACTAAACTAAATCTAACAGTGGGACATTATCTAATACAACTTATATCAATGAGTTTATGTATTCATTGCTTATATTAAGAATTAAAATAAGAAAAGTTAAGGAACAAGTTTACATATATATGGGAAAATGCAAGTCAAAGTTCTCTAATAAAACATAATGTAAAAACAATTACCATAAGTAAATAGGAAAAGTGAAGCATTTTTTTAGAAATGTCTACATTACAATAATAATACGAGTACACTTCATGAAATTGTAAAGTATAAAATAGTATTATGTCGAAGTATTTATAAACGAATGACAACAATTTAAAAGCCATAAACAGTAGTAAATAAGCATACAAAGAATGAAATCAAAGTATATATAACGAGAGAAAAGAAAGGACAAGGAGCGCACGAACCGTTAACGTTTAATGTTAACTAATTTACATTGTTTTTTTTGTAATGACAATCTCTTCGTATTTATTACAATCATCAGGAGTATGTTTTTTTTTTACCAATCAATTCTATCGGGTACAATATATATTGCATTGTCATATAAAATAATTGTAACAAGTAATTATTCACAACAACATGGTACAGTAAAAAAATTCAACGGATTTGTTTTAAAGAACAGTGTAAAGTAAAATAAGAATTATCGTAATATTAAATTTGAAAACAGCTGTTTAGAAAATCACATGATAAATTGGACTAAACCATGTCATTCTAATCTTGTTATTAATTCTTTAGCAAGTATTGTTAAATTTCCACACCTGTTTTTAATTTTTTGTGACACATAAGAGATATTAAATCCCCGGAGGGTAAGGATAGAACCAAGATCAGTAAAAACGCTATTACAACACTTTCTGAATGATAACTAACCGATCTACCATTAAACAAGTAATCAAATCAATATAGCTGTACTAAAATATTCTGAATTGACTTAAATATATCGAATTGCACGTCTATAAGAGATTTTTCTTTTTAAATGTTTACTGGGCGTAGAAATTATAATATTTGGCTGGACAATTGATTCAAATATTTAAAACTTTTTTAAAAATACCGCTAGCGCTCAGATAGTATTAAAAAAAACTCTGATCATTCAAGTATACGCCTGCTAAACACAAAAGACCGACGCACATCTCTAAAAATCCATAGCGAGTCAGTTTCTATTAATAATACCGCTAATAGCTTGTCATAGGCTCACTAGGGCGTTATAATAATGATAGGAATACACCTGACAACTTTTCATATTTTTTTCTTCTTCAAGATCAGCAATATATTTGGCAAGCGTCCGCCGACATCCTTTGTTCGATCGAAGTTAATTGCTTCTTTTTTGCAACTCTGTTGAAAGGTGCAAAGCATTAATTGTTCGACTGACGCAATGTGTTCTGATGTTTCATCAGCGATGTTCCATTGTGAAACGAAAACGGAATCGATTTATCTCCTAGTGGTGCGTGAAATTTTATTTTCGCTAAAACATTCTTTTATTTCCATGACATGCACAGGTAACCAGTAAAGAAAAAAAACGCACGCTCCCCCCTAGTGTTCTTTTTTATTTTTTAGCTTTAAATACAATTAATTAACAAACTTTGCACGAGTTTCCTTAGTTGTAATACAAACTAGAGTACTACGACAATCAAAAGCTACAGTAAGTGGTTCACGAAAAATTATCATCTAATTTTTATTTTTATTATTTTTTTAATGTAATCAACGTCCAAATAAATGGTACAAAAGCGTTGCACAAATATTCTCACTTACTCATCTCTAAATACAAAGCAATCAAATTGTCAGCCAAAAAATGAAAATCAACAATCGACACTGTTTTTGAAAATGTATTTATATTTTAAACAAACCTAACCTAACCTAGTTTAACTTTATAAGCTTGTGCCAAAAACGAGAAACCTATTTGTATATAGATAATTATATCTGAATATACTATATTGTTCCTCTTACTTACAATTACGCACATGTCTTTGGGTCATTAATTTCCTCATTTAACTCAAATTTGTATGACATCTGTAGAGAAGATGTTGTGAAATTACTTTTTTCATAACGTGAAATTAAATATATATATATATATATATATATATATATATATATATATATATATATATATATATATATATATATTTAAAAGTTGACATATTAAAGATTTGCAAAGTTAATTTACTTTTGTGTAATATTTTTTATTCAAGTAATTGTTATACCTATCATTATTTATTACGAATATTTGGTACGCTAAGTTTTACAGATACTAGAACAAGTTTGTTAAATAGAAATATCTATAAAGTGGATTTTTAATTATATAATTCAGTTTCGAGAGAAACAATTTTGCAACTAGGTTTTCAAATGGATCACCTTAGCTTACTTCGTGCTCTTTCCAAATGTCAATCAAATTAGCTTCACACCTAATTTATCGCTCAATTTCAGTCAAATTTAACACACAAATTCGGAAATAGTAATTTAATAGTTATTGTATATTTTATTATACAAAATCATAAATATTTTCGAAATTATTATAAACTAAAAGAGATTTTAATAAAAGATCAGATACGCTATAAAGCACTTGCACCGACACACACACGCTGTCACAGAGAGAGAGAAAGAGAGAGAGAGAGAGAGAGAGAGAGAGAGAGAGAGAGAGAGAGAGAGAGAGAGAGAGAGAGAGAGAGAGAGAGAGAGAGAGAGAGAGAGAGAGAGAGAGAGAGAGAGAGAGAGAGAGAGAGAGAGAGAGAGAGAGAGAGAGAGAGAGAGAGAAAGAGATTCTAAAAATCCCGAGTATAGAGTTTATTATTATTAAATTTTCTAACGTCAAATGTGACCATCTATGAAATTATTTAAATTAGGGTGTTTTTATGTAACGAATAATAATGTTTAGTAACTGTTTTTCCTCAAACATTTTCCTTGAAAGATAAAGATCAGCTTACTTGTTATTGTTTCTTCAAAGTAACAGAGTAAAAAAAAAATCCAATTAAAACACTTTGACAAACTTATTTTGTGTCTGCACATTTTTTAAGTAAAACTTATTTACCTACATTGTGTAATTTTATTTTATTTCTAAGTAAAATGGTAATTTTCTGAAAAGTTCAATAATTAATTTTGTTAAATTATGTATTTTTAATTGTTTAATAATGTAATTAGATTGAAAAAGAAAAATATTTTACAATTTAATTTGTCTCCTTTCGGTTTTGTCTTTCCTAAAGTGACATATTAAAATATATAGCCTAGTAACTGCGCAATTTCATTTAATAAAAATATGTTTGAAGTTGTAGACAGAATCATATTGAAGGACATTGACAAGGGAACGAAACAGGGGAGAGTGATATTGGATGTCGAGACAGCATTAAAATAGTATAATGCAAAATTGTTTGAGAGCATTAAAGGGATATAATGCTGAACTGTTTGAGAACATTAAAGGTTAAGGTGTTTTGAGAGGTTCAGGATAAAGAGTAATATCCTTGCATAGAGTGACTCCACAAAGATCATCCATCATAGAGACACGACTCGAAGATTTATGCAAAACATTATTTTCGCTGACTTTTATTTGCGCAAATAAAACAGTCTGCATAAATATAACGTAAGCAATCCCAAGCGATATGATAATTGCCGTTTCTTGTTTCATTGTGTTTACATAGTTTACATTAATATACAATGTATAATATTTAAAGAAAATACAACCGTCGGGAAACTGGGTGAATATGAAATATTTATTTTGTATGTTTACTAGGAAATGATTACTGTTGTTGTAATTGAATATAATATAGTTTCAGGAAGACTGTTGAAATATCTTGTAGGTACTTTTTGTAAATGTAAATTTTAAAATAGTTTATTATAAGATTCTTATTTATTCACAGTTCTTTTTAAGTCATAATTTTTAAATTGATTTCACGACGTTTCTATCATCTACTGAAACATATAATTGGTGAAATAGAATTATATTTGATAAATATATCTTTGAAATACAACTGTAAAATGGTGACCGTTAGTTTATCGTTTAGCATAAGTGATTAAACATATAATAGTTAAATGTTTTCGTTTTTTTTTTTTTTTTTTACTAACCTCAAATATATCTCTACTATATTCCACAGCGATTGTTAATATACACATCATAAAAAAACAATACACAAAATAAAAGGATTTTTCACAAAAAAAGTTTTACAAAGACAATTCTGTATGAAACGTTAAAATGTCACATTGTATCGTCTTAGATTATATTAACAACATCTAATATTTTCAAACTTACTATAAACAACTAATTGTTCATGGCCATAAACCGTTTTTGAAGTTTTTTTTTTTGAAAAAGTCACAATATAAAATATAAAGGAATGGAACCATACTAAACTTTTTAGACTTACAAAAATAGAATTACATGCAGCCAATACTTTACTGATTATTTTCACAGTTGTTATGTAACGGAAAGAAGAGGGTAAAAACAACAAACTATTACTTCGTCACAAAGGTGGATCTTAAATTAACTCAATAATTATATTCCGTAACCAACTTGTGTCTCTAATTTCAAGCACCTCTACAAAATAAACTTTACACCAATTATGTCCAATTAAATCAATTCTGAGTTAGATATTTTATTCTGCAGCCACTAAGTATTTGAAAACAGCTTTGAAACAAAAAACATCCTTCAGAATCATATTATAACAAACACAAATTTATAACTTCTTATATAATAGTTTGATTTTTATGTATTCTTTGCACTTTATAAACCAAGTTACACAAGCCCTTTCAACAATTCTTAAATAATCCAGATCTCTTTATCTAATGTGCGCAGACCACTGATTAAAGTGGCATTCTGAAATTAGCTTGCACTTTTTAACTCTACTCAATTATGATAATTATAACTAAAACTAGAATATATAGGTATGAAAATAAAAATAAAAGGTAGTGGTTAAACTGAATCAAATATGAAACTGACTAATTCATGATTCGGGTAATTTGTATATTCTAATAATTCGGGTAATTAGAATACTAAATACTAATAAATAAAAAAATAAAATAAATAAAAAAATTAATTAATAATAAATAAATAATAAAATAAATAATTGAATAATTTCTTTTGCATGATCTTTCTTTTTTTTTTACACAAAATACGTTCACATTTTCAAAATAATTTAAATTTTTTGAGTTGGCTAATTTAATGTACAATCCGACTTAATACTGTTTTGTCTTGTCAAAAAGGAATTTTTCTTAAATGTTTAAAAATTATTGAGTTCATTTAAGTTACGAATCATAAACCTGCAACATAACATATGAATCGCTGCACTTGAATTAGGAAAGAAATATTTTTTAAAAGGCGCAGATCTTCAAGATTTTAATGAAACTACAAAATTAAATATCAGAGCTCTTGACTTCGTATTTAGTGTTATTAAAAAAAACCACAACTAAGAATACCACTTGCGAGGAACAGTATGAGCTTAAATTGATTTACAATACTGAAATTCATACGGAAACAAAACTAACCGTTTTTGAGACTACGTTATATATTACGTCCTAATACTTATGTATGCTAGTGATACTTTGACACTTCAAGTGTTTGGTTGTTTGTTTTGAGTGAACTAAATTTTCTAAAATGTCGCTATTGAAGTAAATGTGGGTTGGATTTAGGTTTCCTGTTGAGGTTAGGGCGGTTCTAACGCCATCGTTGGCTCTCTACGAAGCGACAAACTACGTATTATTAATAGGAAAATGCCATCGAAACAAGGAATCAATAGGAATATACAAGGAAAATCAATAGGAATCAACAAGGAAAATAATAGGAAACAAGGACTTAATACAGAAGAGGAGAAGCCAGAAGAGGAACGATGAAGAATACGATGCGTACATCAATCAATATTATGGGCGTGGAGATTATTAATAAGGTAGGCATGGTTAGGTTAGGTATTTTTTTTTTTTTTTCGTTTATCAGAAAGTAAAGTTGTGTCTTTTAGTATTTAGGAACACGTATTCCAAACTATTAAAATAGAGAAATGAAATTTTAATATTACATTTAAAAGCGTACAACTGTGTTGGATAGTAAATTTGATGAAAAATGTTGAGTAATTATTATTTCAAAAAAAAAAATTAATGTTTGATTTTTAAAAGTTAAACATACTTTTTACAAAAATTTTTTAAAATATTTTATTTATTTTAAAACCCAAGGAGTCCGCTACATAGGATTGCGCCCAATTTATCTTCAAATTGTATTCCAAATATCTCATCCCACTACTGAGAAAGTGTTCCTGAAGTTTACATGTATTCTTAAAGCTGAGGCCACACTCGTGACCAGCCAAGCCTAATACCTTCCAAAATTCGAGATAGCCGAGTATTCTAGCAGCTCCAGCTTTGGCAACGATCGTGAAATGTTGGTGGCTGGTTGAAGAGAACGACTAGAACCTTTCAGACACCACCCCAACCCAAAGGAACCGCGTTCCTTCCCGATTTTACATCCCGTCAGGCCACATATTGGTCGAAGAACACCAACAGTTATCTCGTATCGTCTTATCTCGTTTCGCTTGTGGTTTGTGTTTTTATATTCAAATGTTCGGGTCTGTACAGTATTTAATTCAATCACGTCTCTTTAAAAATAAATACTTCTTGATATAATACGAGTAATATATGTGTAAAAGTACAATAACTTATTTATTGCTAAAGACCGGATATATGTACATTTTTGTCTTTTTTGTTAACTTGAAATTCAATATAAACCTATTACAGTAATGAGAAACCATGGGAAGGACGTTGTTTGATGCTTGTTTTATTTTGGGCGGAATCGCACTGTTTGAGATTTGTGCACGAAATTGCACGTATCGAAATATATTGAACGTAATCGCCTTTTACGTTAATAAAAAATGAAATTAATGTTTTTTAATTAATCTATTTCACTATTTTAATGGTTAACCACTAGATGTAATTAAATAGAAATATATTTTTTAAAAGATGTAGTCTGTTTCTATCTTCTTTCTAAAAATGTTTTCTATAACCAACGTCCAAAGCCTAGAAATACTTTCCGCTAATCCTTTCCGTTCAACCCCCATACATTCTCTAAAACAACTCCGGAGAATTTCTGTTCAACAATATTTTGTTTGATCTATGCGCATTATAATGATAAAGATAATACGTAAACTAATCAAAGTGTTAATACCTACTGCAATACCTACTTTGGCGCCTGTATCCTTGGGAAAGTCTTCTGGAAGCACGTATTCACCGAAGAACATTGGGTTAGGCTGGTTCCCAGGCTATGGCGCTGGTGCTTCGTTCCAACAGAGTGAAGCATGCATAGGAAGCAAATATTTACGAACGACTATAGGACGAGGCTGGACATTAGTGTTGACCTAGCTTTATGACAACTTCTTCGTTGACCTCTCAACATTGACAACTCCACTTCAAGAATTTTGCTTGAATAAGAGAAAACTTGATAAAATATTACCATACGATTTTTCGACACTCAGCAATTTAGCAACGTCTCAATTGTAAATAAGTGTTTATTTTAATTAAAACAATTCAGAAATTATGTTAGTACACTTGCAATATGATCTTTGTACAATAATCGATTTGAAGAGATCATATTTTTATATACAGAGTACAATGTAAATACAATTATATTACTTATCCAGTCTTATTTTGTTTGCTCGTGCTAGTAATTTAATCCAATAAAGGTTAATGTTGACTTTATAATGTAGTTTTAAAATGTGAACCCTCGTGACACTAACGTAAACATATTAAATGATCGTCAAGTTACTCAACTTATAAAGTTGACAAAAATGAAATAACACAAAAAGCTGCCGTTAACAATAAGGTGGGGCCTCAAGCCTGTCACATTGATGGATGAAGCTCTTACTTACATTATACCACCTCTTACAAACACTTTCGTATATCAGCAAATATTTCCAAACACTGCATTAGTATTAGACACTAAATAGCAAAATTTACCCCCAATACACAGGAAGGGGTTGCTTTATAATTTAATTTTTATCCGCGTTCCCTCACATACGACGGTAAATCTTGTTTGTTTCCCATCTATCAGGTTACAGTTGTGCTTTTGACTTAATGGAGGATCCATCATAGCTGACTATTGCATACCTGTTGTATCGTGGAATAGGGAAGGGGGGAAATAAGTTATTCGTTTTTACGAAATTATAAGTATATTAGATCATTTAATATTTTAAATCCCTAAGTTATATATTAAATAAAAGATAAATTTACATCAAGTTAAAACATTAAAAAACCTTACATTATAGTTAAGGAGTTTCTCTACTACTGTAACTACTTTCTGTGGTAATGACTGTCGAAGAGTTTTCTTTAGTTTTTAGACAATTCGATTTTATAACTTTTAATTTTAAATCCTATTTAGAAAACTGTCATTTATGACTTCACTAATAGGCTGCGAGTTATAAAGGGTATGACGACAAAATATTTGCTTCTGGGTTATTTTATTTACATTGAGACATTGAAACGCCGCTCAGTTAAAAAAATAAAAAGTCCATTCTGTCAATAATTTAGAGAGCAATGGTTATTAACTTTCTACTCCAAAGTGCAATGGTCATTTCAAATCTTTCATTTATGTGGTTGGGTTCTTAGAGAATAGATTCGGTAAATATTTAAATTCGTTAGAACATAGTTGATCTTTTAGGATATACTTTCAATTTTATTAACTGTTGAAATTAAAAGTAAAACTTCCTCAAATAACAAAAAGTAGCCAAATTTGAACAAACGTTAAAAGGTCATAACTAACTCTTGAACGGAATGTCAAACGAAAAAAAAAAAAAAAAAAAAAAAAACAATAACATTGTTCATAAATCTGTAGACACATGTAATTTTGTCAATGTTTTATTAAGTCATCACTATAATTTGTTAAGATGATTAAAAGGTACATTCAATAAAGAGTCATTTGTATCATTAATTTAGAGAACAATTTTGTAATTCGTGAAAAAAACCCCTAACCCTTTGAAACCTCAACTAATTGTATTTGTGTTCTTAGAAGTTATAGTTAGTCAATACTTATTTACAGTCATTAAAACATAAACTTTCTTATCTTTTTGATATACTTACAAAATTTAGTAATCGTGGAAATTAACATTTTGAAATTTTCATACTTAAAGGTAGCATATTTTGAATAAACCGTAGGTGTTCAAAAAAAGGACTTCAACGGAAAGTCAAACGTAATAACAAAAAAAGTTTCTGAAATGTGTAGAAACTTGTAAAAAAAAAAAAAAAAGTTTTCCGAAGTTAACACTATACTTAATAATGATATGATGAAATGGAAAATTCAATAAAGAGTCTTTTCTATCCCTAATTTTTCTTACCTCAAAAGATAAAATTCAAATATCTCAAATACATACAAATAAGTGGAGGTGGTAATTTCTATACAGCTACCTTGTATAAAGTCGAATTGATTCTTTGTGTTTTGTTCTGTGTTAATTCGTTTATCAACTTTAAGATTTTCATTATCGTGTAAAAAGGCTGCTTTAATAGACTTTAAGACTGACAATATAAAGAACAATATTGTCAAACAATATTATTGAAGTTATGGAATACCCATAATTCGTGAGGTCATTGGTAACAACGAGTAAGTTGGAGAAGGAAGTAAGTATATTCTGTATGTATGTAGAAAAACCACACAATTTTAACTGCAAGGTACACAATAATTAATACAACTTTTTACTAAGTCCAAGAATGTTTTAACTACGAATTTGTTTTATATCAAAATAATATAACCTTTAAAATTCGGGGTGTTTATTATTTACAAGAAATAATTTAAAATAAATGATGTATTTTTAAAATCGTTTTAAGTAATAATAAAATGGAATGAGAAGTTTGTAATTTGTAGACTGCTTATTATATAAAATTCTAATCAAGCCAAGTCTCTGAAACTACTTCTGTTTTTAGTTTCCCATGTCTACCAACTTTTATTATACAAAACTATACTCGTTACTTCAGTTAAGTGGGGAAATAGCAACATCTGAGATCGAAACTTTTCCCTTCTAAATATAGTTCAATTATGCTGCATACATTAAAAACTACATTACTGGAATAAGTGGAATGGACAATAAAAGTTTTTTTTATTAAAGTTTCCTTTTATATTATGAAAACTAATTGTACATTTCTTTAAACATGGATAACATAAAGCCCTTTATACAAATGAGCTTGTTCAAGTAAATCCAAATTTTTTAATATCTAAAGATTAGTTAAATAGTAAAGAGTATAGAGTTTACAAAATATCATCACAGATCTACAGTTAGTGATTAAAAATATTCTTTAATTTTTTTTTGGAAAATATTAACGTGACTTTTTTTTAAGAACAATCTCAACACGCATACACCAAGTGCTTGAAATTGTCCACTGTTGTATACGCGGGTTTGCAGGCGTTTATTATACTGTCTTCTAATTGAAATTGAACCGTTCATCTGGTTTGTGTAACTGCTGCAACTTTGGCTAAATGTCATATCATGGAGACTGACAAACAATGATGTCAGATGTGGGTAAATAAACTAAAACCTAATTTTATATTTCAATGACAGTCTTTTATAGATGCAGGTATTGATTAATGCTATGATATTTCGAAAATAAATAATTTAACAACGATTAAAGTGAGCTCCCAAATATTTTATGACGAATTTCTTATTTCCAACCGATAATGTTCAAATAACATTTCTAGCTTGTAATTACTGGCCTCACGACAATTTTGTGAATAATAAGCCAGCTTGCCTTAGAAATCAGTCATTCACCCTCACGACAATTATGCTTCATTGTTCCTGTCTCTCTTTTCCTGTTACAATGATTCTTTTAATATTTGAGAGTAGGTCACAACCTACGCTGTAAAAATGCTCTAAATTACATCTCGGATATACTTTAGCTGTTTTAAAGTCTTCTGAATTATTAAAACTATTAGAAAATTTGTATCATGATTTACTGATTTACAGTACTTAAGTTTTGTTTCGTCGTATTAAAAAATTTCGACTTTCTTCTTTAACTTATCTCTACAATTATTCTCCATTTTTGGATCTCAAACGAGTTGATTCATAACTCAAATAAATATTATTTAAAACTATGGATTATCGCATTACCAAAGTTGCTTTTTCAACTTTAGCAAATTATCCGATTATCTTTTCGTTAATCAAAATATACAAGATATAGATATAAGAAATATAAATAATTTCCTTCTTTTTTTTATCCAGTTTCGTACCGATGGATATAAAAGTAAACGAACTCTTTAGTTTAGTCTGGAGGACCTAGGAGATAACAAAAACCTTTTTATATGTCAAAGAATATTGTCAGTATTTGTTGTGTTAAAGTATGATCAAGGTTGTTTGGACGATAAATATCAACAATTAATGTTGCCAACCTAATCGAAACAAACTAATATAAAATGAATTATTACCATTTGAGAAGCAATATACTTGACATTTCACAAAAACTGTAAATGAAAATAAGGGTTTATTAAAAATATTTTAATGACAAAAATTATACTATACTTTAATAAATTGATAAATAAATATTCATATTCTATCAACAAAAGACAAGCTACTATCAATGTATAGCTTAAATATATGTAAATACACAATCAAAGCAAACTTCAAAAGTTACAGTTAACTCGAAATTTCTAAAACATACCGGATTTTAATTTTAGTGGTGTGCACTATAAGTTTCACATTTACAGCAAAGTAATTTTACATAACGCCAATCTTGCGTAATCGCCACTTACACCCATATTTTTAAAATATGTGTTCTTGTTTTAGAACTGACTATAGAATTTTTTTTAATCTACTAATAATTGCCAAAAAATCCCATTTAAAAAAAAATATATATATTATTTTTTTTTTTAAATATTTGTTCTAAACAGAGAAAGTTCGAAGGTTATTACTTAGCTAAGGTATAACTTAGCCTTTTTTACGAAAGATTTAACAACTAACTTGATTTAATTAAAATTATTCAAATAAAAATTATTTTGTATACTTCTTCTCTAGAAAGATTTTAAATTATCCCGCAATATTTTCCTGACCTTGAGCTGGTCTGGTTGTTTGTTAAAATGTTTAGTTTATTTTAAATTTGCCTAATACTTATAACTAGGTAGAAAAGTAATGGCGTTGCCACGTCGAAGTCTTTTTCTTATGCTAGGTTTTCAGTAGAGGGTTTTTCTCTTAGAACGAACTAATTAGTGCAAAGTAGAAGTTTTTCCTCCAGAGGTATTCGGGTTTTCCAAAACTGTAGCGTATTTAGTGTTTTCCGCAACAGCTATTTTTTTTGTTAGGTTATTTTTAACATATTTAAACGATAACCCCAGTTGATATTCCTTTTTTCCCTCTCTCATATGTCAAACAATAACTGACGATTTTTCATAATATCGAGATTTTTTTTAATTACATGTAAAAATATTCGCTAGATAAAATAAATGTAAAAAACTTTAATTTTGTTTTTAATCCTTAAATTTAATACTAAATATTAAAACAAACAAAAATATGCCGTCACCTATTTATTAAATTGAATAATCTCTCATTCGTTAAAGAATACAATATCAATTCAAATATTAAGGAAAAAATATTTCGTATAAAAACAAACATTTAGAGTTTTATAGTTTTTCAACGTGTGTACCCTAACGTATATAATGGATACCCTAAAAATGTTACTCTTTCTAATTGTACATAATGATGTTTAAATTTATAAAAGCATTGCTTCATATTGAATATTATTTACTTATTGAATAAAACAGTGATTACAACTGCTTCAGTAATTTTAGAAATTGAGATATTATAAAAAACAAAATTGTATTTTCCAGTTAATTTTTAAATTGTCTTCTTATCTTCAGTCAGAATATATATCTTGTATTAGGTATATAACGTTCACTAAAAACAGAAATAAAATAAAGCAAATGTATTTGCATTGAATACAATAAATTACATTGTAATCAATCTGTGTCATCTCAAATCTAACAATACTTGTTGGTTGCTGATTATAAACTTACAATAATTTATCAGAACACGTGTTTCCACTCTGGTGCATTGGAGAGATATTCAAGAAGATCTGACCTACTTTGAAATGTAAATAAGTTACACTGAAGATAAGTTTTCATACGACATCTAACTTAAATAATGAGTCCTAGCTCCAAGTCATACGAGCTCGTATCGTATTGTACCATATATCTTGATATTGAGAGATGTAATATTGTATCTAGAGCATCTTTGTTTTAAACGTATTTATACTTTCACATAACGATAATATATAAACTATGAAAATATGTAAGTTTTCTAAACACAAATCTTAAAACTACTCAAGTGAATAAACTCAAAGTTTCATGAAACCATGCATTATTTTGTATCAAATTAGTAATTGGAGACTTCCTCTCCGTAACACATTTGAACCCAGTCTCGTCCTTCAAGACAGATGCAGATCTGTGTGCCTGGGGAAATATTGAAACAATTTTACTAATAAATGTTTGAATAAAACATTTTGAACCATCATTGGTTACCCTAAACAGTGGATCACTTTGCTCGTGTTCGAAGAAGAACGCAGCACAGTGTGCGTTATAAAGTGAAATGTAGGACATATGAAGATTGACATTTCGAATACACATTGCGGGCCTGGGTTCCTGATCCAAGGACTACGCCTGTCTCAGGGTCGGTAACAAATGAACTTCGGTCAGGTTAATCCTTGCTTCGTCTGTACTCCTCCCCTTTTCGGGAGTCAGCGATCTTGGGAGGCTCTCCTCGCGTCTTGGTTTTTTGAGGTACCCGAATAGCGATGGCGCATCCTTCACCACAAGATCACCACAGTGCCCATAGCCACCAATGCCACGCGACGTGTTCAGATTTTGTAATGCGACTTGTTTACCGAAATCGATTGGTGGGAACACCGTGACACAAACTGAACTACCTCGTCGCCAATGGGCTTCCACTTGATTTGGACGACCACCTTTGGGTGCCATTTGAACGTATCCATGAAGTCATCAAAACAGCTTAATTGCTCTTCTGTTAATGACGCTGTTGTGCCCGCGAATCTCCCATCACTCTTCAATGGTTTTAAAAGATCGTTTGAGCTTCTCCTCTCCTAAACTCAACGAGAAACAAAATCAATGTGGTGATCAGATTATAGTGCATCAAATTAGAATCAGCGATAAGAATTTATGAATAAGGCTCATGTAAATATTGATATTATTATTATTACGACAAATTTAATAATTGGTGTCATAAATCATTTATCAAATCATCAATAACAAAATAACGGTTGTTCAGGAATCATAATTTTGCCCTACATGCATTTACTATTTGTTAAACGCTGTAGGATATATGATCAAGTGGGCTAAAATCAAATTATACCACAGTGTGATTTTTATGAATTTTTTTCTATTTTATTCTATGATCTATTAATGTGCTATAAACGTTGGTAAGACACATGCTACTTTTTATTGAAGTTTGAACAAAACTTTTAAACATTTTGGCAGTTACGACATTTGAAAAAAAAAATCATAAAAAATATATTTTAATTTATTAACACCTAGATATGTCTGTACACCAATATTATTTATCAGTTTATGTTATGTAACAATTTATAACTATAATACGCATATAATATTCAGTATTATGTTGTGAGTTAATCTTACAAAGAGCATTGCAGAAGAAAGGTTGTTGTAAATTTATTCAGCGTTAAAATGACATAATGATGAAATGTTTGAGTGCATTCAAGAGACTTTTGCAAGCTATATTCGCAAACAATAAAACGGTTTTATGATAAGCTGTTGGAAATTGTTAAATAGATGTAACAGGATCTATTTGAGAGCTATGAATAAGGGAGTCGAGAAACATAACGCCATAAGCTGTATTGAAATTAAATAAATTACTAATTTAATGAGAATAAAATAGTAACCCAATGATATAGGAAATTTATACAGAGATTTATAATGGTGAATATTTTGCGAACGAATATTCGATTTATTTCAGAATTTATTACAACGTATAATGTGATTTGACGCCAATTTCTTTTAAATTTAGGAAGACAATTTTCAATTGTTGGAGATTATAAAAAGATATATTTGAATGGTTTCAGGAGATTGAACGTTTTGAAGATTTTTTAAAGTTAAATTATACAAATATCCAATGAACCTTGTGGTTAATAAATATAAGAAAGAAGTAATACCCAAACCGCTAATAAAATACTAACAATTAATGTTTCAATGTTTAATGTACATTTCGGTATCGTAGAGGGATGTAAACCAATACTAAACTAAATGAAAGAATGAGACGACTTATGCACCCGCAGGTCTCCTTCACATTGGTCAGATAGCTTTCCCCACCTACCTAAAAAGTGGTAGAGCGGTAGTGCAGCTAAATCTAACTTCACTAATATAACTTACAATTAATAATTTTAAAAGCGAAGGAACGAATATATACATATATATGAACTGTAAGTTAGTTAAATTGACGAATTCTAATGTGATATAATTCAGAATTGATTAAGGTCAAGAAAGATAGGTGAAGGTTAACTGTTTCTTTAAAGTTTAGCTAAAACAATTCCGACTTGAAGGCGAATTAGAATGATAATTATCTGTTTGAAAGCCAATAAAACTATTAAATGCTGAACTATTTAAAAGAATTATGTAGAGATAATGCTGGACTCTTTGAAAGTATTAAATTCATGCTGATGTAATTGTAAGCACTAAAATGAGATATTGGATAACTGTTTGAGAGCTTAAAACAAAATTATTACTGAAGTGTTTGAGAGGATTATTTCTATTGAAAATGGCTTATTTTAGTACTTCACTTGTACAGATTTTAACCATAATAGAGGCACGACTTTAAACTTACTTAAAACACCATTTTATTTGACTTTAATTTTAGAAAATAGAACATTCTGAATAAATGTTATTGACGTATTCTTTGCTATGTTATTACTGTCGTTAATACAAAATGTACACAGTTTTAACGTAATGTATTCCAAACAATAATTGTTACGAATTTTTTAAAGCATATTTGTACCGTTAGCTTTCTTACAACCTATTTATTTCCATACGCGCAAGTGAACGATTATTCTCGCAAAGGCTTTCAAAGGGTTTTGCTAAGGCTGACACTTAAGTACGTTAAGTAAGTAAAGTTTATGAACTTTAAAAAAAGGAAATCTTGCAAAAAGCTACAGTTATCAGCGAGCCTCGAGCCTGTCACGTTGATGGATGGGATCCTTGCACTCACTCGGTAGAAGAGATTACATTATGCAGGTCTTTGGTAGAAGCCTTAATGTGTTTTGAATTGAACTTTGATGGTAAATAATACTATGTAAATTCTTTACTTATCTTGTTCATGGAATGTTTATTTTCATTCAAAAAATTTCACTTTGTAAACAATTGAAAAGAAACAAACCTTCGGAGTGAGTGAATAAACTATTTTAACAAGTGGACTCCAATCTACAATATTATACAATATTAAATGTTAGTAATCACAAAATATAAGCGTTTTATCTGAAATAACAAGTGACTACATATTATAAAAAGAAATACAGGATGACACTTCATATAAAACAACAAAACATATGTAACGATTGCTTGTTAAATATACTGACCTGTCTACCATTATATGTAGACATTATATGGATCATGGATGGATAGAGAGTATTATTAATGTATATATCTTAACTATTATTTTAACGTTACAGATTGTATAATTTAATGAATTCATTGTAGTATTTACCCAACCAGACTATACAATGGAATAAAAGAAGTACCACTAGATTTATTACCGAAAGAAGGTTTTAGGGCCTCGTAGGAAATGTTTAATTGTATTGGTAGACGAATTTGTCCAGTAGTTGTTTTAAAACAGTTGTTCTACTGAATTTCTGTTACTCTTAATGAAGTTGTCTGGCTACTTACAGGTTTTAAGATAAGGTAAATAAACAGGATGTTTCCAAAATACATTTCAAAACCTCAGGATATGATGCTCTAAGTCAATATGGGTAAAAGAGTTCCTATTCACATATGTCCTAAAATGCTCAAGTCAAAAATTGTTAGAGACATTTTGTATGTGACTTTTTACCTATGTACAAAAAATCGGGACTTTATTTTGTATGTATTCAAAATGACAGCCGTCCAAACTCTTAAATATCGAATATATAAAACACCACTAACTTTACAAATAATTTTAAAACGGCCGCCATTTTGGTAATATGTTTTTGTGTATATTGATAAAAACTAAAATAAAAATATACCAAATTATATATACCAAATTTGCAATCGGAGTCTAACTTTAGGAAAAATTTAATGTTTTTTTGTAAAAATGCAAATGGCGGACAGACGGAAAACAATATATTTAGACCTTATATTCGTAGGTACTTTTTTACTTTACTTATTTTGACCTAAGGAACCGATCCTGAATTTTTGGAATGTAGTTATTAAACACCTATTATTGTATAAAGTCTTGAATACAATTACTGTTGTTAGTTTATGAATTTCCATAAACATGTGGTTAAATTATTTGTTTATAATGTAATCAAGTTTAATTTATTTTTAAAATCGATAAGTAATAAAATTAACACCAATTTCTAATACAAGAATATTATCGTTGAAAATCTAAACCAAGAACCCAAATAAGCTGAGTACATATAATACGGTATTATTTACTCTTGCGTGCGTTTTCAAGACAATTTGTTTTGTTATTAACCATTAATAAAAATAATGCACAACATTTAATATATTTTGTTGACAAGATAATTTATCTATATACGTATTAAATTTATGCAATTTACAAAATATATTTGCTTTAATTTTTAGTCTGATATTACAGTAAACTAATTACAGTACTATCAATAACCGGTGCATTAAATTCCAATTAATTAGTGCTTCACTAAATAAACGATGGAGTGGGTTGGGTTTAGAACTAGTTAAAGTAATTATGAAATTAATTTAACGGTAAACAAGTTTTCAAATTTACACTAAAATTTTTTACCTACAGAAATTTAAGTTAATTTTTTAATTATTAAAATATATATTTTATTTCTAACTTAGTTCTTTATGGAACGTGTTTAAGTTAGATAAATTGTTGTTTTGATATAAATGTATTTTTTTAATATTTATTTTTAAACTATTATATTTAGGCCTAATGCAATAAAAGTTTGCAAAACTAAATTAAATATCACACTAATATTACAGCACTATTTTATGAATAAACTTTATTATTTAGCTGTATATGTTTCGCCATTAGACATCATCTAATAAGTAATGGTTTACTCTTGTTTTTTTTCCGCCTCTTTTTTAAGGTATTTTGAATTTGTATTGTTGTACCCATAATGTTTTATATGTTTGACTTTGGATATTTGGTATTCATTTCTGGTTTAGTAAAATCCTAATCATTATCTTCTACATTATATTTTGGAATTTATTTTTTCTCTTAATGTATGTAATTTTACATTTTGGGTTTATATAACAGTTAACAGTCCATCTAACAATATATATATATATATATATATATATATATATATATATATATATATATATATATATCGTTTTTTATATAGTAAATACAAAAAAAAAATGTAGATAAATTTGGTTCAACTAATTTATATTCAAAAGTGTGCAAGTGTTAACATACATAATAAGAACACGTATACAACACTAGTGAGGTTCTGTTATTAAAGTTATTTGATAATGATTAGTTATTTTATATCATTAAATTAGTTTAATCACACATTTACAGTCAATTGTGCACATAAAAACTAATGCACGACGTTTCGAGAATATAAATCAACTGTTATTTTCAAGTGTAAAACTTAAAACAAAAGAGAGAAACACGAACATAGCCTGTAGCCTAGAGTCATGTTGGACACTAAAACAAAAACTAGAACCCAAGAAAAATAATTTAATTTTACAGTTGATGACTATAGTACTTATACACTCGAAACATAGGGTCACCGGCAATCTACAAAACTCAGGCATTCTATAGAATACCTAGCATTCTGAACATGGCCTAAACACTTTTGCCAAAGTATGTAATAAAGTAACTTTATTAGATCTTTACTCACATTGCCTAGCTATTAAATGAACAATTTTGTTCACAAAATTATTTATTTTAATATAAAAAATGATAACAATAATAAATGGAGAGTGGGATGTATGTGTACTAAATAGTTACTAAAATAAACCCAACCCAACATAACCCAACCAGAAAGCCATAGGAAACTGGTATTCCAAACTCTGCCTAAAGGCCAGCCGGAATTCTATACAATAACTAGACAAAGTATGATATTTAAATAATGCCTAGAGATTGTATACAAAGCCTGATTTAACACATTACCGGTGAAATGTACACAAATGTTGGCAAATGTCGGGTTAAATTTCATTAATAACTTTGACGTCTTATCATGTCGTATTATCGTATCGTCGTATCATGAAATGTTTGACCTCGAATTTCATATCAAAAATCTCTCATAGATCTGTCAATTAAATGATTTAGCCACCGTGTTTGCTAATTAATCCTTTCACAGGTCTCAAGGGAAATCTAGGTGACGTGTTTCTCAGTGTGAATAGTTTGCTTGCTTTTAAAGAGGTACGATTATCCTAATTAGCTCAAAATGTGGCGCCGTATTAGCTGATTATCATTACATTGCCTTTACAGTCACGTAGTGTATACATTGTTCCATCGTGGTTACTGTTATTAGTCATAAGTAACGTACTATCTCAATTTTTTTGTTTTGATTTAGAGGGAGTACAAGTATTTTACCTAAGTAGTTAGTTGAGGTGTCGCCTTCACACGAGGCTAAACTATCGCATAAATGATACACATAAATAATTAAATTATTTTATAACCATATGTTTAAAATACAAACAGATATTGAAATCGTTCTCTCCTAAAAAATTTTTAGGTTGCGTAAAGCTGAATTAAACGTGGTAAAATTAAGTGTTTCTAGTAGTTGCAATCACATTAGAATTAATAATTAGATATTTTAGGCTGTGATTCACAGTATGAATGTTAAGCCTGGCACTCTTCAATAATTTTAAGAAAATACTTTAGTTAAAGAAATATGTTTGATTTTCTTCTTTGTCTGATTTTAATGAAAATAAAGTGACTCTGGCATAATAAACACTGATAGTTGTGCGTCTTGTACTTTATTCAAATAATTCAATGCCGCCTTTTTCTATGGTAATTTAACATTTTAAATTCCCATATTTAGGCTTAATATCTTCAAACGACATGCTTGTAAAAGTCTAAAGGGAGAATGTGTGCTTAGAAAATCTAATTCCCGTCGCCGTTGTTTTAGAATTCTCAACCAGGTTCGTTACCAATTGTAGATGCCAAAAAATCCCACGTTTCTGGGTCAACATCGTAACTTTGTACGTGGAATGAACCCGGAACAACTCGTGAATCCTGAGGACTAACTACAAAACAAGCTGGGGCTCACATTTAGGGGGATTTTACAATTGTATATTGATATTTATGTCGTTTTTTGTGAATTTATTAGTTTTTCGGGTCAATGACTAAACAATTGGACCGTTTTTTTTATTTCTCATATACACTTAGTATGAAGAAAATGATGTAATGAGTTAAAGAAACTCCTCCGAACTTTTTGGGGTTAAATATTTTTTGTATCCCCTGGGAGAAATAGTAGTGTTTTTAGGAATTTCGAAACCTTAAGGTGTAACATGGACTTTCATATTGCGCGTTAGGGGAGGTTGCAGGCGGGCGAAGAAGTGACGTCACAACGACTGCTAATAAATACATTGACTCAGCTCCATTTCGCTGTCAAAGTTTACCATGTAGCCCTCACGATTTATCTTCCGTTTGCCTTTTATTAATTTTGTTAACAAATAATTGTACAAACGTTTTAACTTGAAAAATCTTTATATAAATATCAAAACGGCGATAAATATCTAAAAAAAGTTTATTTTACTTCCAGCAACTTTGTTCCTGGCGTTTTCACCTTCCATCACAACAACAAAAAACATAATGTTTTTGAAATGCATATACAACTACGAAACGCATTGTCAAAACTCACTCCAAGACCCAGTGTTTCTCACACTACACCAGTTGGCTTTGAGACAACTGAGCATCTCATTGACAGAAGTCAGACCTCTATTATGAACTGTACAGTACAAATGGGCATACCGGTTTTAATGAAATTTGTTATTTTGACATATTTTAACCACATCTCGGGAATTTATTACATTTTTTGATTAGTCAACATTTAGCGGGAGCTTCCATAAGGGAAGAAATATATAACTTTTTTAAAAATCGAGCTCTAAGATATTGATGAAACAAAGACTAAAACAAGTCCACATTTGCGAGTTATCTGTTGAAAAGCGACAACACTATCGGATGTGGGCGTTGTAATGCTATTAGTTAAAAAAAAAAAAAAAAAAAAAAAAACCATTTCTACCAATTTCGATCAAATTTTAATGAACTGTGTAGTGAAATTACCTAAAACCGTGTAAACAATCGCAAGTGAAAAATTATTAAAATTGATAAATAATTTTCAAAAAATACTGACCAACTCCAATAAATAATAGGTTTTTGTCATCAAACACCACAAGGAAGTTTATTTATTTAAATATATTTCGAATGTATTAGAAAGCAGTAGGCCTATTTATATTATATTTTTACAATTTAGTTTTAGTTTAGTTTTTTATTTTTATTTGAAGATGAGTGAGTGAGAAAATGAATGTAATGTTTTTTTCACCATTTATTATTCCTTTTACCATGACGTATTTTCAATCAACTTACTTTCATCGCATTTTCTGATTTTTTGGGTCAATACAAATTCGGATACGGTTTCAAATGCTGGCAATTTTATTCAATGTAGCTTCTGTCGAAAAATTGAAAATGCGTTTTTTTTGTCCAATAGTCATTGCTCCAAAGAAAACATTCATTTAAAGTCCTCTGATTCATTTTATCCCCCTCCCTAATTGTGTGTGTAATCTAATATTAGTACATTTAGGTCCACTGGCCGTGGGTTAGATTAAGTTAGGTTAAATTTTCACCTTTGCTATTTCATTATAGTTTATTTCGATAGCGATATAGAATCTTAATCTCCTTAGATCATTGAAATTTTTGTATGTTGAAAATTAAAAAAAGATGAATTATTTTTGTATGAATGGGAGAGTATTAATTGTGCACAATTCTTTCTGTATGAGGTTGAGATTACAAACCTTAGTCTTAACAGTTTGCAAATGACTTGAAGTCGCACACTTTATCGCATGACCTACTTCCATAATAACTCCCAGAGTCACATTGCACATTAACTCGGTATGCTGCTTCTTATCTATAATATAATAGTTTTGCGTCTATGAATAATATTTACTTTCTTTGATTTCCTTCAGTAATAAAATAAAAGGTAATGTTTTATTTCAAAATTATTTCCATGTCAAGACACATGACATTATCATTGATTCTTTATTGACTTGAGCAAGTAAAATCAAAACCTGTCTTAATTAATGTTGTTTAAAATGAAATAATTTATTGGTTATCATCCCCTTATAAAATGGAAGTAATGGACATAATATAAAAACTCCTAGCTCTCGAATACTGTACTAGCCTCAGAATCAGAAAGGAACAATATTTGGTAAAGAGAGGCCTGAGCGGAAAGACGAAAGAGAGGGATTTAACTCATCACTACATGCAAAAAGGTGTGGATCCAGATCGAGTTGGGTTTGTCAAGTAAGTACTCACTATAAATGAACCTTTGTGAGTGGCATGTCTTGAAGTATGCAGAGTGTTTCTGAACTATCCTTACAAACTTCAGGGTATTCTTCCGTGAGTAAAAAAAATCAAAAACAGGATGTCTGTCTCATTTTGTTGTCCTTATATCCATCCATATGAGATTTTTTTTTAAAAAAAGTAGTTTTTAAAAACTGTTCTAGAGAATTGAATTAAGTTTGGGTGCATTGGTGCTATTATTAAATTCAGTTAGTATGTTATGTATCATTATAACCAACTAGTTTAAAAATGGCGGACATATAAAACTATATATTGAAATAAACCTAGAACAAGCTATTTTACTAAATAAATACAAAACAACCTTTTTTTAGTAGGATTTTAAACAAAACCGTAGTGCGTTTGTTTTAAAAATTGGGTGAAAAATAAACAAGAGTTGCAATATCATGTCCGGTCGTGCATGGCTATTTTCTTGTCATGAATAAAAAAATAAATAAAAAAATAAGTAAAAATAAATAAATAAATTAAAAAAACAGGTGATATTAAAAACATTTTGATAAATTAACAGGACACTGGTCAGGTGATCTATTATCTGTAACATAATAACAGATGATATGTTGAATATCTAGTATCATTAAATTACTACGTAGATCAATTCTCGTACATATTTAATTTCATAAAAGATGTATTTATACAACTACTAGGATTTCAGTTATTAAATAGTTACTGTTAATATAACTCCAATTAAAATATATACCTAAAACATAGCTTATATTATTCATTTCATTGTTGTTACGTATCCTCTTCTGAAGAGGACAAAAACATAGCACGTTCGGACAAGAAATTCTAAATCTCGTATATTTTTCATCCAATTAAAAAAAACTAAAACAGTTAGTGATTTTTAATAAATATTACTAAAACGGCCATTTGTTTTGTAAAATTGCTAGTTTTGGAGTTATTTCAATTTAAAGCTTTGAATAATCGCCATTTTGAAACGTGTTGGGTTACAATAATGAAACATAATATACTAACTGAAATTTACAGTAATAACAAAGAACCCAAATCTGGTTTAATTCTGTTCAGCTAAATTTAAAAAAATATATTTAAAACATATAGAGTTGAACAGAGGAAGAAGGAAACTTAATAGACTCAGGTTGCTTTAAGTTTTTTACTTCTTTTTACCAAAGGAACAATAAATACCTCTAAGTTTGTATGGAGAGTTTGGAACACTCTGTATGTAATTTTATTTTATATTTTTTTCAGAAACTAATTAAAGTAAGTTTTTGAAAAAAATGTTTTATTTTTCAATGTTCCAATATAAGAAATATTACAGAACTACACTGGACCAAGGAGACAAAATAATCTATTTTAAAAAGGTACATTTAACATTTAAAGTAGCATTTAATATAATACTTGTAGGTACCCTCTAAACGATTAAAAATAAAAAAATAAGTAAGTTTCAAATCAAAGTTCGTGCTTACACTAAAAACTAAATTAAGACAAAACTAATTTGTTATTATGTATTAAGTTTCTATTAAGGACTGTATTTCATTATCTGAGTTAGAATAGATCCACTTCATAGAGTTAAAATTTGTCAACCTATTTATGCTCTACAATTAACAACATATATTATCCCAAATAGTTTTTTAAGCTCTTTGAACATTACAGTAGATATAATTTATTTTGCAATATAAAAAATAATAAATCATATATAAAATCATGGCACAACATATTTAAGATGGGAATCGAAATCTAGACATCCAATAATAATTATAGAGTAATATTTAGGTATCGTTTCGATGTTGAAAATATTTGGAGCATGTATGGAGTAATAATATCAAAACTTAACACATACAATGTGTTTAGAAAACGTCGTGTCAAAAATTAACTGGTGGTAATATAGGTCAAAATAAAGAAAACGTTCCTAGAAACATATTTAGAAATTGTTTCGTGTTCTATTTTTCGGCCTCGTGTTTTAAAAAAAAAATACAAATTACAACTTTTTAAGTTATTAAAATTTCGAGTAAAATTTCGTTTATCATCAATTTTTAAAATGGGGTAGTAAAATTATTGTAAATTTAACGGTGTTTGACATATTCAATATAAACAATTTAAAACAGTCAACACGTCAACAATTTATAGGAAATAGTTGACTCTAAATTTATTGATAAAAATGTAACAGGAGAAACGTGTACACTAAATTTCGACTCTAAATCTAAAAAAAATTTCAAAATACATTTCCAAAATAAATAATATGTCCTACATATTGAAAACGAAGCGTTACTGTATATATGTTTACATGTACATTTTCTTTATTTTCAGCTATATAACCACCACTAATTGTTTGGCACGCTTAACACTTTGTATGTAAGCAGTTAACTTTTAACTCTCGTTTACAATTTTTGTTAAATTATATAAATCCTAATATTATATTGATTTGAATGTAATAGGTCAATTAAACGATAATTTCCTTTTTTCTTTATAAAAATAATTTTTAAATATAAATTGTATATCTACTAGAAAAAATCTGTCTTGTAAAAGTAGTAATGATATGTTATAACAGCTCATTATTTTTCCGCGTCAATGTTAAGATAGATGGTTGTAGGTGATAAACATCAATCAGTCTGGTATCAGATACCTTAAATATGCTTTGCGTGATTTTGATTGGGTGTCTTACTCAACTCCTTAGTAAGTAAATGAATTCGGCTGCCGGTGAAGAGTTTACTGGACCAAGATGCTGTGTTCTAATCTTCCAAAATAAATCTTTGATTAATAGTTCTCTCAAAATATCAACTCTTTAGGTTTATGATTTTATATGTATTACTGCAAATATAGCATTACTGAGATTATATCTGTTGATATTGGCACTGAAAAAATCTTTAAAAAAAAAGAGAATAAACAGGTAACAAGATTTTGTGTTCTTTTTATTATTTTCATTACTGTAATTTCTGTGGTATTTATTTTTTATTAAATATACACGAATACCGTGTAATGATTAAAATTATATCTGAAGAATAAATATGTAATATCTACTTCTAAAAATCCACAAGTTTGTTAAATTTCTCAATTTTGCCAGTTATATTCATATAAAAATCCATGTAAAATTTTATACCATATATACTAATATTTTCGGAACAGTTTATAACGTAAAATAAGTTAGTTATGTTATCTATACATTCATAAAAACATGAAATAACAATTTTTTGTTAGTTTTAAGTTGAGCTTTTACAAAAACCGCTGTGCCACAATTGTTTTACAATTACTGTGTAATAATTATATTTTGGTGATATAAATTATGGCCCAATAATAATTATCTCCTATAATTAAACAACTATTATGATACAGACTCTTTTAACTCTACTTAGTATTAAACTCAAGCCACATGTTACGTATCTGGAGCTATTTTGTATTTTAAATAATGTCATTTAATTCAGTTACTCGCTTACTCTTCAAATATTATAAATAAGTTAAAAAGTATTAACAAACCTCCAATTGAAGGTATTTACATTATTTGATATTATAAAACATTCCAAAGGTAACCCAAAAAGTTAAGGATATCCCAAAAGCTTTTTTATGTGGATTAAGTTAAAAAATCGAAATTGAAACGTTGATTAAAATTCCCTTCTGGCGTGAATTAGATGTATTAAAAGTAAAACATCTACAAATAAAAAAAACCCCGGGTTTGTTGTTTATCTGTGTTGTTTTATTAATCGTCAGAGCCCTAATCTTATTTATTTGATAATCATATTAATTGAGTTGCAAACGTTGACATTTTACTAAACGTATATTAAAATACCTTGCACTGGTTTTGAGATATTGCACCATATAAGACCATTTTTACTGATCACAAATGAACGGCTATTTTTCGAAGGATGTTAACTAGTATGTTTTTGTAGATCTATAAAAACTAATTAAATATATATATATATATATATATATATATATATATATATATATATATATATATATATATATAAACCAATAACCCCAATTTTGAGGCAAAAAGTAATCTTATAGCTGCATTCTTTCAAAATTTCTAATATATTTAGAATTTGTAAATGAGAAAGTTATTGCATATTTTACAACGTTTCTCTGTTACTATTTTAAATTAAAACGATCAACTGTAAAGTATTTCAAACATTTTAGATATTTTTTTACCCATTAAAAACAGACTTTTAAATCTCATGAAATAACTCAAGCATTATTTGTTCGTTACTAGAGAGAGTTCAGTTACCATGCCAACGGGCTTACTTTGCTCCAATAGATGGTTTCAACAAAGTTTCTCAGCTCCGTATTAAAAGGGAAAGTCCCGCTTGTCACGCCTATGCAAAACAATATTACAATCACAGTCACTCTGATCACGAGAACCCAGAGACACGAATCCGAAAGAGAGATCTCTTCGGCTTTCACTGACATTCTACGTTTCACAACGTTTGATCAAATTCTCTTTCTCTCTCTAAGGTTATTATCATATTTCGTGTCATTAAACTTTGATCGAACTATGCTAATATTGGCTCGTGCACGAGTATTGCCACAAAACTTTATTCGACGGTTATACAAATCGGTAATAATCTTTATGCCCTGATTTTATTTTGGTCACGATTTGGCTCTAGTTTTACTTCTCACGTTTTCCCACAGTTTATAATGACCTCTATAAGTATTTGGAGCTATTGTTTTACAATATAACAGTACAAATAAGTGTTCATATATATATATATATATATATATATATATATATCAACAAGAAAATTGTTAACGTAATAAAATTCATTACAAAATTCTTGGACTCTTTATATTATCTTCATTTAAAAAATGAAGCTATGATGACCTTGAGTTTTTTTCCCATTTAAACAACAAGGAAAATGTCCATATACATATATACATATTCCTTGTTGTTTAAATGGAAAAAACAACTCAAGGTCATCTTAGCTTTATTTTTTAAATTAAGATAATATAAAGAGTCCAAGAATATTGTAATGAATTTTATTACAGGAACAGTTTTATTGTTGAACAAACATGAATATATTATGTTCCCATACAGAGAACAAGAGTGGGTGACTAGAGACGATCTGTAAGGATAGATGAAAGAAAGGGATATAACTGAACACTACAAGGAAAAGGTGTATATCCAACTAGTATCATTCTGGATTGCCCACATCTGTATTGACTAAAGTGAGCCCCTGTAGGTGATATCCATTCATCTAAAAATTAATGTAATATTTATTTCACTAGATATCTCGATTATATCATCATTTGTGTATTTAATATATAATACACGAAGTTTCGAGTATAATGATCAACTCTCGTTACCAAGAAAAAAAATAACAAACATGAAAAATGACAACAAAGCCTAGTATCCTGAAACTCGGTTGAAAACTAAAACTAATATATAAAAATACTACAAATAAAAAATTTAATAATATTTATCGAAATGTATTTTAATTATCCAGTTACTTGAAAACTAGAACGAATTGGTTATGTTCTTATCGATGTATTATGTTCATCCAGTTATTATATGTAATATCAAAATGTTTTTGATTTATGTTATATAACCAATCTTACATACTAATAACCTTATAATCTTACATACGACCTAACCTAAACAAACCAATACATTATAAAGCCAAACAGATATGTTTTTGAATTGATTTAAGTTAGATTTATCAGTAGGTCATAGCATAATTATATTGAGTATTAGAAATAAATGTGTATTGAAAACGTTTTCATATTACACATATGAACGGTTAACGACAAGCCCGTTATCTGTAATCCGATGATTGGATGTGTGTTTTTTTTTTTTTTTTTTTTTTTTTTTTGTAACAAACATTCTCATTGTTCATGTATTAAACATAAACATTTAAATTTTTTAGGGTTCTAGCTCCTAAATGGTTGTATTAACAATATCAAATATAAAAAAAGTCTGAGTTTGTGCACAATCCGAAAACACCGTAAAATAAAGAAGGTTTAATAAGTAATTAATTATGAAATTGGCTGCTATTTTTGAAATGTCGGTAGATTTTTGAAATTTTAGTTTCATGTTTTTAATGGTCACTAAAAAGTAAGTGAAGTCCCACGTTTAAAGTTTGCTGTCAATCTTGTAGTTTCAGACATCACAATTTCCCTGTTTAAATGGACACACTGTATGTACAGGATGTCAGCAAAATCATTATCACGCTATACAGGATTCTATACTACATGTCTAAATAAATGAATACTGTTCAGTAACTTTTTTTGGAATTCGTTTTTTTTCTTTAACAAAAACTCACTATAACAACAGAAATAAATAAAATTTAAAACTTGGTATACGCATTTTTTTTTTTTTTTCTACGATTTACAAGTGTACCAAACACAAATAGTTTACTTTCACAATTTTCAAAATGGCGGCCGTTTAAAACTTTAAACGTTGATTATCTCCATAACCATTAACTTTAAATCATTTTTAAATGACCGTCATTTAGAAAATTATAAAAATAAAACCTTTATGTTTGGTACATTTGTAAATCGTAACATGAAAAATACGATTACCAAACTTGAATTTAACATTTTATCAATTTCTGAACTTACAGCGAGTTTTTGTAAAAAAAACAGAATGGCGGATTGGTAAACTTAGGTGAAATCCAAAAAAAAGTTACTAAATGTTTTTTTAAATTTATTTCGACATGCAGAATCCGATCATGTATAGTTCGCTAAGGTTATTTGTATTATGTTTTTTGTTTTACTTACGATTTTATACAACGGTTTGGGTCAATAATTTTTAGGTTTCAATATAAATAGTTTGAATGAATTCTGTAGAACAGATTTGGAGACATAATATCTTTTATAACAACCATATAGCCGATTCGTAGTGGGTTTTTGTCAATAACCCATGCAAGAGTTTTTTGGACAAATACATTAGTGCGGCTTTTTACTAATTACAATTAAGCAAGAATTAATTTTGGAAGAGTTAGTTTTATTTTTAAGTTTTTGTTAGTTAATAAAATATCCTAAGGTATGCCCAGATTGCAAATTTTATTGAAATCGGTTGACGGTTTTGGTCTTCAAAAATGATGAACGCAAGACAAACAAATATCGTTCCAAAAACCACTCTCCACGTCTTTGTGTGAAAGTAACAAATAAAATCCACGCAAATCTACTAAGTTGAATGCACGCTTGGAATATAATAACCTCCATATATCATTTCATAATACTACTCATACAGCTGTCGTATTATGTAATTTACAAAAATCAAGTTGGGCTATGATAAATGGTCAAGACAAATATGATCTCTCAGGCAGCTATGTAACCTGATATGACATCTGACCGTGGTGACCTCTTACTTTCTTTTTGTTAGTAGGAATGTTGAAACAGAGGGCACTGCCCCACCAGAACTAAAATTTAGACATTAGAATTTTTAGATGTTGAATTTCTAAAATGTTGACGTAGGAAATGAATTGTAAAAGTAAATAATATTTGGAATTAAAATTAGAGATATTTTAATCGGAGATTTGCTATCATTTGAATACAGACAATAAATATTCGACGTTTCGACGTTATAAATCAACTCTCGTTATCAAGTGGGAATATATAGTTTAAATGATTTAAATGAAAAACACACCAACATTGCCTGGTAGTGTAGGGCCATGTTGGAAAGTAAAGATAAATCTATAATCTGAATAAAATACTCAAGCCTAAAAACAGGTCTGAGCAATTAAAGCTAAAAAGGGAAAACATGGATTCCTCAAACAAAAAAACAATTTTTTTTTCAAATTACACCAGCAGGATGAAACGTCTTCCTTGCAAATTATAATTAGTGTTTTATTTAAAAAAAAAAAAAAAAAAAAAAAAAAAAAAAAAAAAAAAAAAAAAAACAGTTTTCTGCTTCAGGAAATCAATGTATTTCCTAACTAGCTTTGACTTTTTAGGCCCATGTTTACAAAATTTCTATTATTAATTTTTTTTCTTTGTAGATGTAGTCTTAATTTCCAACAAGTTCCCAGGTTACTAGTCAATGTTGACGTGTTTTTCTCAATATTTTATTTATGTTCTAATTTCACAATTGACAACGAGAGTTGATTTATTCTCTGGAAACGTTGTGTATTGATTTTCTATTCACAAAGGCAAGTGAATGTCCAATTAAACCGTTTTATTAATATGAATAGTCCATCATTATCAGATAACTCTTACACTATGTATACAATTTTATCAAAATGGTTTCAATCATTCAGGAGACTTATCGTTTTTAATGATGCTTAATTTGAAGTTTTAAATAAATAATTTTCATAATAGTTAATGTGGGAAATTATTTCCTTTACCATATTTATGTCAGTGAAGAAAACTTTCAGTGAATGTGATAAAAATTCACAGTTCAACCTCCTCTGACTACAAAATATTGATTTTACGGAATATTTATATTAATTTGACATCCGGGATCAAAATGGATACCATTTTTTTTTGGAAAATTAATTTTTTTTCTTACAGAGGTTACCACAAATTTTCTGAAAGTTTCAATTCCTTAATAAAACTGATAAAAAATATTAAAAAACTTTCCGAGATGTACCACAAATAGGTCTACATTGCACATTTGAAAATCCGTCCACAAATTAGGGCACAGACGACAGATAGACGGACATTACTTGCAAAACCATTTATTTGTAGACCTACTCAAAGGTTCTCAAAATGGGTATATATCGAAAAAATCTTAACCTAGATTTTTTTGACTAATTGCTCTCTTTGTATTACATGTGAGAAATTAAAAATCCTAGGAAGGTTTCATAAATTATTATTAACACAATAAATTTTATTCCTTTTTGTTATTCATTACTATTAGTTATTATTGGCTATAAGTATCATACAAACGTCATTAAAAGAATATATACTATGTTATGACTTCTTTAACCTTCATATTTTATACACCGGGTGTACAAAAAGTACCCCACTAGTTTAATATTTGTTGTTTGGATGACACTGGAAAGCTGAAATCCTGGACTTACACTATGAATATAAATAACTATTGTTGCACAACATGAGTGACAGGGGGGACGTCCCATCAGGAATACAAAGAAAATGAATACCGAGTTGTCCGATTTGTACATCATTTTAAAGGGCTTTACTGTCAGTGTTTATTGCCGCAAACCGCACTTCAAACTCGGCCTATGCTTTCATTTATGATTTTCTTTGTATTCCTTATGAAACGTCCCCCCCCTGGTCATAAACTGTCACTCATGCTGTGCAAAAATAATTCTATAGGTTCATAGTGTAAGTCTAGGTTTTCAGTTTTCCAGTGTCATTTAAACAACAAATATTAAACCGATGTGGAACTTTTTGTAGACCCGGTATATTCACTGCTGTAGAATTCGAGCGTTACTAGGAGGCGGCGTATACTTAATAGAAAAACCTCGTTACATATAATCTAATTAGTATTCCCTAAATATTTGAAATACGAGATGTTGTTTTCTAATGCATTGTTTTCAAGTATGAGATATTTCTATAAATATTGCGTCCTATAAATGACAGCCGTGGAGTTTCAAAACTGTTTCAAATAGTTTGAAATAAATAATAATATTTAAAAACAATTTTTATACAAGCGCTTAAGAAGAATCGTAAATTATCAGAATCGATTATAAAAATTGTGAACACTTTTATTACAACTCATCTCAATTTAAAATAGGCAAAACAATTTCAAATTAAGTGGTTCTCTCTTTAACGACTTTTTTTTTTCTTTATGCGAAAATAAAAAGGATTTACGATAATGTCAGTTACTATAAAAAACATAAATATTCAACAGGCTGAGGCTGTATCGATCAAGACTATCGACATTTTAATCGCCGAATGATCGCTTGAGGATGTACAACTACATCGTCAAAGTGCTGAGGAGGCCTTAACGATAAAAACTAGTAACATCTTCAATCTCACATCAACTAAGAATTACTTAAATCGATAAGGTATCATTAAATGTACTTAAGGATGGATTACAGAGTCGCTTCTTCGTGTAAAGAGATTATTAATAATAACTTTTGTTTTTACTTTTTTCTGCAAAATAATCTATAGATACGAGAAAAAGTCTGTTTATTATTTTATCATTATTTCTTGATAAAATCAAGTACGAGTACAAGGGAGTGTTTATTTATGTATTACATTTTTTTTATGACTGTACGAGCTAAGTAATAGAATAGAATACATTTTATTTTATTAGAACATTATGTTACAACTCTACAGTGACTAATTCAGAACTCCAGGAACTCCAGAAGATCGGATGGCATTTTATAATTGGAGGATGAATATGTCGATAATAGTATATATTGAACTTGACCTGGTGACTTAAACCACGGTCACAAGGTCACTTTTAAGGGGGGATTCAATGGTAACGAAAACCCTATTAATGACTATTTTTGGAGTTCTATAGGGACTTTTTCATAGCGGTTTGTTTTAAATGAATGAAAATTTTGCAGTTATTTGCAATAAAGTATTAAATGTCAACTTTATTTATTTTTTTTATATTTAAAAAACCTTTTTTTTTAAGCATGCATTAACAGCCCTATTCCGACGTAGGTCACAAATCACCCTCAAATTCAATATTCACACGATGTATTGGACCTAACCACAAGTTTTAAGTATTCATTGTTTTACTGGTTGCCATGGTAACTTAATTTGTATATAAAAAAAACTAAATCAATTTCAAAACGCTTTATAAATTAATTGTTTACTAGGTCGAACCTATTTTTGTGCTGAATTATAAAATGAATAAACCTAATTAGCTGTTTTAAATTATTATTTGGTTACTAACTAAATTTGTATAAAATCACAAAATCAAGATTAAAACACTTTAAATGGTCGAGGCATAACCTATCTTTGTTCAATAAAAAACTCCTTAGCGCCCACTTAACTTAGAGAGATGTGGATGGTCTTATAGGAAAGCTTAGGGTCATAGGATCGAAAGTATAAATAAACTGTGACAGCGTGACCTAATTCAAGGCTCAAAATACACTTTTTCAGGGTTCTTGATATGGTTTTTGGAGACAACGGTAATAAAAAAAACGAACAAAAATACAAAAATATGGCAACTGCTGGAAGGGTAACACTACGTCCGTTGGACTAGGGTAATTTTATGTTTCTAAACTTTTCGAAAAACCCGAAATCGGGAGGCTTTTCTACATGGTTTAAATTAATTTATGAAGTACTTTAATAACAAATTAAAGTCTACATATCTAAGGAAAGTATGCTGCTCCAGAATCTATTTACTTACGATATTTCGAGTTTTAGTTAGCCACATTAACAATCAATTTTCTAAGAATCATGTTGCTGGTATCCAAGTCACTATTGCTTTAACTAACAATTGAATTACCTTATATGGTTTCCGCCAGGTGACTTCTTTTTTAAACACTAACGCGTTTCAAAGCATCTGCTCCATCTTCAGAGTTCTTTTCACTCAGTTGAGATCGTTAACACAATAAAATAAAATATAAAAACACACTGTCATTTCAATTGTTAGTTAATTAATTTTCATGTATACATTTCTTTATATTCAACCCAAAACGTGAATCTAGTAATTTTAGTAAAACCATAATGTAAGAAATTATTGTCGTGATTACATATTGTATTCTCCAGCCAACATTACAGTTTTAATGTCTCAATTCCATGAAGGTTGCTTACAACAACCCATTGTTAAACTTCCATGCAATCTTACGAATCCTGTTAAATAATATGTTGTAATTGGAAAAAAATAAATGGGAACAAAGTAATAAGTAACCAAGCAGTGTTCTAGTTAAGTAAATACAGTTCGGTTGATAGCTTTATATCAGGTAAGGTTGTCATGTCTTAAGATACTTGAGTATTGTATACAGAATGACGTGTTATACCATCGTTGCAAAGTATACACTGTTTTAAGTATTATTTATGAGCGACTTAGCCCGGGTGCGGTCGATATTTAGAAGATGGTATTTTATGACTTAACTTTTATAGATCGTTGGACAACACAGGTTCACAATTTATGGGATCAATGTGTCTTCATCATTTCTTTATTTGTTTTGGGGAATTTTATTCTCATGAGGAAAGACGAAATAAATGTAAGTCTCATTTATTTGTTGTAACTTAAGACTTAGAATATAATGTCCTTTGTTATATTTAATTGGAATGAGATAAAAATATTATAAGATAAAATTACTAAATTGTGTAATATTTGTGTTAAGATGTAGATAAATAATTTAAGTAGGTTAAATTTTTCTACCATTCGTAACATTTCTTAATTTCAGCTTACACATTTCGGAAGAACTCCATTTTTAAACGCTATTTATGTACGTACTGGCACAGCTTAACCAAAATGTGTCAATTGAAGTGGTAGCAAAGAAGTGAATGGTAGATGAATATACTCAAATTATGAAATAAACGTACAATAAAAATCGTACAAAATTGTAAATTACAGTATATACAATTTTGCCTCTATTCATATTATAAAGGGTATGTATCAGAATCAATCTAGTGGCTAGATATCTCACCTTATAAGTTAGAGGTTTCTCAAGTAGGTTTAAAAAAAAATCGTCGTAAGGAAAGTATGGAGCTGAGATCAATTAGTTTTATATCTGGTCACAAAATTTGAATTGCGATAACGAGGACTTGGATGTTCTCACCACGAATCATATATGAAAAGTATATCCATATCGGGATGTTGTGCTTAGTGTTATTATTACATTTTATTATCCACAAAATCGAGAACGTATGCTCTATATATGTACTTTTTATATAAGTATGTTTACTTCTTTATAAAACAAATTTTATTTTATCCACTCAATGCAAATAATTTCAAAAAGCTACAATTTATAACGAATTATAATATAGTTAAATAGGAATTTTTTTATTAATTGTGTAAATAAAAATTCACACATGAAGTTTGGCGGTTATAATCAACTCCAATATCAAGTGATACCTAGAACATGGGAAAAATAACATAGTCTACTTGGCTTAACTAACAACACTACGGAAGGAACTCTAACCCAAAGCTAGATAATTTGTATCAATTAAAAAAAAATTATATATATTTTATTTGATTACTCAGGTTTAGATTTAGCTCTGTGTTCTCTTTTAGGTATTTAGTTTTATAATATGAACATATGTTACTAGATTATGTCGGTCTGTTTATGAATTGAAAAGTTGATTTTTATACTTGACACTTTGTGTATATATTGTTATATACAAATGATACCAAATAGGCTATTCACAAAAATCCATATTTATACAATACTTTTAAAACAAGGGCATAACAAATATTATTAATATATATCGTATATCCTGTAAGACTCCCGACGTTTCACTAAGAAAAAAAATCGATTAAGTGCTATTTAAATAGTAAAATAGAAGTTAACTTTTGGCATTTAGAGCAATTTATTTTAAAACATTTAGAGCGGGTATTGAGTGAGTGATATTTTTCATTAGTTTTAACTGGATTTTTTATTTAAACTCAAAAGATATTTTTTTCAAAGTATTCTGTTGATTTTAAAAAGACTCTAAAACAATGCAATATTTATAGTGAAATAATTTTGAAACTCGTTGCTCACTGTGACATAACAATTTATGTGGGTGTGGGACTCAATAAAAAAACAAGCAATACTTAATATCCTATTTACGTCTTTTGAGTAAAATTACATTTATTTTATAATGAGTACTGAAAATGTGGATATTAGATTATCATTCACTAATCTCATTTTTCAGAGTTATTCTGTTTAAATAAATGAACATGTGCATCGCGACATAGTTTTCGAATTTCGTTCGACACCTCCTTATCCACCTTTAAAAAAATATGACTTCTTTGTATTGAAACTCCTCTGAAACTAAAATAAGATTTAGTAATAGATATATTTCAAATTATATCAACTGCAATTTCAGTTTTGGGCAAAAGAAGTGATTTCTCCCTAATATTTTCTTCTAAAATGATCGGTTAACATTTAAAAAAAATTTTAAACACAATTATGGTTAATGGGACAAATTTTTTTTCATACTAATGTTAGTGTTTTTAGCCCTTTAAAGTTTTCAATAGAATCTTTCTTGTATATAATAGTTTAAAATTAAATGTCTAACTTAACGTAATCTAACCGAACTTAACTTACCTAACATAATTTAACCTAACCTGACCTTACGCCCCTTTAAAAACTGACTCCTTTGCAAACAAACTCCTCTGAAACTTAAGTAAATTTAGGGTAATAGGGTACAGGTGATTTTCAATTTTGTCATCTGTAATTTTAATTTCGGGAAGATAGGGACCTCAAGTTTATCTGATTTCTCCCTAATAGTTTTCCTTTAAAATGATGTATTAGTCAACAGGAGTTATTTGTAAACAGGAGTCGTCGATTAAATTTTTTTAAAACAATATTTTGTGGTTGAGAACAAAATTTTCCTTTTTTTCAAAAAAAAAATTAGTGTTCTTGTCATTAAATATTTCTCAAAATGCTTTTACGTATTCACGAGCTTCAAATTAAATGCGACGAGGGCTTTTAGAACATCCGATACCTCGAGAAAAATATTAATATTTATTAGATTATTAAATTGTTTTTCGGATTAGTAAAACATAAAACAAGACGTTTGTCATTAACATCTTATTGTCGTTAGCTGTTAACAACGGCTGTAGACTGGTTAAACTATTAAACAGTTCGTTCGATAACACCAAATATTACGCTTGTTACAGCTCCGAGTTCTACGTGAACGAAATGCTAATCCGGAGATTAGACTCAGAGAGTATTCCGTTCAAAAATGAACACACATTTGATGTCGTAATTTAACAAGTATTTACGGTCATAATTTTTAAAGTATGCGATAAACTTGGGTATTTTATGGCTTTCACACGTTGTCCCTCTGGCTGTAAACGTCACCCAGCACATTTTATTATGAGTCCTTTGCAAAAATCATAATATTAAAAGAATTTTAACAGGAAAATATTTGGAGTTGTAATAAAAATGGCGCGGTTTCTTATATTGTTTGTCTATATTAGGCATGGAGCTAGTTACATCTGGAGTCCTAATTAAGTTGTATATATTTTATTGCCTAAATAAGTAGACTTGTCGATTACTTAGTTTCAAAAAAATTCCACTTGACGTTGATTAGTTTATGAATTCCTTCGAAATTATAAAAATGAAATATATTTAATAATGTGTTGGCCTTATATCAAGGTTTTTGGGGTTTTATTTATTTTGTTGACGAAATCATTCATGATACAAATTTAAGGTAATAGAAGAGTTGTTAATTCACATCATTTGGTAATCGAACTGGTTCACTAATTAATTACCGAAGCTTAACCTTTGTCGGATATATTTCCTACTTTCTGTTGGTTGGACTTTATTTCAAACCTAACAACATAGAAAGTAGTTTTTATAATTATAAATTTTTCGGACATTTGCCATCATTTGTGTGTTAAAAATCAAAACACGACGTTTCGGGAATAAGAATCAATTCCCGGTATCAAGTGACTAAAAACTTGATAACGGGAATTGATTCTTATTCCCGAAACGTCGTCTTTTGATTTTTAACACACAAATGATGGCAAATGTCCGAAAAATCTATAATAATAAAATTGAACTTCCATAATTAACAAATAACTTCAAACAGAGAATAGAAAGTAGTGTTATGTCGCACAAATTACCTTCTAAATTTGTGGAATATTTTGTTTTTATTTTATAACAGTCATTCTAATTATTAGTACATTAAAAAAATAGTAAAATTGTTGTGAAATTATATTAATATATTTGGTTCAAACCATTTAACTGGTACTGGTTGAAATGAAGTAGCAGTAGTAATGTTAGAGAAGTGGGGGTGTAATACCTAATTTGGTTGAGACTTCTACATAGCTGAAGGCAATGATTACCGCTTTGCTGTCTGATATTATTAGAATGTTTTTATCTTTAAGACTTTCATCCAATCCTTAATGTAGATTGTACCTAAGCTAGCTTCAAAAGTTCATTAGTGTTTTGACCTCCACTTCTTTGATGGATGTTTCTCCTATCAAGAATGAGATTCCTCCTGGAGTGGCCATTTTGACGGTATAATATCTCCAAGTTGTCGAGGATATCTTGATGTAGCGGAGGACTTCTTATTCTGAGAGTCATCAAGGAGGTATCCTCAACTTTATCAGCAAGTCTAGTTTCGGTTGCGTACCTCAAATATTTCATATTTTTTTCAATTCCCTCTTCACGTTTTCCCACGAACTGCTTTTGACAGGATGAACGGTTAAAGCAAAATTTCGTTACAGTTCCAATTATCCCACAGGCTCCGTGTCGTGTCATTTACCCCATCTGCACAAGTGGCTATAAAGTTTAGAGATGGGCTGAAAAGAGTAACAAAGTGGGGGTGAAAACATAGAGAGTTAGAGTGAAAAGGGAGTAACAGATTAGATTAAGGAAGATACACCTGCACAGAACTGTACTTCTTAAAAGAACAACTCGAAGAGTAGGGATGAGATAACGCTGTTTGCAGTGGATGTCTTTTGGGTAGAATCAAGATTTTTAAATAAGAAGAATCATAGTGCAGGTGGCTCCAAAAGTTTTAAAACTTTTTTTTTATTGTTTCTCTTTCGATTTAAAATGTTATTTTACTTTAAAATTCGTAAATAAAATTACATGTAGAATGCGGTCAAACAGATTTTATCCAACAGATCATACTAGAAATAACCGCTAATTTTCTACCCCACGCTTCAATAATTCTAAACATTCAATACCGGTAGTAAAACAATACTTTCTAAATACTTCCGACAACTTGCCTTGTAACACTGGAACTTAGAACAAGGTGTAATGCAATATATTAGGACTAAACAACTGTACTGGCAATATAAATGTGGACTGCATTTCAACACGGGACAATCGTATATTGTTAGTTTATAACAACACAAGACATCGTATACAACAAGTGAAAGTAGACTAGTCTAAAGTGTGATTATTTTACGGCGGTAGTAAACTCTCAACTTACAAGGGTAATTATATCTGTACATGCATTATACATTAGAAATAATTGATAGTAAGTGAAAAATAATGCTAGGTCAATCACCGGTTTATATTAGTAGACAAAGAATAAATTGTAATGTTCTTAAAAAAATTGTTAAACAATTAATACATTTTTTGCCTGATATTTAATTTTTTTTATTATTATTAATGTGAAAAACCAATGCAGTTATCATTTTCTTAACAAATATAGAGCATATGTCTTAGGTTAAAAATAAACATATCTAATTTTTAAAAAGGCAAATAACGTACTGTTATAATTTCACAAAAGGTATTGACAATGTGACCCCTCGCATTTTATCCAATATTTAGCTTTTATTCCACTACTCATAATATATTTACAAAGTGATAACTTAAGATTTAAGTATAGATACGTAAATTACACTATTAGTCTACTCTAACATTACTAGGATTACAGAATAACATAAGCTTTTCAAACGAGATCTGCTAGGAGAGATGAAAGAGAGGGATCTAACCCGAGGATACATGAAGTTTGTTTATCTCGGGATTTTCACACCCGCAATCACTATAAGTGTGTCTCTGAGATTGAGTCGGGTTTATATCGCCGTAGTCAAGTTTCCACAACCATGCTGCATTAACAATCTAACGTCACATTTTTTTCTGAAGAAAGTAAGACAATACCGTAACTTTTAAGCCTAACGGTGATTGTACCTGAATCCTCTGGCATACAAAGCAAAGCACTACGTAAGAAAATAATCTAGAAGCTCCATGAACGCAATATTAATATATTTTTGTTTTATTTACGAAACTAGTAGAACACAAGAAGTTACTTTCTTCGACAATGAATAGATTATAATATATATAGAAACATCGTGCTATCTCCAAATAAATGTAATAAACAAATGTCGGTCACTTGTGCTTTGTTGGAAATGCATTATTAGAATTAGCGGACTTCTGCCCAGTTTGGTTGGGTAAGATCGTTTAAAACAGATGATACTCAGATTTTCGGAAGCACATATTTGTGCATATCATTACTCTCTGGACGTCGTCTAGGTACTAAAGGATAACTATATCTGCTTAGACTCGTGTTAAAAAGTTTCCACTCGCTTGTGTCAATTTCTTCCATAGCGGGTCTCAGAACTGAACAATGTGTGAAGAAACTTTCACTCCCTACGCTCATGTTGATGATGCGACGCTACCTGTGATATCACATAAACTTGGGAAGTCAGAGTTCGATTTTTTTACGACAATAACTTCCCTACTTGTCCTCATAGAGGTACCATTTTTTTTGTTAGTGCCATTACATTTGTAATTAAAGTCTTCAAATATTTATTTAATCTAGAGCGTTATGTTAGTTGAATAACACACGAAGCATTACCAAAACATTTTAAAATTTCTGAATATTAACATGAACACCCAATAGTCCTTTATAACAAAGGTTTCAGTTTTTATTTGTGAGGTAGCTAAACTGCTTGACTACTAACTAAAAAGCTAAAAACAACTACAGATGGATGGTATGATGAAAAGAACTTTTTTATATTTCTTTAGGCGTTGAAATGTGAAGATAACTCAAAAAACGGAGGTAGATTATATTTACCTCGATAAATTTGGTTCGTAAAGTTGGCAAGTAAAACTTTATTATTTTAAACATTTTTTTCTTCTCATTATATACATTTTGATATATAATTACAAGAACGGCGTTTGTGGTTTTTATTAATATGATTATTCTAACGTAACCTAACCCTACCCGACCTAACCTAACCTAAGCTACATTTGACTTGATAATCGCTACTTAACACTGCACAATCCGATATTGTATGACCTATATGTTGAATTTAATTACTTCCTCTATTAACTTCCATGATGGCATTGAATCAAACACGTCATCATCCTTCAAAGCACATGCTCATCTTTCTGATATCCGGCAGAATTAATTATTAGTAATAAGACGATTAACATTTCTTGAACATTACATATCTCTTCAAAAATATACTTGTTAGAACAAATCTGTCACACATATGATGCAACCTATAAGGGAATTCAAATTGTTCTTAACTCCTACTGCTCAGTACCTCTCAAAGTAGTAATATTTTGACTTTATTAAAGATATAAACTTAACACTTTTACTCATCCAGTATTTAATAATTATTAACTCTAGTTCCAATATTTAGCCACTCCAAACCCAGGATAAAAGGTGATGGTACACGGTTGAAAAGAAATTACATTAGTTGAAAAACATAACACCTACTAGCCTAAGTAAAAAAAAAAAAAAAACACTTGATCAGCCTAACCTTACCTAAATTTCATAGGTACAAATTATATAGGCCTACATGTCATTTTACATTATGTGGTGAAAATATCATTTCTTCTTTCACTGATAGGACGCATATAGTATGCCAATAAATACAGTATACCATAATACGAAATAGTACAAGAAATCTGATAGATAGACTTGACTGAGCTGGAGGAATCAAGGGTTAAGTCACCTTTTCGGTATGCCCAGGCTTGAGTAAGGTATGCCCAGGAACGTCTCACTTAGCCCTGCAAAGGTCGTTACTTCCCATTTTTGGGTTTGCCCGGTCACGTTAGCCACCACTACTCAGTTGTGGAATTTTTTTATATAACAATAAAAGTAGGTTTTAAAGTAGAATCACATAAAATTTACCAACCATCGCATGGATTAAAAAGTATAGCCTATGAATGGAAATCATATTTTACTATAGTAACAAATTAGTGTTACCCTCGGCTTAACCACTTGCGCACTTCGACCAATTAGTAAGGGTAGTTACATTTTTAACATTGATTTACTGTAGAGAAATGTAAAAACATAATATTTTTTAGCGATGTCGACCTTATAGTTTAATTTGAGATTTTTACGTACGCCAGCTTAACAATTATAATGTGTTTCTCCTTTAATACATAATGAATATCTCTTATACTGATTTTACATAAAGCTATGCATTGATATGACCCTCTTAATGATTCAACATCTTTTTATTAATTTTTTACTATTCTACAACTAGCTCTTTTATTAATACGACATCAATTACTGTAATAAAGACAATTGATTGTTTCAATCGTCAATGACCTTCAATACTCCAACTCAAATGAAAGAGTATTTACTCCTTGACCTAGCCTCATTCAGTAACCTCTCTAAGAAGAATACTAAGTCAATATTGAATTTAACACACACCTCGTGAAGATTGATGATTGTATGTTTAATGAGTCTATGTACTATTGTGCAGGGTTATAGATACTTCCCACGAGAAGGCAATTCTTTCATAAATCAATCTAAATATGGATAATCTATGTAAGACTAATACACAACACTCATTGTTTGAGTTTATTGATATTTGAAACTTTCCAATTGAATCTCACCTTCTAAAGTATTAGGATGCAGGCGGCGTGATTATACTGTCATTCATATCATTTCTATTTCCTGAGCTGTGTAGTCTGCATATTTTTAATGATACAGTTTGGTTTTAACTCTACTGTGATTTTAAATATAAAACCTGTGAAAATAATTAATTTTAAATATTCATTTCAAGAGATCAGTATTTTTGAGATATCTTTGGATGTTATTTACCGCGATGGTTAAAATATAGTCAAAGTGATATTGATGTTTTAATTTAACGATACAAACTATCTTGTTTCATAATGTTTATGCCAAAATTACAGATAAAAAATGTGACAGCTTTTGAAGTAAATGGACCTTACGAATTCCCATTGCGATACATAACTTTGGGTGCTTCTAATTTTAAGTTTTTTTTTAGTTGAAAAAGATAATTCCACTCAACATTTCGCTTTTTCTTTCTCAAAGTAAGATTTTTACTAATTGAAGTTGGCCACTTTTTTATTTATTTCAATCATGATTGATAGGTTGAAATTTTACCTACTTTTAACTGTGATTCATTCAAGCTTTATATTTAATCTTTAAATTTACTGGGAATACAGAATATGTATGGAAATACCTGAATTTCTATTTCCGTTTTAACGAATCCATATATTAACAAATATGACAAGATAAATCGCCTTTTACACAAAATAAAAGCGATTTCGACTACCATTGTGAACATTTTCCACTATTTTCAAACATATTTCACGCGAAGTTAAACCTAGTTTACTTGATAATCTTAATATTATACCTGTTATTGATAATTTTTCTAAACAATATTTATTAACATATTTTTTAAAGTTTTATCAAAGAAAAATCATTTGGGTGTTATTAGATCGATTTATGAAAGAGGCACAAAATGAGATATGGCAGGATATTGACAAGGTAAGAGTAAACCATTATTCTTTTATTTTATTAAAGCATTTATTATTCATTCTTAATAATAATATGAGGATTTAAAAACCATATTGAAAACTATGGACTATTTTCTGTGTTTAACTAACTTATACAATGGTTTTAAAAAATTATATACACTGTTTGTAATAAATATGGACACAGTTTGATATTTCCAAAACTGCTATATATAGAAAGACAAGTATAAAATTCCTTTTAAGTATTTTATAATAACCTCTTAGAATAATAAAAACAGTTTTACATTTAAAGATTAAAAAATCACGTTTTGGTTATTTTTGGAACACATTTTATTCCCTAATTAACTTTTACACCACCCTGTAAATAGGTCAGATTAAGAGCGTTAAAAAGAGAGATCGAACATCTTTCTATCCAAAACAATTCTTCAAATATTAGGCAGTTTCCATTACAAAAACTGCATATAGAATGTATATAATTAGTTCATCAAATAGACTACCAATTTCATTGATACAGTACCAGTACAACAATAGGTGCACAAAGTTTCTCATTCAACGATCGCCAAAGCCAACTAAAGAAGTACAGAACAATAATTTTCAATAAAAATGTAACTTTACTTGCCAATCAAAAAGTGAAAACGATTCATTGTCCGAGTCAAAAATATTTATATATGTACATCAAAACCTAAACTTGCTTTTTTGTGCCATAAACAGTTGTAATTTTAAAAAATCGGTGGTGAAGGGTCATTTTTGTTATTTTGCTAGTTATTGATGAAACTTGAAATTTTGAAAATAGATATTTTGCCCTTTAATAAAATACAATTTTCAATAAAATTTGAACAAAATCGAAAAAATAAATTTTTAGATATGAAGTATTTCATAACAGACAAGTGTATCTTTTTTTTTTAATAACACCTCATTAAACATCGTTTTTAGAAAGATACCAATACATTTTATTTAGGTCTTTAGATTCTTGACAAATTTAATCTAAATCGTGATTGGATAACTTCGAAAACTTTTTTTTGACAGCCCCGAAAAATGAAAAAAAAAATCCGAGATAGGACCAAAACGTACCTATTTGTTTCTAAAGGTTAATGCATTTATAAAGATGTATCTTTCAACAAGAGTTGCGTTTGAATATTTTTTTTGATACTCCTCCAAAATACAGTTCAAGGGGAACTGGGAGGTGGCCAATTTTCCGTATTTGCACAAAGTTAGCCTCTTTAGTTCTTGAAAGTTTTCTAAAAAAAAACCTGTTTATATATATATATATATATATATATATATATATATATATATTCCATCGTTCTAAATGTAGAAATGAATGATAACTTCACTGTTAAAATTAAATAAATTCTTCTGAAATCATGGGTCAGTAAAATTACGTTTCTTTGTAAGAATATAAATAAACACACCCTATTATAAATCAATATGTTATTTTGTAATCTGTTATAATTTCTTCTATTCTTGCATTTCATTTTGTCAGTTCTACCGAGTTCATGTAAAACCAGATTTAAGGAAACAGATGCATCTGCTTCTACTACCTCAATCACTAGCATGAAACATCTACAGAGTATCACAACGGCGACCGATATCACGGCTCAAGGTCAGCACACCGAAAAAAAAATTAGCCTCCTTCGGTCATTCCACAATTAATAGGAAGGAAGTTTATTAAAAAATATATTCTACCATATAAAAGTTTAGTAACTAAATCGGTAAATAACTAAAAGTTTAAAATATATTTTGAACTTCAAATTGTCATAGGAATCTAATTATTTGACGGTATTGTCGAACCAGGTTTTTTTCTTTCTTTTTTTTTTTAACTTTGATATAAAGTTCATATTAGGAAACTGAACTTAAAGAAATAAAGTGTAGGATGGATACGACTCTAACTTGTTTTAAAAGCTAGTCACTAGTTTACACAAAACAACTATGTAAAAACTTTACGCATTTTATATTCAATTTAATTACCAGCGATAGTTATTTAATTCTTCCATAAAATTCTATAAATAACCACGCACCCACACACATATAGGTGAATGACATCATACCGGCTGGAACGATCTTTGCGTGTCTACGAGATAGCTATCTCCAGTTGAAGTTTCGTGCCTACTACCAAGTCTTGAACATCTGCCGTGAAGGTGTTCCTTTCTCACTTTACTGCAACTATTACACGGATCTTGCGATTTCCTCACAGATGCTAAACAAGCAGCCTTGATAAGTGACAGCGTATTGGCGAAAACGTGGAAGCCGTGTTGGTTTTGAACACTATCCGTGGAAGCACGGTCTATAAAGTTAATTATATAAAATGTTAAAACAATCTGTAGATTGTAAAACACATATCGTGTCAACGGTTTTTGATAAATGATATCTATTGTAATTTAGAGTGAATACATCTCGTAACTGTATATCAGTTAACAGAATAAAACATATGGCTGTCGTACTAAGAAGTTACGGTGTTGTCCCAGTAAAGTGAGACATTTGGAGCTGAGATAATTAGTGAATTTCATTTGTGCAATGCAAGAATTATAACGACAGTGTTTTGATCACACATTGCGTGACTGCCTGGACTATGGGTGCCCCCCCATAAGATTACAATTAAATGTGAATATGTAAGAATAATTTCTTATTTGAGACCATGTTTGATTTTGTGGCTAGAGCTATCGCATTATATACAAAACTGACTATTATTGGGGGCCGGGGTATATGTTTTGGTGTTGACTAAGCATCAATTACTAGCAAATCCTGGTCACATAATATTAGAATTAGAGTGACGGTAATTATATCTATCTGATGATCACAAAATAATCAATCTAGCAGGTTTAGGTTAGTTATTTATAATACATCTTCACTACAATGTTTCTTACGTCAAGAATTACTCGATTATAGTTTATGAAATCCACGAGTGTGTTACCTAAATGGATAATACGTAAAACTAATCACTCTAAACTGAGGTTTTGAATGATATGCCACATTAGTATGTTTTAAAAATGTTCTTGTATTAATTCCCAATGATACGCTGTGGCGATGAAAATTGGCAATAAAAATCAGAGTGACGTCAACACCTTCTTCGACAACGAGCAAGTTTATCTACAAAAATACTGAATGTCCTTTGAGAATCTGTCGCCATTTTCTCACGGAAAGTATTGTAAATACATAATTTTAAAATTTACAATTTAAATAGAATGAGAGTTTTATCGGTTAATGGTGCCATTTTTATATATGTCATATTTTTTTATTTTTTTTTTATTTATTTTTTTATTATTTTTTTTTATTTATTTTTTTTTTTACATTGCAAGAGTTTCAAACATAAATGAAACAGAGTTTTATGGCCGCCATTTTGAAAATGTATGGGATAATTTAAAACTGTAATAACGAAAAACTTTGGATTTTTCAATATCTACAAATTAATTGATGTGCAAAAATATCTTGAATATATTCTAGACATTGTTTCTTTTTGGTTTTTTTTTTTTTTACTTTAAAAAATTGGGGTTAAAGCGAATACGAGAAAAATTTTGAAAAGACTAATGTGGCATATCATTCAAAACGAGTATTTTGATGTTTGAGTCTCTCCGTAGTGAGTGGTACAACTGAAATGTAAGCTAATTTAAACCTGAATTTTCAGACATGTCATTTTGAAACCATAACAGGTATTGAAGAAAACATGTCAAAATATGTATGATTGTAAGGTCATTAATAGAAGACACCACTTGACCCATGTTTTCGTTTGAAAATTTTGAGAAACAGACTTCTACCTCCAAAATATGCCCTTTTAAGGTACCTTCATTGAAGAGAAATATGTAATCAAGATTTTTGACTTGCAAATTAGTTGGGTTAAAATTTATTTCCTATTTCTTTCTTAAAACGTTTGTATGTAGTACATCTGAGACGGGTGGTCCATTTTTATGTATTTCTTTCAGAATTGAAAAAGGAAAATTTCATTCTTAAATATTTGCCTTGAAAATTATCATTTTCTATATAACTGTGTATTTTGCATATACACTGAGCAACTAGATAAACGAAAGATAAATCTTTTCAAATAATGTGACCAATCGATACTTACAATCGTTAATTAAACAATTAATCAAGTAATCAGAAGTATCTTAGTTATAAGCTATTACTAAATTTTAAACACAATGCATTCTGTTGGCGCAACATTTTATCAGACAATCGTTAATTAATTCAGTAGCTGAACTGTTGACAACTGATTTGTATCAATCTAGATTAAAACAAGAACCCGAAATACTGACCCAGCTATGCCTCACGATAGATTGTAGTTAAACTGAGGTGATCTGCATAAGTGGTTTAGGTCCTGCCCATGGCACAACTACCACTCTGACCCAAAACATTGTTAGCGTGATGAATGCAATACTTGGTTCATACTTTACCTTGCTGGTAGTTAACTTTGCACTGTTAAAACCTAACTGATATTATTGTTGAAAGAAGTTTTTAATGTATAGACGTGTTATGTTTTCCCACTAGAACAGCTAGCTTGTTTAATAAAACTTCCATTTAAAGATGATTTCTGATGTTATATTTTGCTTCCTTCGAAAAGTATTCTATAATATTTCAGTCTATACAGGATGACACACTAAAAAAATATGTGGTATACATATTCGGATTCCATCCACCAAAAAGAACACAATGTTCAGAATTTTCTTCGTTTAGGTGTTATCCGCCATTTTGTTTGAGGCCTAGGATTTTTTATTTTATGTTCTTTTCTTAATTTTTTTTGAAGTAATTTGTTACAGAGAGAACAAGGCCAAACAATAAAGACAATGTCATACAAAAATGTTATTACAGAGTTAATTATTATCATGTATTATAACTAGGCCGCCTTCTGACATGTCAATTTTAGTATCTCGTTAACTTTTTACAGTATACCTGATCCTTCCGTGTCAGTAACCTGACATTTAAAACTGGATTCATTGTTTTATTTTTACATTTAATTAATATACAGTGGCGTTATTGGTTAAGGTATGTGTTGATGCAGTACGGATTTGCCAATTTTTCTTACAATACACTCTTTAAAAAGTGTGAATTTAAGATTAATAAAATTCCTCTAAATTAGAAAAAAAAAAGTTATTGAGACAAAATCTCATTTCTAAAACAGTAAGACGATACAATTATAACCTTTTCAAAATATCTCTTCTAACATCATTATAACTCCAACAAAGGACAATTATTATCTGCGTTTTTCTTTTAGATTTTTTTATGCGATATTATAATCGAAATTATCAACAAACCAATTAATAGAATATTGAAGATGGAAGCTTGTAATTCATAAAAATCGGAAGTTGGTTTTCGCTAAACCAAATATTTTTCCTCTAGTTACAAGAGCAATTCTTCATGCTACCTTTACAATAACGAATGAGTATAACACAAAGTAATTTGATTTAAAAAACTAAGCACCCTTAGAAATGAAAATATATGCAAAGTACTGTAGGAAATAACTTCCCGGTAAACTTATTATCGAGTCGGAACACATAAAATCTTTTAATTTTATAAAAATAAACTATCTTTACTGTAATAAACAAAACCATATTTTATAAAAATATTACTTTATGGACTTTGAGACATAAGAAGTTTAGTAATTGAGTTTACCAAGGTAAAGTTATATATGCAGTCACGCAGCGACACTAAATCATCGAACTCTTCTGGGACACAATAAATTGTCAGGTAAGATAGAGGGGAGTATCTTCTTAGCTCCCTAAAGCAAAACCTGACACCGCTCCTGCTCAATTAGTTCCCTTAATCTCCAACAACCTTCGTGGAAGATTTTACTTTTAAAATCTTAAAGAAAAACACTGATAAAAATTACTTGTTGTTAGAGTTATAATTATGTTGGAAGAGAAATTTTAAAAGGATTATAATTGTTTTGCTTTAATGTCTTAGAAATAAGATCTTTCGTTCTATGATTTTTTTTTAATTTAGAGGAATTTTATTTATCTTAAATTTATATTTTGTTTAAATAGTGTAATGTAAGGAAAATTGTCAAATCCCTACTGCAGCAATTCGTGTCTAAACCAATTGCGACTTGGTGAATTAAACAGATATAATATACCCTAAATAAAAGCAACGAAGGGTTCCAGCTTAAAATATCAGGAATCTCAAAGTGAAAGGTCATTGTCCAAAATCAAAATGATACTACAAGACACATGTCAGAAGGCGTCCTAGTCACAATGTATCATATAAAACTTAACTCGGTGGTTAAACTTTTGTTTGTCGTTGGTTTTTGTTTTTATTGTTTAGCCTTGTCCTTAAGATCACCATCGCGTTCGAAAAAGACAAAAAAAGAAAAAAACATAAAATAAAGACTTCCAACTCTGGAATAATCTATCAGCGTTAGGATCGAAAAAGAACAAGAGTTGGTCAAGATAGGAGATGGATAGTATTTCATGATATAAAGAGATGAAAAAGAAGGATCTAACCCAATACTACTTCATTACGGTATCATAATTTGATACCAGTTTGGTCTCTACAGATTTCTATGCCCGTACTCACTAAATTAACTCCTTGAGTGTTCGAATAGCATCACGGTCTGAAGAGAACAAGAGTTGGTCAAGTAAAACTTGATATGAAACATAAAATAGAGGGATCTAACCAAATACAATACATGAATAGGTGTAGCTCCATCTAGAATCTCTCAGGTTTGTCATGGTCGTACTCACTAAAGTAGGCCCTTGAGTGTTTGAATATTACAATAGCATCACGGTCTGAAGAGAACAAGAGTTGGTCAAGTAAAACTTGATATGAAACATAAAAGAGAGGTATCTAAGAAAATTCAATATATGAAAAGGTGTAGTTTCAGGTAGGGTCTCTCAGGATTGTCATGTTCGTACTCACTAAAGTAGGCCCTTGAGTGTTTGAATATTCCAATAGCGTCACGGTCTGAATATATTACGAGTTGGTCAAAATAGACCTGATAAGACAGACCACAGAGATGTATTTAACCCATGACTATTTGATGAAAGGTAGATCCCGCTTTGGCCCTTCGGGATTACGAATCCCATATTTATTAAAGTTAGCTTTCTGAGCATCGCTGGTAAAAGAGGAACAAACTTTATTAAAGTGCATCAAGTTTAAAAACAATTGAACAGTAATCAAAGACATTTTCGCAACAGTTAAAAATATCTATCGTCTGCCAACAGGTTCCACATAATAGTAGCCTACTGTAATAAAAATGCACCAGTATGTACTAATTTGCAAACAAAACTTCTAAGGATTTTGGTTAGTAAATAGTTTTTCCGTTGTGAAGAAAAATAACACTAATATCCAGAGTCTTTCTTGTAATAAGAGGAGATAATGCAGAGGGTTGTTATACGGGTCAAAGAAAGAATATAGTTCCTTTAAACATATATCAGGAAACGCATTTTTATCAGCTATCCGCCATTTTTTTTTTAATGAATAATTTATATTTTTAAAATGCCAATGTAAAGACCTAGTTTAAAAAAATAATCAATTTATTCCAATAAACCGTTTAAAAATGGCGGCAATTTATATATTTTAAAAGACAATAACTCATTTAAAGTTATTTTCATTTAAAGTATTTTGAAACAGAATATTAGAACAAGTTGGATTATGTTTCCAAACTATGTCTTTACATTGAAGCGTCAAAATTTCAATTCATTTGGTCAAACCGTTCTAGAGATATAAATTATTTAGTAAAACAGAAAATACTGCATAGATGGTAAAAGAAGGGTTTTCGTACATATTGTTATAGGGAATTTTTGTTTATTTCTACTCATATGACCAACCCTTGCATTATTAATGAGCATCTCCGCGCATTACTTGGGTAAGTTTAGTGTGATAAAAGTGTTGTTTAAACAAATTCCTAAGTGATTGTAGTGGTTAATGAATACTATATATAAATACATTCTTTTTTAATATATTGGTTTATGAGTATTCGATTTCTGAAGATGGAACCACATGTTCCGAAACCCGCCATAGTTCGTATAAATCAAAGAAGTTAGGGATAAAAGTTAATGATATTCTATTAAAGTTGAACTAACTTAAATACGCTAGTTCTAACTTAAGTTATAATATTTGTTCTAAAGATATATTTATATAAAAATAAATATTAAATCGCCTTTTCCTAAAAAGATTTAAGACTTGCCGCTTATTTAAAATTCAAATTAGTCCTAAAATGCGTTACGCCTAAAGAATGATGTCACTTCTCAATGTTCTCAGAACTTGACGCGACAAAGATGATTGATTATTGCCCTCTGCTGTCACTGACCTTTTTAGTTTTACTCAATTTCTTCGAGACAAAGACGTATCACTTGTCAACCTCTCTATTCTATATTGACATATAACGATAATTTTAGTAATTGCTTTCAACTTTTGACAAATATATATGTATTACTTTCTCGTACTGGAAGTTGACTGTACTACAGAGATACTTATAAGTGTGAATAAAGAACAGTATCGTATATCTTTTTCCAAAAATAATTATTAAAAACGAATTTTTGCTACTTTCAATATTATTCTCTGTATTACTGTTTCTTAGATAGGCAAATGTTAAATTTACAAAATAAAATTGTGTAAATGCAGTCCATATTTATTATTAAACACGTATTTATTAACACAGACATACATAATATTTTATAAATAAAATGATTTATTTTAAATAGTTCCCACTTTATTTAAAAATTGTTACACATTTCGCCTCAGTTCTTTTCAAATAAAACTAATTTGAAACAAATTTTAAACCTAAAATAATATTTCAAGCATTATACGACTGAGAAAACCTTATATGTTACAACACTTTAATAACACAGATCAGCTGTTTGACCTGAAATAATGTCAAAGTTTGCTCGTATAAATGGTAAGCCAGAGGATGTTTAACTGGTGTAATTGTATTGCCTGAACTGCGCTTGGGTAAACCTTGTGATGATGAAGTAATTTGCCTCGGAATTACATTACTGGCGAGAAGTCCAAGATATTTCCAGGTTTAATTAAACATTTTTATTTACTGGAAACATGGTTTTAATCTTACGTTAAAACTTGGAAAACTTTAAGTTTTTATTTAGTATTTGTAAGGAAAAAATAATAGGTGAAGATGCAAATAGATACAAAGTGTAAAGAAGGCGCAACTGGCTTATTTAAACGGGTTGAGACATCAACTGGAAATGCACCATGTGTAATATAACACATTTTGTGACTTTTTACGAGAGTTTAAAATCCTGACCCATCTTTTTAAAAGGGTTAAAATGTGGCAACTTTATTATTAATAGCAACCCCTATCTTGGTACGTTTCATTATAAAGGTTAATTTATATATATATATATATATATATATATATATATATATATATATAATATCAAGAAAGCGTATCGAAGACACACCTAAACGAAATTACAGCCCAAAATTTTTACTTTAGTGGCAAAACGTGTGCAATTTTTTAACTTAAAAAAATGTGTTAACTGATCTTTTTAATGTAACAAGTCCTCGAATTTTTCCCATGACTTTTACCCTGCTTTCTACTTCCTCATAGCGAACAAACCTCTCGACAAATTCTCAGGACGAGTTTTGGAATTGCAGTGTTAGGTTAGGTATGGGTTGTAATTTTGATTAGGGGAGCCATAGAGACTTTTTATACATACCACTTTTTTATCCTAAATAGACCATTCTCACAAAATGTCACAATATAGCGGTTGTCAATAAAACAAATAAAGTTGCCCTCAATTAAAGTATGGTGAGAACTTAAGACGCATAAAATGTCACAAAACATATTATAACAGGTATTTTAAACGTTTCTTATGCCGTTTAAATTTAACCAAGTGTAATAGCAGGACTTATTTTACTCTCTTCATATACAGGGTGGTAGAGACGAGTTGTGAAAGGACTTAAATACTTATTGTGATAGTATTTGTTGTTTTATTAAATAGGTAGAAAGCAATGTCTTTTTTTTTTCTTTTTTTTTTTTAACGAACATTGTTTAAACACACATTAACAGCCCTATCTGGCATTCGTCTCAAATCACACAATAGTCACTATTAATTTGACCTAAATATCTGTTTTAAGTATGCATTCTTATATAGGTTTCTGTAGTAACTTAATTTGTATGTAAAATAATTTTTAAAAGTTTAAAACACTCTTTAAATATATACACATTGATCTATGGTAGACCTAACCTATCACTGTGATCTAAAGATCTTCTCCCTACCATTTATCCTACGGAAGGCGATTTGGAATATTTTTGCGGTTTTACTTTAAATAAAAGAAGATTTAAAACAAACCGCACGAAACTGTTCTGTTTGAAGTTTAATGAATTCATTTTGTTTGTTATTACAGACTCTGTAGAAAACAATCGTATTTAAAAAGCAAGGATATAATATTAATATTGCTTATTTTTAACGCCAAACTCAAAAATGAGTCAACACTTGGAACGTCAGTTAGCAGAGAACGTTTTTTCATTAATGCTTCTGAAATACTCGATTATTCTCGGGGATTTTTTTTACCTAATTATGAAAAAGTCTTTTCATTCAATAAAATGTTCGTAAATATACTTAGGAACCGGATATTTGAACTGTTTAATTGAATTAGGTTTTTGTTAGTGTCGATATATCAACAAAAATTACTTTATATAATTTTAGGGGGAAAAAATGTGTTAAAATTAATTATTAATAAACCTAAAATTATTATTTCCATATAACAAACAACTTATGTTTTTGCGATATAAAGCAATAGATACGCCACGAAAGTAGTTATGTAGCTGACACTAGGTGAACGAACTGGTTCCTACATGATTAAAACAAACATTTGCTACTTTTTCTCAATGGTATTTCTTAAAAATAACAAATAAATCTCTTCACATACTAATAACTTAATATGTTTTAATATGTGATATCTAAAGAATCACGAACTAATATCAAGAATACAACAGAATATTTTTAATAAAACCCAGACAGTACAAAGAAAAGCTCTTTCCTTAAAGCCAATGTAAAAAGAAGGAAAATAAGTCGTTAAACCAAGTCCAACAGTTGCAATAAACGTGAAGACATTAAACCACCTGCTAAGCCGGCGCAAACAATTGTAACTCAATGAAGTAGGCTGCATGACTTGTTGTAAATAAAAGTGACACCATCAAATACAATCTAGACACACGACACTTTTAGCTTGACTTAAGTTATATTTTATAGACATAACTTATAATATGTTACACCGCGTTGGCAGAATCATATATTAATTTTTTATTATGTTGTAAAATATTTACTTTTATAATAAGTTCACGAAATTTCATCGTGGAAAGATGGAAGACGAGGAGACATAAAAACGCCCTCAGTTAACTTTTATCTCTTTAATTTTATTATTTTTGTTGGCGTATTAGGACAATTATTAAGCTTGGCATGTTTCTATATCACTAGTAGGATGTTATAAAGTACTTCGGAAATAGTTATGGTGTAAAATTGTGGTTTCAACTTGGGAGTTTTCGTCTATAACTTACGTGTTGTAAAAGATAAAAAAATATTAAAGTGATGTTTAGTTCCAAGTTGGACAGGTCCGCTATTCAGAAGCTCCTCTTTGATTCGTTGAAGATCTAAGGTTACTTTTCGACTCCATAATACAATAATGAAATTCAAACTAAAATATAAAAAACAAACGCTGTTATAAAATTATGGTATGATCAAATAATTGTTGAACTGATAAAAAATATGTACGGAGTTATTTTTTGAAAACATACACCTCTGTTAGTTAAATGACGGAAAGAGATATGCATTATTTGTTTTAGGGGTAGTTATTCACTTTTAGGGAGAGCCTTCGATATCGTAATTACAACATTTACAACATCCTCCAATCTACTACTCTATTTCAAAACTGTGTAATTTACACATATGGCTAGTAATACCTCAAATTAAAGTCCTCTACAAACTACGAATTGCAGTTGTAAGCAAATGAAAATCGGCAAACGTAATGTTATTTTATAAGTAGTTTTCTGGACTACTACTTGTAAAACAAAGAGGTTCAACGTACTATGAAAATATAATATTACAAAAGTTCAATATTTAAAATTGGACAAAGTAAACAGCATGAAATGAACAAGTCAAATGAACGAAACGCGTCAAAAATGTAAGTAGAATTACTACACCATAATTAAGTCACAGAGACGGAAATACATTTTAACTATTTTAATCGTGACTTGGGCACATTTGCAATGAATTTTAAAAAAAGAACAATTTTTATCGTTTTTATGACAGTAAAACTTTAACAATGAAAAATTTAGTTAAATATCCAATAATTTTATCGTATCACCTTTCCTTGATTTTTGGGAGTCTCTTTTTATTATGTTTTAAATTTTTAAAAATTATTAATCTAAATAGTATTTCTTGTGGCTAACTCAACAATAAGGTATTATGGTTGTCAGAACTGGGTTATTCAATTTAGTTTTTGCGTAAAAATTGCATGAAAAGATGTTAATGATAATAAATCAGTTTTCCTTTGTGTCATAAACAAAGCAATTTCAAAGTTCGATAAACTACTTTTATAAAATTCAAAAAATAACCTACAATATAACATGTTTTAGAGTAGCAAACGAATTTGTCGATGGATATTAATTTCATTACAATACAAATTCAAGTTTTTTTAATGGGTTTAATTTAAGATATCACAAGCCAATATACAATGTATATTTCAATATAGTCTACATTTTTGAGATGGGAGTATTGGATATAGTTTTTTGATTTTGTAAATAGGTATTCCAAGGTTCCCCTAAAGGGGAATAACTATCCCCAGAACAGATTATACATATCTCTTTCCGTCTTAATAAATTTTCAAAAAAATCACTTTTTATAGCACATAGCTAGAACAACTTTGGAAGGTTGTCTTTTTCGTTTTCAGATAACAGTAGAATGTAATTAAATATTAGGGAACTTTAGTGACATTAGATAAAGATAAATAAAAATGAATCTGATATGATGATCTGCAGGTAATTGGTGTTATGCTTTTTACAAGTTACCTTTAGAGAGAGATAAAAACAAATACTACTAAGAACATTTAAATGTGTCATTTTTAAGACGTGCTAAAAACTATAGTTTTTTATGACTCTGATACATGGGTTATTGCAAAGGGGTAGGATAATATATTTATTATTTGGGAATGCAAGATAAAAAGATAATTGACTTATAAAAGATTTAGACTTGTGGAGAACAAATAAAGAATTGGTTTTTAAAAAAGTGTTCTAAGTACTTATCAGATTGGTAATGACAAATTTTGGACACCTCGAATGAGTGTAAATGATGAGTAAAGTGATCCAAATAAAGTAAAGGTAACTCAGGAGAAAGGAAGGTGGGACAAGTTGGCTGAATGATATTCGATCCGCAAACAAGGCGCTTAAGACAGAGCTGCTGACCGATGGAGGTGGCGATCAGCCTACTCGATCTTACTGGAACTTCTCACAAGCCCATACAGAAATCTTCATGAATCAAAATGGTATTTTTATTCCCAAAAACATCCCTTTTCGAGACCTATATCTAGAAAAAGTAGGTATTAGTGTTAGGATGTAAATCTGAATATAAAACAAAAAATCAATTAACGATCACTTGTGGAAATTTATAGGTATTTGAATTTTTATATTTATACAGTTTTCATGATTCGTGGTTTTCTTTTTATCGAAAACGTATCAATCGGTAGATAACAGCCATTACGTTTTGTTTTAGTACTTAGAGGTTCTGTTTTTAATACAGTTGTGTCAAATTTTAATTAATCATTCAAACTCCTACACTTTTACGAAGATAGAATTAATAAATAGATATTATTATTTTACGTAATAAATAAATATTTAATTTAGACTGGAAATAAACCCAGGCCTTTGACTTTAGGTATTAATGCTCTACCAACTGAGCTAACCTTACTCGCTATCTGCTTATGTCGTACACTTGTCACTTGACTTTAAATATTTCAATTTAAAATAATTAGATTAATTACGTCTTTAACGACATTTAAATTAAATTTTACTCGACTGCAAATTTAAATATGTATTTATTTAATTTAATTATGTATTATGATACTTATACATTTTTACCTTGCTAGTATTATTAATCAAATAATTATTTCAAATGAAAAAATATAAAACCTAAACTGGGAATTGCAACGAAGTCGTTTGGGCTTTATGCGCAATACTCTACCAACAATAGTCGGTACAGTTTATAAAATAAAGCCGACATAAAAATAATAAACATTTGGTTTTAGGGTAGTAACAATCAACAAAGTTAAAATAAAACATGTATGTAAAATAAGTCCATGAGATATGTCTAAAGAATTAAATCAAAAACTGTTAAACCTTTTAGGTTCTAGATTATTTCACAGATTATATAGAAACATAATGCCAAAATCTATTTTTTGAAACCACGGATGTATCCGCGAAAATTCAACATATAAAATATCTTTCTCCACACAACTAATATATTTGAAAACGTTCTACAGTTATTAAAATATCTTTTTACGAACAGACATGATCAGGAAACTGCTCTCCCACACCGTGACAACTTCTTCATATTCTTAAATTTTGTATCAATGTTCACCTAACTCAGTCACGCCCAAGTCACAAATAATACAGCTATTATGTCAGGGAAACATAAATTCTAGTAGGATGTTATTCTACCAGTTACCCGATAAATCCGCCCAGTAGCCTAGCTGTGCCAGACAGTAAGGTATGGATTTTAGTTAAAATATAAACTAAGATTGATATCATTTTGTAAGTTTATGTTGTAATAATAAATGTAGGTATGGTTTTTAAATGTTTCAATATAAATGTTTTTTTTTTATAATTTGGAATTAACCAAGTAAAGAGAAGACTTGTTAACTCAGTTTGGCATTTTGTTTGTATGTTTGTGCGGTTGTTACTAACAATATCGTCCAACATTCACTTTCAGAATTTTTTGAATAATGATTTGTACATAATAGCAGAAGCAATGTATATACAACGTTTCTGTGATATAATGACTGCTACTCAAATCAGTAATGCATAGTTGCTCCGACTAATAATGTTTAGAAGGCTCTAGATTAAAGGAGGCAATACAAGTTACTACAAAAGTTTAAAACGATGAATGAAATTTAAACTGTTTTCTAACATTGAATGTTTCATTGCTTAATAAAGTTGTTGTTGATATTTTCATTTAAACGATTTAAAATATTTTCGATATTCAAAAAGTTACAATCATTGGTATTTTTTTAAAGCAGTTACTGTTTTCTTCAGCATGGTAAGCTCTTCTTATTGATATAACATTTAACGTAACTTGCATACATGTGTATGGTATAATTAGTAAAACAAAAATTTGAAAAGCGCAGATCCCAGATAAGAGCAGATTTTTCAATAACCACTACGTGAATTAGTATTATTAATTGTGTTATTGTTTTCCTTTATTGGCTCATGTGGTTTTAAATACATTTATTGTTATTTTCATTAAAAACTAACATTTTAGCTCGAAAGGAGTGAAAGACACATTTCTGAAATAAAATGGAATGTATTTACTAAATTTTTCAAAACAGACAGGATTAAACGATATTAATTTGTGATGTGGAAAGCATGGTTTTATGCAGAACAGAAAAAAATAAACAAATTAGTAATATATATATATATATATATATATATATATATATATATATATATATATATATTAAGTTTGATTTCCATGACCTATCCTTTTATGAGAGTCCAATTTAACCCTTAAGCCACTTAGCTAGCTTTGAAGTTTGGTTACCCCGGCATCTATATAGGCCAACATTCATGGCTAGATACTCTCTGAAATCACTGAAGGCACCAGAAAGGTATTATCTCCGTCGATCATGAATTGAAACACATAAGTTCACACTACTGTGCTCATGTCTATGTCTAGCTATTGGCTAACCTCCAAGACGTCCGTTGCATTTATATTACATAAGTAGTCACTAACAGTAAACTTTATACGTTAAATTACAGATATAATTATGAAATTTATACACAAGTCACTCTTCAAATCTTCATCAATGAATCAATTTATGGAATGGAAAAAATAGTCGGTCGTAATATACCCTTCGTTAACGCATACGTCCTACTAGTTAAAATATTTTTTTTAAATTTTATTGATTGTGATTTTGTGACGGCAAAACATGTAACGCAAAGGACATTATTTCTTTACCACTCCTAGAAACAGGTATGCATTTCCGTGGATATAAGATTGCCTGGATATATGGTTGCGTGAGTACAGCTAAGACTAAAAAGATTAAAAGATAACGAAGTAACTTCTGATGTCGCATTTTATCACAATGAAAATCTACCATAACAGAATTGTACTCCTACGTTATCAATAAAGAAAGGGACACAGCGAGTAAGTTACTCTTTACAGTGTAGTCGTTAATTTTTTAAGAGGAGATGCACAAGCAAAGTTATATGTTCTGTCTTAGCGGTGATTAAAGTTAAAATAAATTTCATTTTTTTCAAAATGTAATTACAATTATAAAACTATTTTATTGTAAAATACAGCAACTATTAAGTCACTTGAGAATAGTAAATAATTTTTAGTACGTTCCAAATAATTGTTTAATATTTTTACACAAATATGATTTTAAAAAGTTGAAAACAGTATTATCAACTTTATACAAGTTAATAAAAACATGCGTACATGACTTCACTAACACGTTATTTATACATGTCTAAATAATTATATTCCTACCTCAAACCTAGATATTTGTTAAAAGTTAAAAAAAAGCGTTTTAACTTAAAACTTAAAAGTCTTATCTTACTATTATAGAAGTACCTGTGATGTTAACACAAAGTGTCGTGATCAAATTTCAATAACCGAAATAAATCATATAAAGTATTCGGTAATCACGATTATATTACTAATATTTATATTGTTTATTAAATAAATTTTGTATTTATTACAAGCAACATAAACTGAGGACAAATATTAAATTTAGTTACATCCTGGTATAAGGAAGAACACATACTCATAATTTTAAAATTGATTTTATTATTTTTACAAAAAGCATTGGAGTTTTACAGTTAGAATGATAGTTTACCTTTTATATTCATTGTTGGTTTGTTGTGATAACTAGATTAACTGTTCAATAGGTAACTGATACGTTAAGCTATGCAGTTTTCTGTTTACCTTGGACGGGAAATCCCGTAGCAATATTTATCTTTCCTAATTTCCATATAATATATGGAAATTTTTACATTATATTTACAAAATTTCCATATAAATTTTGTGTGCGTATTTATTTGGCCATTTATTATTATTTTTAAATATACAATCGGTATAATGTATTCCAATATACATTTTTATTTGTTGTAAAAGTAATTACACTCAATAGTTTTTGGCAGTAAACTCATCTGTTGGTATAAAAACAGGAATGAAATGACACGGAACTTCCCATTCCTAAAAAAAAAGGATGTTTTATCCACCATAGCCATTCTTGTTCAGATATTTATATTTCCTGATTCTTTTGTTACAACTCGAAATCTATTTATTTCTCTTTAGATTTTATTTTGTTTCTTTTATCCTTATTTTTATTTTTAAGAAGAAATCCAAGATCACATATTTAAAAAATATACATTATATAAATATATTTATGATTTAACAGTTAAACATTAGAATTAGTTTGTTATTATAAAGTTTTTCAGACACGATTCCTTGACGGTTAAAAGAGGTTTATTTTATAATCTTTAGCCGGAAGTAGCAAAAAGCCTTCTTTTTCCAAATCCGTCTAACTACCTAGGGGTAATGTCGATATGTATGTCTTTAGTGTAAATTTAGCACAATATTACAAAATATTTAATTTCACAAAATTAAAAACTATAGCAGGGGAAAGGCAGCATGTTTTGTAAGAGCTCATGCACGACAAAATATGCTATTTAGTGATCGAATGAGATCAATTAAATTTTTAATTCCTATGAAGAATATGTTTGTACAGTATATATTCTATACACAAATTTTTATCTCATGAAAGTACCAAAACATCTAATTTTTACCCATTTTGTTATAATTGTTACTTTAGTTTGGAAAATTTTCATTTAAAATTAAAAATTGCAATATAACAGTAAAAGTTCCTGAAATTTCTTGTCTTCATTAAATTTTGTACGAAAAATTACAGAACAAAGAATAATGAAATTTTAATTTAGTTTAATTTACTGCTTATATTGAAGGGTCCAGGGAAAGAACATGTTCAGTCCAAAATCTGTGTTTTTCTGTTTTTAATGCCATCTGGTAGAACAATTAAGAATGTTTTTAATAGTTTATTCATACAGGAAAACAACCTGACCAGTCCAGAGATATGTATGTGTAAAGAAACCATACACTGGGAAAGAACGTGTTCAGTCCATGTGAAACAGGGAAAGAACATGCTTATTTTGTATTAACAGTTGGTAGTTCTGACATTTAATTTTCTTGTAGTTGGATGCATGACTTGCATCTTTGTTTACTTCTGTCATACCGTGACTGAAATATCAATTTTTTGGTTTTGTTAGTGCAGGCTGTTTTTATTCAGTATTTTGAAAATATTTTGTGTTTGTATATAGTGTGAGAATTGTGCAAGTAGTGTGTTTAGTTTTGACCATGGATTTGACGGACAGTGAAGAAAATGTGCCATGTTCGAGTCAACAAATAACAAAAAAGAGAAAGAAAACAGGCAGGCTTTCACAGGTTAATATGAAACTTAAACTTCAATCATTTGAAACTGGAAAAAAATGCAATTGTAGGTTAAAGTGTTTTGACAGGGTTGGTAATAATAAGACAGCTTTAATAAAAAGAATGAATTCACTTGGATCGAATGACGCCGTAAATGCTTATCTTTCTGGCCTAATAACCGTGGTACCAGTTGAAAGACGTCGACCACGAGTTGATGACATTGAAGCTAAATTTAGAGACGCAAACTTTTCCTATAATGTGAGGTATGTCAATGAAAGTGGGCCTGTTGAAATTACAGTGTGTAAAAAAGCATTTATGGCTTTTCATGGAATTGGCAGGGCCAAAGTTGCCTACATTTTGGAGTCATTGAAAAATATGGGTGATGCTCCTAAGGACCAGAGGGGAAAACACAATAAACACAGACATGCTTTATCTGAAGAAACTAAAAACAAAATGCGTGAACACATTAAAAGTCTTAAAACCAGTGATGTTCGTTACTGTCTTGCGGACACAAAGAAGAAATATCTACCAGGCGATCTTAACGTTAATAAATTATTCAAAATGTTTAAAGACCTACACCCTGAATGTAATGTATCCTATGAAACCTATAGAACTATATTTTGTACCGAGTTTAATCTTGCTTTTGGTTATCCCCGCAAGGATACTTGTTCTCAGTGTGACTTATATTCTTCAAAAATCAGCTGTTTGAAATCTGAACTACTATCAACCAATGACAATGAAATCAAAGGAAACCTACAAACTAAAATTAACAGTATATCTTCTGACAAAGATATACATTTGTTGAAAGCCAATGAATGGTACAAGTTGAAAAGAAATGCAAAGAAACACTCAAGAATAGACAAAAGTAAAGAAGCAATAGTTTTTGACTATACCAAAAACTATCATGTACCAAACATTACAACGAACGACGTCTATTATAAACGTCAGTTGTCTATTTTCATTTTTAACATCCACATATTGTCGACTGGACATAGTGTTTTTTATATATATCCAGAAAATACAGCTAACAAAGGAAGTGATGAGGTATGCTCCTTTCTCCATCACTTTATTTACAACATTCTTGACCCTCAAGTGACTGATGTACAGGCTTTTTGCGATTCTTGCTCTGGTCAAAATAAAAACAACATTGTTTTCAAATTCTTTCATCATGTTGTTGTAAAAGAAAAAAAGTTGAAAAGTGTAACATGCACCTTTCCTGTTAGAGGCCACTCCTATAATGAATGCGATAAGAACTCTGCTCTAATTCCGCAAAATCACGAGGCTCAGCTGCCACAGGATTGGGCTGAAGCTCTGCTCAATTGCAGACAGAAACCAACGCCATTTGATGTAATTGAAGTAAAGCAAGACATGGTGAAGGAGTGGGGAGTCCACCTAGAAAAAGTGTACAATCAAAAACTGGGCTGCAAAACTCGTCCGATTAAAGTTTTTAAAGTTCAACAAGCCGAGCCTGTTTTCATGAGCTACAAAACACTGTACGGTGGACCATGGAAAAAAAATCCTATGCGACCACCAAATGAAAAAAGGCTTAAACGAAGAGGTCTTGAGCCATTGCAGAGAGTTGAAGATGGTGAATTCATCCTTCCAAATCTGGCATATGAGGGTAAGTTATTGAAAGCATAATGTTCTAATAGTTCTAATTTCGTTTAGAAACAATGTGGAACTACTCCAGTCCATGTAATAGTAAACTTTGATTAATAATGGTGTTAAAAAGTATAAACAATTCAACATAAAAAATTAGATGCAACTATTTTTTAAACTCCTTAAACAGCATTCAGATTGGCGAGATTAATGGGTTTGTTTACTTACAGGACCATTGGCTATATCTCAAGCAAAATATCAAGATCTTCAATCACTGAAAAACTTCTGCACAAACCCGCAAGCCATCAAATATTTTGAAGAACTTAAAATTTAAGTTAATATGATGAATAAATTATTAAAATGTTAAGATGTTTGTAAAGTAAAGTTTTAGTTTTGACTATTTTAAAGCATAATTTCTTGCCTTACAGGGAAAAAACATGTTCAGTCCTGTGACTTTTTATTATTTTTTACGTTACACTTTTAGTTATTAAAAATAACATTTGTTACAATGATATATGTGTTTTAATATAAGTAACATATTTAAATAGTATTTTTTTTTACATTTCATTACTATAGAAAGATGCTTAAAAACTCGTTAAACTTTTAAATGGCTGTCCTGTAAAATATTGAAAATGTGACTGAACATGTTCTTTCCCTGGACCCTTCATATATATATTCTTTTACATTATTAATTTTAACGATGGGATAAGTGACGTTTTAATTCCTAAGACAATTTATTACACATTATTATAATACGAAAGCTAATTACTAAAATATTATAATAATATTGCGCCGCAGGAAATATAATACCATACGAAATTTAAATTTTATAATTAATTTACACAAACAAACTCATTATAACATAAAACTCAATGTTTACAAATTTGTTAGCTAAATATGAAATAAAAAATTTGTATAATTTGAAATGGTAATGAAGTTTATAATATAATTACAACATATTTTGAAACACTAATAAAATACGAAATTAATGTGTACAATGACATTATTGTGCTAAACTATTTGTAGAAATTTATAGCCCTTTATTTCATTAGTTTCACATTACCGAATCATTTTACATTATAACCATTCTGTCATGATTTAATTAATTTTCGTTTCAAATGACACATTGTTTATTATGTATAATTATAATAACAAGCTATTTATTATGTTAAATTTAACACGATGTTGTTCTATATAATAGTTACATTATATATGCAGAGAGTTAGATCGTGAATTTTAAAACAGATGTTTAATGGAAGAGATTAATATTTTAATATAATTTGTTGTTCTATGTCTAATACAAAAATAATAATAATAATACATACATATATATATATATATATATATATATATATATATATATATATTATGATGTGTTTAAATAAACACGTTGAGCATAACCATTTTTAGATATTTTCGCACTGTATACAAGGAAAACATTATTTAACAATTTTACAAAAAATTATTAAATTTTCTTGATACGAAAATTTAACTAAGACATTTCACAGATTTTATTCCAATTTAATATTCCATATGTTAAAACATTATTTTGCATCTAATATTTAAATAACCCTGTTTATTTTCCTGTGGCATTGGATTACGACAATTTCTTTTTATCTCTAACTGACAAAGTGGATAGTAAGAGGTTGGAATATATACATAAAAACGAGTTTAAATTCTACCTGTTTTAAACACAATAATTTTGAAAACTTTTATTATAATTTACATTTTCCCATACATGTGTTATTTATAGGCTTGAAAACAACAGTTCTAAATTAGTTTTTACGTAAACGTAAACAGTGCAAAATCATTCCACTAACCACCTAACATAGTAATAAGAAATCACGCTATTATTAGATATTCACAAAATGTCTCCATTCCACTTAATGAGGGGGGGGTGGTTAATGGTGTGGTTTGAGATACATTTTTACTGGAGATAATTCGGTATAGAAAGAAACTTTATTTTTGAAGAATTTTAAAAACATATCTTTTTACACGTTCCCTTCATTTGTGGCTAAAATAGTCTTTCATTGAAATCAAGTTTAGACAATGCATATTATTCCTGAAGAGTACATTTTGCTTTATATTTGCTACTTTTTATTGAGATTTAATCTTCGTACTTAACCGAAATTGGTCCGATTTGGTATAAATTAGTGAATCTTAAAATATTTGGTATTTTGTAAGAGCTAAGTGTGTGGTTTTATCGTTTTGTTTTTTAAAGATTAGTCTTTAAGTCTAATTAAGGAGTTGTCAATTATGGTTTCATTAGGTACTAGGTTGCAAAAATGAATTAAAATTGTTAAAAAATCGAAAAGTTAAAGAAAAGAAAACATTGAATATTGTTCTATCGAAGTTACATATAATTTGTTTTGAATTTTACCTAAAGTGAAGTGAAAATCACCTTGTAATTCGCCCAAAATGTGCCCATGTAAAATTTGTGCAGATTACAGTAGGTTCTATCATTTGACAAGGCTGAAAAGAAATATTTCCCCCAAAACTATGCACGGATTTTTTTACTTATAAGAAGCCTTTTTCTTTATTATGTAGGTATATAAAAAATAACATCTCGAATATTTATATATTTCCATTCCTTTTATTACATTTAAATAAACAAAACGTGATTTAGATTCAGAAAAGATATTTATTATGTTCATTATGTTCAAAAAATTTAATTTCCCACGGAAATTTAAAATACAGTTTCGTTTGTCATTCTACATTTTATGTTTTATTATCACAAAACCTTTTTCTTTTCCAAATAAATACTCTGAAAGTACCATTACTAACAAAGAATATTAAAACGTAATACAATTTTAATCAGAGTTAAAAAAAATCGTGTAACTTCTAACAAAATGAGAATAAAAGCATTTCATTCAACTATCCTACAACGTACAATTTCGCACACCTTTGGAATTTTCGCATAACATCCCACTTAAGTGAAACTTCACATAGGAAATGAAGATAAACCACAACAAATACATTTTAATTATAAAGACCTATACTTGAAGACAAAACCCCATAATGCTATAGTGTCATTAGCCATGTAGGTGTGCCTAACCATTGTTCTCTACAGTGGGCCGGACTCATATCATGAGAACACATTTGTTTTAAAGATTATATTGACAAGTGGGCGCGTCAGGAACTTCTTTAAACAATAGACATAGACCCCTTACTGAGTTAAGCCTAGAGTTTTAAATTATTCATTTAGTTGTTTAAGAAGGAGGGGGTATTCATTATTTTATTCCTCACGTCTTCCATCTCAGATTTACTATTTACTTGACATTATGCTCTTATACAAACACAAATAAAAATTAAGCAAATAACAATTCTAAGGAATATGTAGATACAACTTTTATAAGAGTGTTAAGTGTGTTGGTTAAATTTAAAAGAATTTTATACAAAATAATAATAATTAAATTGTAAATTAATATTGAGCTTCATTTGTGAGATGGTAAACTTGATGGAATAAAACTTGACACTTTATAGTTACGTAAAAAATACCTACCTGTTTCTTTTTTTTTATTTGTCAATCAAAACGAAATGGTGAAATAATAAATTAATCTTATTTAAAAAAAAAATAAATAAAAAAGATTTTATTTGCATAACCATTACGAATTGTTGATTGGCAGATAACATCATAATTTGTAAAACTTAATAAAGAATAATAACAGTTATAAATTATAAATGATTCAAATTTGTCTTTTATTCTAATTGATGTCAATTAGCTATGCACTAATAGCAAAGAAACGAAAAATGTCGTAAGTGCTTTTAAAAATTTGCCAAGCAATTTGCTGAGTAATTCCTCTTCAAAAAGCGTCACTTTAGCATTTGTTGCTATAGAGTGAGAATTACCTTTTTATTTCAAAAAACCTCAAAAGAACCCCTTTAAAAAAGATAAATTTCAAACAGTCAAGGTTGTGATCTTGGAGGCCAGTCTATGAAGTTTCTGCCATGACACGGTTGGGAAGGTTTCTATCTAAAACTGTTTAGAACACATCATAATGTAGACAATTTCCTTCCTGTTCAAAAACACATCCCTAATCTCCGCTTGATTAAGATGATTACTGATGCCTAACTGCCTCCAGTTATTGTTGGATGGGATATGTCACGAAAAACACCATCCTTGGTGACGGCAGCCCAAACAGTTTACTGAGATTTCAAGCCCTCTTCGTGTAAGGTATGTACTTTTTTTTGTGTTATAATAATTAAAATTGTATCTGTTTACAGATCCTATTCTGTAAAATGTATCTTAATCTGAGAATAGATTTCCATTATACTATTCGACATCTTTGTAAAGCTTTTAAATTATTTTCGAACGAAATTTCACTCCACTGTCTGGGTCATCTTCCATCAGTCCGTAAACTAATTGCGTTTAATTTAAATATATTTTTTCTTTTTTCTTCACATACCTTTGAAATGATGACTTAGGTATCCCAGTAGCGGATACAACTTTTCTAAGCACATTCAAGCTCTTTATTTTCTGTGTTAGAAAATCGACGGTATTTCTATGAGAGAGATCTAGTTTTTAGTAACATAGTTTTCAATTAAATAATTTTCTTGATGTAGGAACTACATTTGGGTAGGTTCTTTGAAAAGACCTTATTGCTTCATATTCATTTTCAAAAACCAAATTAATAGCCCGTGAAACATTTGAATTGAAAACAATCATTGCTTCTAGGTTAGATATCACACGTAAACTGAAGACAACAATTTGAAGACAACTAGCCTACCAAATTGTTTAAATATTGTGTATTAACCAAACAACAGCTGTTCGAGTTTCAACAGATGGAAATGCACATTTTAATTGCACCACATTGTGAGTGGAAGTGGTTCTATCCAGAAGAATAATGTTTTTTTTATTCCACTATTTTGTTTTCATTTACCATAAAATATAACATTTTACTATACCTTCCAATGCTAAAATTGTATCTTTCGATGTCAAAAGCCTGTTTACAAGTATACCCATTAACCAATGTAAAAACATAGTCAATGACATTATTAGCGATACCAATGTTGATACTACAATTAGTAATGAATTAAAAACAGCCATAGAAATTTGCATTTGTCAAAATTATTTTAAATTTAACGATAAATTTTACCAACAAATAGAAGGGTTGGCAATGGGTTCACCTTTGTCACCTCTTCTAGCAGAAATTTTCATGGCGGATTTCGAAAATAATTTATTTGGTAAAGACAATCCATTATTTAAAAATATAATTTATTGGTACCGTTATGTTGACGATGTTTTGTGTTTGTTTAGTGGCACTAATAGACAGTTAGACTCTCTCCTTAAAACCATAAATTCTGTAAATAACAACATTCAGTTCACTATGGAAGTGGGTAACAATAACAGCATTAATTTCTTGGACCTTAACATTAATATCAGTGATAGTTATCATAAATTTAAAATTTTCAGAAAACCTACTTATACAGATACAGTTATACCTGCTGATTCTAACCATCCTATTAGCCATAAACATGCTGCTTTTCACAGCATGGTACATAGACTTATTAGTATACCTCTTTCACCTAATGACTTTTATGATGAACTGAATGTCGTTAAACAAATTGCTGTTAATAATAAGTATGAGGTTAGTTTAATAGATAATATTTTAAGAAAAAAGTTAAAGCGTAGAGCTGAAAATTTAGTCCACTCTTCCCATAACGAGAACATTGAAATAGTTAGATATTGTAAATTATCTTATATCAACAGAACTAGTTATAAAATCAGTAACCTTATTTCTACTAAATGTAATCGTAAAGTTGCATTTTATTGTACAAAAAATCTAGGGAAAATGTTGGTTAATAATAAAGATAAAAAAGAAATGTTAGAAAATAGTGGAGTTTATAAAATATCTTGTCAAGATTGTGACTCTGAGTACATAGGTCAAACAGGTAGATCTATAAAGGTTAGAATTAAGGAACATGTAAATAGCTGGAAACATGGCTACAGAAACTCTAACTTTGCTAACCACCTTTTGGACTCGGGTCATAGTTTTGATCCGAAATTGAATGTTAAACTCTTACATATAGAAAATAAAAGCAATAGATTAAATAATTTAGAATGTTTAGAAATAAATAGATCTATTTCACTTAGGCCTATTCTCAACCTAAATGACCAAATTGTATTAAATTCGTCACCTCTTCTAAAACCCATCCGTACCATAGTTCATCAACCTTTATCTACCTGCTAGGTCACCCCCTACCTTTCCCGATTTCTCTATTGTATTTCAGTTTCCTGTACTTATGTTTTGAATAGTTGTCTATACCTGTAAATTATCAGTAGCCCGTCGATGCCGCAAGGCGAAACAATTGTAGCTCATTTATACTAATAAATATTTGAAACTTTAAGCTTTTGCTTTATTTTATCCTTGAATATGGAGTTTCAACAAGAAATATCTGCTATTACATTAAAGTTAATTATATCTTTATTAAAAAGAGTTAAAAAATAACACCATTCAATAGAAAATATTTATATTATTATATCTTAACATAATTGTACAATCGCAAGTATGTTAATTCTTAAAGCACGAAATTTGGGAATAAGTTTTAAAATTCCAAAATAAATCTGAGGTAAAACCGTGTCTTGAATACAATTTATGTGGTAATGAGTTGGGATACTTTTAATGGATGACTCGTCTTATACTTTTTGTTGATCTTCGAAACAAATTATTTTTAATTTATCCACAAAAGTTTCAAGATAATTTATTTATGTAAATATATCTATTTAAAGTATAAGCTAAAATCTTTTCTAAATCAAAAGTTGTGTTCTTCGATAAAAAGTTATGAACTTTGAGAAGGAAATATGAATAAATAAATGAACCAAAAGGCAATTATATTACATTTTGTTATAACAAATTTACATTTCATAAATTTTTACACTTTATTGTAAAGTTTTATTTTTAAGTTTATTTTGTTAAAGTAGAAACTAGAGATTTATATATTTTTAATAACAGTGCACTGATAGTACTTTTTTTATAAATACTAATCAAACATTGATTTTTTTCTGATATTTGCGAGGTAAAGAAAAGTATGGAAAAACAAAATAGAATATTTGTTTGTAATATAATATACAGGTTGATCCTTTTATTGTTACCACTATTAGCTTCTCGCAAACAGCCAAAAGACTATAAAAAAGGATACTTCATTACTTTTTTATGGTATACAAAATTCCGTTTTCAAACTTTAAAAAAATGTCAGCTATTTTACATTATACAAACTTTAAAATTCCTTATGAAATTCCCTATATTTATTGTTTTTAGACTTTGCACAACATTTTAGGACGTTTTTATTATTCCTGATATTTTGATAAACCTAATCGTTTCGAATTTATAGGCGCTTAAGATACCAAAAAATGTACGTGTAATGTATTTTCGGTAGGCGATTTTTCATACTCCCTATTGTTGAATCAACTTACAAATTTAATAAGACATTGTGTAGGAAATGTAAAAAAAAAAAAAAAAAAAAAAAAACGTGGGACTAAACGTTATATAAATAAGGTGTGAAGCGCAAACAAAAACCCCAGTTAAATTAGGAATTAAATAAATAGAAAAATCGTGTATTTGCAAATTTGATCAGCTGTTATTTTATCCCTGCATTATTGAGTCAACAACAGATAGTTTCCTACCTTTAAATGAAATTGATATTCATAGTTCTTGGTGAGTGTGTTGAAGCAAAACTTTAGATTTCCATTCAGGTTTTATTTGTGGTACATCTGAAAATAATGATGAAACGAAAAGATTATAAAAAATATATTTTGAAAATAAAGAACAATAAATTTAAGAAGTAACAACAATAATTACAATATAAAAGTAATAAGTAAAAATAAAACTGAATGGATTTCTAAAAATATATATTTAACTTTAACACACACACACACACACACACACACACACACACACACACACACACACACACACACACACACACACACACACACACACACACACACACACACACACACACACACACACACACACCCACACACACACACACACACACACACACAACACAAATGAACAACAGCGACAGTGGAGGGCCTACTACATAACATAAAATGAATCCAAGTCTTTAGTGTTTGTATCAGTGTTATGTAATAATGTAAATGTGTTTTTAAAATTATAATTCATCACAACGGACAAATCCCAGCATTACCTGATAATGACTTAATAGCCGAAACGGTCGTAGTGAAGAGAATATAACTATTGACTCTTATGAAGTAAAAAAATTTAAATTTTGTAGCGTTATTTTTAAACTCCTAATATCATAGAGAACAAACAGTTTAAAACAAAAAGCTCTACAAATAATTGTTATTACTATTTGTTATTTAGACTTTCTTTTAAGTAAGTTCTTAGATTGTAAAAAAATTAAATATTTACCAACAATTTATTACAAATAAATGTATTATGCACCTTACAAATTTTTATAATATCTTTAATTAAAACGTAAGCTAAAATATGTATTTTTCAACTTATATACTCGAGTGCTGTTATGATAATTATATTGTTTAAAAATAATACTTGTTAAGGTCAGTTGTAAGCCTAGGCCTGCTAGACATCTTTACAGTATCACTTCAACAATTAACTTAATAAAATAACATGAAAACTTTTGCAACAAATACGATTCTTTACCAAAGAAGTTTGTTAAGACTCTATATCAGAATTACGAAGAATTAATCACTTTGTACTAAAAGAAGGAATCTACTAAACTGATAACGTTTGTACTAAGAAATAGAGAATTGAATAGCATTCCACTAGTGACTTCAAATTTCAAGGTAGATCCTTAACAGACCACCTTCCCAACAAATGCTCTGCATTAATGGACCTTAGTGAGATAACTTCTTAAATTAAGTTCAATTGGAGAATTTACTTTAGAATTTGCGGAAACACAGTTATGTGATATATCTTAATTATGTCTTGTAATGTACTTCCTACTCCTAATTTTTAAATGAGGTTTGTTTAAATACATTATATTTTTATATAAGTCCAAAAATAGACCCAATAATAATTGTGACGAGATAAAATGATTACATAAAGAAAACTTTATCAAAATCAAATTTTCACATTAAATTTCATTGTACAAAAGATAATTGAAAAAATTAAAAATGAAATAATAAAAATATTTTACATTTTTTGTAAACATCAAATAATTATAGCAATAAAATTCTTTGATACCTGATGGAATGATATAACGAGTTTGTACAAGAATTCAAAAATTAGTTTGTTGAAAGGACAAAATTTATTCATTTGCAAATGAGTTTTAATAACCTAACCTAAGCTATGTGATAAATGTGATATATCCGCCACAAATAACATAAAATGCCCTAAAGAAACACATTATTTTTAATACTAAATAACAAATCGATTTCACATATTTTCGTTATCTCTTTACTTGTATTTTTTTTTTTTTTTTTTTTTTTTTGGGTATTAGATTTATTTTAATTTTTTTATCTATAGAAGTCTGGTGTCTGGTTTCTGGAAATTTATTTTGATAAAGATGAAAAATAAAACTTCAATTTAATAATCATCATGATCATGATTTTTTCCAGGAGGAACGCTACCACTCTCATAAAAGTTTTACTATTTATCTATAAATTTTGCTATCACCACTACTCTTTTGTTTAAGAATTATTAGTAAGTAACATGTCAAAGAACCACTCGGTAACACAAGGTATTTTCACATCTAAATTCGTTTTCGCTCTCACTAGATAGAAGTGAATGCCTCATATATATCATGTCTGTTTTATTGAATCCGAAATGATTCTCTGCAGGTTTAAACATATTGCAATGGTTGCATTTAAATTAAAATCGTTCGTAAATTAATTATATCTAAAATAGTGTTTTCAAAATTAATATCCCATTATTTCTTTTATTGTACAATTTTCTATGTGCTAAGCTTCTCTTCAATCAAACAGAAAGTAATGAACTGTGACGGATAATTGGAAAAACAAGGTTAAGAAGCGGAAAAATTGGGCCAATGAGTAATCTTATCTTAACCATCATGTTTAGTAATTCAGGTCTGCGGATCTCTCGACCGTTAAATTTTACACCATAATTGTTTTAACCATGACAAACCAACATTAGGGAACCAGTTTGATATTTATTTTACAAATTTAAATAATAATGGGTCTTAAATATTAATTTTAAACCGGAAATCTAGTTCTAATGGGATAGAATTTAAGACGGATAAAAAAGATCGCATATGAAAAAAAAAATCGAGTATAACTGTTCTTATTATAACTGATCCTGTATTTTTTTTTTTTTTTTTTGAAAATTATACGTCAGAATAAAACTTTTGGGGGAACAAACTTTAAATTAATACAACTCTCCTTTAAACATTTTGAATGTCGCGAATGAATACTTTACGGGTTTATACAAGCAAGATATCCACTTTGAGCGTATTTTCCCTCGATAATTGGTATTTAAAAATGAAAACAGACATTGTTTTCCATAAAAGTTTCTTCAGACAAATTTAATTTAATCGCTAAAAGATTGGAAATTCCACGAGTTCAGTGAACAGAGTCTGTTTAAATAACTAAATAATATTCAAGAATGTTAACAAAGCAAAATAAGACCGGAACTTATTCTATTAAATGTTAAGAAAATAACTTGAAAGCGTTTGGTAACAAATAAGTTCCTTTCTTAACAAACAATGAAGCACATTATTGTAAACACTCGCTGTTAGAAATCCAATTGAATAATCTCTTTGAACTAAAAGAAGAAAGGTCAACTCAAGGAATCCACTAAATGGATAATGTTTGTAGTGAAAGACAAAGATAGAGAATGGAATAGCATTCCAGTAGTGACGTCACGCCTCTAGGGAGATCCTAACCCGACCACCTTCCAAGCAAACAGTCTGCATTAATGGACACCATTGCGAGATAAGCATACAACTTGGCAAACAAAGTACAATTTGAGAAAATTACTTCAACGTTTGTGTTTTAGTCGGGAGACATGTTCGTACTAATTACATCTGATCTTGGAGATTATGGTTGTTATAATATGTATAGTTTAATAGTGTTTTGTATCTACTACAGCAGTAGTATAACATTTGATATATCACACCTGGAAAAGCAGTGAAAATATAAAACAAAAAGGGAGACGGTTTTGATTCGAGTATTATTTATTTCAGTGATTCGCGAAGAATCTAAGTAACTTGCAGGACGTGTTCTGCGTTAGTACAATAAGAAAACATTTCTTATAAACGTCGGCCCAAAAACCCTTATTTTCATGTGTATCCGCCATTTTTAAAAACCTCATCACTTTTTAATCGGTTTTGGTATACAATTTTTAATTTTAACATTGCAGCCCACCGATTACCGATATTTATAGATATAAATTTATTTACCTTTTTGATACGTCAACTTATCCAACAGTTTGCTCTGAAAGGATAAATGCAGTTTCAGGTTACATCCACCTATGATAGATTCTCGAGCCGTCCACACAATGGAGCACACCGACCAACCATTCCAACTTGTCTTCTGACTAAAGGTGTTTGTGTTGTGTACATTTTGTTATCACGTGGTTTTAAAACGTTTTTAAATGTTAACAACAACCATACGTAGTAAGTGTTTTAAAATGTGGATCTGATGATGGTCGCAGGAAGAATGAAACTGCAGTAATCCTCTTACGGGAAAACAAATTACTATATCTGCAATGTTTTTGTTTCAATTTTCAAGTATATAAAAAAACACATTTTATATATTTTTTAAATGGTGATGGTTAAAAATATTTAACTTCTAATATCTTGAAAACTGTATCTTTACGTTAAATTTACAAAAGGCAAAAAAATATTCTATTGTAAAAAAAAAAAAAAAAAAAAAAAAATCTTGTATTTATCGAGTTATCAAACAAACAAAATTCTTTGCATTTGTCTAAAACACCCAACATTTTCAAAATCTTCTCTAAAAACACACATTTTTGAATATTGGTGATTCTATATCCATATCCTTTTGTTTTGGAATTTATGAATCTTTGTATTAAAATGAAAATTCAGAAGCAAACCTAACTAATAATAGATTTATTACTAAGGAAAATAATTTACCCTCTCCAAGAAATTATATTAAAAAAAAATTGTTGGTCGTTAAAATTGGATAATATTGTGTCTTGCTGTAGCTTTTTGTAAAGTAATCATTTTGAGAGATAGTAATTATATTGAATGACCAACGTTTATTAATTTATAAAGGTTTTGTTTGTTATACACTTATAAAACGTAACATACTAAACGTGTACCAAATCTGAACTCAATATATTATATATTTTTTAAATCAAAATGATATTAATAAAAAACAAAAACAAAATGGGGGATAGACAGGCTTTTTTGGACCTTTGTTAATATGGAATTTTACCATTAAACCATATCCGGAAAGTTTCTCTTTTTACATATGAATCACTGTTTAATAAACCAACATGTCAGAATCGTTTTGAACGATCAGGTAAAAATATTCAATCTTGGTCTAGGTCCACGTTTCCCACTATACCTCTTCCAAATCTTGTACCTGAAGTTGATTTTGTGTATAAATACACCTATTTTCCTAATATTTATAAACTATTTAAATTCCAATATTTGGCATTTGTTTGTGTTAAGCTGCCTCTTAAATGCCGCACATTGTAAGACTATAATCGACATGACTAAAAAACTGTAGAATTTTGAAATTAATATTGTGTTTCATTAAATAAAATATAACTTCAAAGTAAGAAAAAATAAATAATTTATGTTTATTCGTACAATATTTGTAAAATATTTAGACGTAACTTTTGTCATAATATTTAAACATTCAAGTTATGAATGGTATTAACATTTTTAATATTTTGAAGTATCTGCTTAAAGAGGAATGTCCAAGTCAGTCCGAATAAAGGAAGACGAAGTGGACAAATTCTTGAGCTGTGCATATACTCTTAAGGCACTGGAATCTTTTACAGCGAGAAAAGAATCTGAATGGCAAATAATATTCTTACCCTAGAGAAAGCTTGTCCGAGCATTCAATAAGAAAAAACTCCATCCAATACAAGGCACAAGGAATTCCATTGAAGAAAGGGTGAGTTTGGTCTGACAGAACAGAAAATTCCGTACATTGTCCATATAGGTCTTTATGCAAATATTGAGTTGCAGTATTTATTCACTTGTAATAACTAAAGGAAGTTTTTCAAATATAATTATTTTTCCGGGTTGTGTTATTAATACTATTTTAACATCCGTTGAGAATTATATTAGTCTGTATAAAGTCTGAAATAATAAGTTGAAAATAATGAAATAATATTATTTTTTAATATTTACAGAAATACTACGAATTTAATTTCGTTTGATCAGGCATTAAACATGTGTTATATCTCTCAGGCATTCGCTATAGTAAGTAAGGCAGTGGCAATCCCGAAGTACTCCAGCTGGTTCTACACCTTTTTCATGAAGTCTTTGGTTAGATCCTTCTCTTTTATCTTTTCTATTTGGTCTTTCTTGACAAACTATTGTTCTCTTCCTAACCTAACGTTATTAGAATGTTCTAGAGCTCAAACTATTTATGTTATTTTACTTTTTTTTATAAGGAGGTGGTGACCGGGTGGTTTTTCTTCTTAGTAGAACAAGGACAATTTTTGTATGAGATATTTGTTTAAAGATTTTTCTAAAGGAGATCTAGAAACATTTAAGACGTACCTATTGGGAATTATCCCTTAAAGTGATTAACAGATGAAAAATAAGTTTATTGAAGTTATTCACTCTGTTCTCCAGCAATATTTTTGATCTCAAAATTGTTAGTGTGAAGTGCATCTTAAACATAAGAGAGATTATCTGCCATATGAAGAATTTACAAAATCTACAAAATGTTTCAACCATGCCAATAATACTTCTCTGTTTGAACACCTGTTGTTAGACAATCCAAAAATAGTATCGGGATGGAGCACCATATTAAAATTCAATTTAAAATGTATTTATTTTGAAAATCAGTAATGGAAGTATAAAGTCCCCTTTCAGTAGTGTTTAATCACTAACATATTGATTATCTTACGACCACTAGTATTTGACACAATCCACGAAAGTTGCTGTGCGTTCTTGTCGCGTTTATTAACACAAGATCGTGTTTGATTGTTCATATTTGACATCTTACGAACAATATTCTGAAGATGAAACAAAGATTCCAAACAGGAAACGAAGTGAGTATAACCATATCATAAAATCAGTGACTTGGATACTACCACTAAAAATGTGTTTTTACTTAACATTTAGTTAAACAAAACATCCCCAATGTTCTCATTTAGCTAGGTACGAGTGAACAGCGGTAATTGAATTTAAATAGGTCATACAACTTAACGTCATGATAAGAGAGATTAAAAGAATTGAGTTGGCACTTGAGGAAATTTTAGAATAATGGCTCCTGTGTTCTTTCACTTGTAGAACGGTGGCGAAGAGCCAGGGAAACTCAGTTCATAACAATCCAGAACTATTACGTTCTTTATTTAATACACTAATTTAATTTTAATACTCTTTATAAACTTTCACGTTTTTTATATTATTATACAAAATAATTAAAATTCGGTATGATGATTAATGAGTTTTTACGGATTATCAGTGAGAAATTAACGTTATTGAAATCAAAGTTATATAAGGTAATCATTTAAACTTTGATTCTTATTGAGATATATTTATTTTTGTTCTTGTTATTTCAACATTTCAATCATCATATATATTTGTTTGGGGGGGGATGTGTGTGTCAGAGAGAGAGAGAGAGAGAGAGAGAGAGAGAGAGAGAGAGAGAGAGAGAGAGAGAGAGAGAGAGAGAGAGAGAGAGAGAGAGAGAGAGAGAGAGAGAGAGAGAGAGAGAGAGAGAGAGAGAGAGAGAGAGAGAGAGAGAGAGAGAGAGAGAGAGAGAGAGAGAGAGAGAGAGAGAGAGAGAGAGAGAGAGAGAGAGAGAGAGAGAGAGAGAGAGAGAGAGAGAGAGAGAGAGAGAGAGAGAGAGAGAGAGAGAGAGAGAGAAGTGTAAAGTTCTAGAGAGAAGTTTAAACTATTACACACACATTTATAGAATATTAAATATCTTCAAATAAGAGTTTACTTTATAAAATATTTTCTTACTACGTTCACTATATGAGATTGTAATTACCCAAGTAAATATTGTAAATATGATAGTGTGACGTATGTAAAATATTACTTTACCAAAAGTAATTAAGTATAATTTATTTAACATCAAGATAGAGTACCTTCTTGTAATTAAATTCACTGGGAAGCCAACCCAGTACCCTAACCCTAGTAACGTGTTGAACACTCTCAATCGATGAATGGGAATCGACTGGAGAGGGTGTGGTCGAATTGTCACAATCAGAAGGTTCTGCTATAGTCGTCTACTTATTGCATTAGAGACGCAAATTACATTTAGAGAGGGGTTAAATTGCACACTCTGCTAGCGACAAATTAACTGTTGCAATTTCCCCAATGAATTAGACAACTTGCATTGAGTATTCAACCATTTTACATAGGTATTACAGTAGTCTGTAATATTTGGTGAAACTGGAATCGTTATTTATATGAAGTGTATATTTGATTTGAAATACATCTATAAGTTTTTTATGTGGAAATAATTATATAAAATACTACATAATTGAATACACACCATCATTATCTCTATCATAAATACATATATATCCTTTTAATTCTGTATTAAATAATTAGTGTAATTGGATTTAATCCTCTTCTGTATTGTATATTGCATTCCATTTATCGAGATCTGAAAGTCATGAATAAAAAATATATCACCCAATGCAGTAGTAATTACAAAAATTACTGGAGTGTTAAAATAAATAGTGTCGATTCTTTTCACTTTAAACCACATTCATTATTATTATTACATAAATATATAAGTATAAGTTATTGTTATTACATTATTATACTATCATAGAGGTGTAAATATTCTTTATATAAAAATCGTAGCCCTATATATTATACTCAATATATTAACAGTACATGTAAACGTAGTTTTTCTGCTCGATTATAAACATAATACTGATATCAGTTTATAAAAATTATTAAAACATTTACAGTTTAGAACTTTTTGAAAATATATTTTTAAGTATAATATCATAAAGAACTCATTTATAATGAATTATACTTGTAGAAATCTCATCAATTTAATGGAAATCACACCAATTGTAAGTAAAACTATTCATTCTTTTCTTTGTGCCTCTCTATAAAATGAAGCTACTACCAGCGTCTTCTATTATTGTATAAGTTTTAGCCATTACTTTTTTTTGTTCTGTGGGACAAGGTTTAGACCTAACTTAATTTTTTACAATGGGCTAAGTTTAAGCCTAACTTCCTTTTGTTCAGTGCTACAATGTTTAGTCATAGATTTGTTTTGTACAATCGCTAAAGTTTATTTTATTTATGTTTAGTGGTGCAAGTTTTGTATTAAAATCCTTGTAACACCGAATAAAAAGAAGCTAGACCCTAACTTATTTTTGTTAAGTGCACAAGGTTTAGACATAGCTTCTATTTGTTCAGTGGTACAAAGTTTTGTAATATATAATATCTCTGTACCAATGAAGAAAAAAAGATAGACCCAACTTATTTTAGTTAAGTTCACAAGGTTTAGACTAACTTGTTTCTGTTCCCTGCTACAAGATTTGTATTATATAAGATCCTTGAACCTCTGAAGAAAATGGATTTAAGTCCATCTTATTTTTGTTAAGTGCATAAGGCTTAGACAATAGCTTATTTTTGTTCAAAACAGAAGGTTTAGCCATAGATTATTTTTGTTCTGTGTCACAAAGTTAAGGTTTAACTTATTTTTGTACAAAGGAAAAACTTTTATGCACAACTTGTACAGTGACATAAGGTTTAGGTCTAGCTTTTGTTTTGTGCAATGGTGCGTGTTTTGTATTATGGACGATATAAGTTCCTTGTACCATTGAAGAAAAAAGAGCCTTTACGTAGCTTATTTGAGTTAAGTGCACAATATTTAGACATAACTTATTTTTTACAATATCACAAGTTTAAAACCTAGCTAATCGTGTTTTTTAAAGGCTCAAAGTTAGTATTTTATATCTGAAGAAGATGATGATATTTTTTTTAAATGGTGTCTAGTTTTGAATAAAATGTGTAGCATCATTCAAGATTTGATATCTAAACATTTAGTGGTTGATTATGATAGAAAAGATTTTTTGCCTAATCCCCCCCCTTATAAAATATTATTAAACTTTTATTAACACGTGAAAACAAATTTGTTCTGCTATTTTAATATCATGTTATTGACTAAAAACGTAAAAGAAAACAATCAAACAAACTTCACGGAACTAAAACTGCACAAGGACTGACAACCAATGCAAATCCTTGCAAATAATGATAGATGTTTGATGAATGTGTGATAAAACATAGCCTCTGACAGAACGTTACGTGACAACTGAGTGATGGTAATAAAGAAACAGCTGATCGCTGATCTGAAACTAGTATTGGTGTTGAATAATATCACCTGACACGTTAGGTGGTTACTGGAAACTTGATACAGATCTTTGAATACCTTGTCAGATAATTAGTAATATCTTAGATAAGTCAATGATTGATGAGATTTTAGTTGCTACCTGACAAATATATGACAAGTCCACCACGTTACTGTGGTGGAAATATAAATCGGAACAGGTCCTTTTGAGAACTGGTTCGGTCGTAAGATATATAAAAGGTGATTATTTGTCTAATGTACTGCCCTGTTTCTCATGGTGATAACTCATGTTATCTTTACAATAATGAATGTTATTTATAACCTTAAACATTTGTTAAGTAATTGTTTTAGGTAATTTTAATTCTTTCTCTTTTTCATCGATGTAATTGATGTAAATCGAGGTAATTTTAAAAAGTATTTATCGTAGTCAAACGATTTTTGGTTAATTAGAAGATATAGTTTTAAGTTTTTTACCATATATTTATAAATTAATACCGTATTATTACGTAAGAAGCATGTCTATATCATTGGGTGCATGGTGTCAAACAAGTAAGTCATAATTAAAACCAAAACAGGATAAATTTGCTAAAAGTTATATACAAAATTATATTCAACTATAGACGAAATATTAAATAAGGAAAACAGGCAGGAAATGTATGAAAATATTAAAGAACATTTGTCAAAAAAAAAACACTTTACTCAGAGATCCACATTTGAAGAATGTTTAATGAATAATAATTATACAATAAGTTAGAAGACATGAAAATTATATATAATTGAATACGAGGTAACGACAATCTAAACGTCTCATAGGAGTTTGAGATTTATAATCATTATTAGAATCATCCAGACATACCGTTCAATGTTTTATTTCTTCATATAATTTAATCAATCCTACGAATATAGTCGATAATTAAAACAGCAGATAAGACAAAGTGATTTTTTAAAATAGTGTACTAGTGTAAACCGTTGATCCCCATGTGGTACTTTATTATTTGTTGCATTTTTAAAGATTTTTACCAAAATAAATAATGAATTTTAGATTATTTATTATTATCTAACTAGGATTGTTTCATGACTTTATTTTCACGGTTTTCGCGATATTTTTGGTGACGGTTTTGAAACGAACACTCTGTAAATACGCTAATCTATACTACACTTAACTAAGACATTACATTTACATTTCTCCCTGCATAACTAAAATTTTACTAGACATATTAAAAGATATTATTAGCTTGGAAGAGTAATTGATAGAAAATTGCCATATTAACTTTTCTTTCTGTAATAATCTCAAATATTAAACGTCGCAGAAATACAAGTTTGCAAATTATATCTCTTCTTTTACAACATACATAAAACATAGTTTAGCGTACATTAAAATGATATATAATTTAATAAAATACTATGATATTTAAATCTGTTTAAAACATTCTGTTAGGCAAGTTCAATTTGAACATGAGGTGTTAATCAAATATCTTTTAAACATCCTTTTCAATATTAAATGTTGAGCTTGACTTATCAGTTGTAGTTGTGGTTTGGTTGGTGTAGCTGGTGTATCACTGAAGAGAACGACCTTGTCGTTGAAACGTGTCTGATACTTAGGCGTATTTTTAATGAGAATTGTGTTCTGTGTGTTTGTTATACTGTATCCTTTTCAGTGCCAAAATAGTAGTTACTTGCTAAACTACAAGTATTACAAAACATGCTCTTCATGTGGTATTATCAGAAATTTGTATTCCTATTCTTTCTATATGTATTCCGATGAAGAAATTCCTTCGATTTCTTATATCCATGAATAAGTTCTTCGCTAATGGTATTTAGGTATCATAAAATACATTTTTTAAAGCAAATAACTTGATTTTTTCACTATTTGGTATGATTAGTAAATTAAGATTTCTAATTAGAATAACGAAAATATTTTTAAAAAAAGAAGAAAATATAATAATATAAAAGCAATAATTATAACAAATTGAGAATTAAGATCAGATTTTTTACATTTCCTTTAGTTAATTATCAATAATGTTCCCATCTAAATACACTCTTACTTGTTCATTTCTAATTTTAGATTTATTTTTCACTAACTAATATATTTTTTCGTGGGATCCTATCGGGGAAGCCTCACTCAAGAATTCCCAAAAGGAAATATATTTTATTAGTTTCGAACTGGAAACATAATTTACAATCCTCTTGGTGAGTAGCTAGATACGCTTTGAAGTAAGCATGGTTTATAATACCCTAGAGAAGGGGAAGTAATTTGACATTAGTAATATTACCAGACGAAAACAAGAATTTATGTAATAATTCAACGTGTCACAAATTCTTTGAAGACATTCCACGCAAGAACAAGTAATCATAATAATGAAAATAAGCAAGAGTTATATTACAAAAACTTTGCTCAAACCTTTATAAAATGATTAACTTTTAGTTTACGATAAAACGAAAGACGAAACTCATTTTAGATTAAAAGTATAAAAAGATTTTTTTAAATTTTTTAAAAAATTAAAGTTTGTGGATTTTTCAAAGATTAGGGGCAAAATATATACGTATAAATAAATATTGTAGGAAATACAACCAAATGTCATTTGCGTTATTCTTTTTATTCTGTGTGTTCATAAAGTATGGAATATATAAAAAATCATTAACGGCTGAATATAAAAATTCGTTTTTTGAATGCTTGTAAAATAATATTTACTTCCAGATTGATAGTTTACATTTTGTCTGCCTTCTTGAAATTAGGTCTATTTTTTTTTATAGGAATTAGCATCATGTGACACATGTTTGTACACTGAGTTTTTATGGTAAAATTAGTATTTTTATCTTATTTATTTGAAACATTATCAACTAATACAGCTATAGAACATTTAAAAACATAATTTCATGTGGACAAATGAGTTGGATACCTTAACTTTAAACACGTACCTACATGCTGTAGTTTTGAACTTGCGATGTTTAAAGATGTTCAAAATGTTCCCCTAGATCTCTTTGAAAAAGTCCTAAACGGTTATAAAATCCACGAACTACTGTAGAAATTGCATGAAATAGCGTTAATTTCTGCTCGTGTCAATTTTGTAGTTTCTTTAGGTTTTCTGATTAGTTGAAATAATAAATTTTATAATCATTTAGGACACATCTTTCAAAATTACAAGTTCAAAACTAAAGCAATTACTTGATTTAAAATTTCCAAATTAGATACCCCACTCATTTGTCCTTCTGTAAATTAAGGTTTTAAAAGTTCTGTTCTTGTATTAGTTGATAATTTTTTAGGTAATGATATATATATATATATATATATATATATATATATATATATATATATATATATATATATATATATATATATATAATAAAATAAAAAGAATTCCACAAATGAACTCAGAATAAAAAAGAATTTAAACATTTGTCAGATGACCCTTATCCTACTTAAAAAAAAATCTCTATCAAGATGACCAGAAAAATTGAAAACTATCATAAACATATACCAAAAAGCGAACTTTTTATGTTCAGTCGTTTTAAAAATGGTGTATATATTACATCCTTTACGAACACTCCATATTTTTCCTTGTTGTTTAAAACTCTCAGTCATCGTATCCTTATAGAAAAAGAAGAAATAAAATAAGGACTCCCAACCTTTGAATATCGTAGTAGCGTCAGGATCAGAAAAGAACAAGATTTCGTCAAGGGAGACCGAATATGAACGACGAAACGAGATATCTACCCTAAGACTACATGAAAATAAAAATGTAAATTCAGCAGGAATCTATCAATACTACCAAACGGACTCGGCAAAGTGAGTCCTCGAAGGGTCAATTTATAATAAATATGGTCTCTAGCTAAAACATATAACGTAATCTCCTTTTGAGGAAAAAAAATATTATCATGATATTAGCCGAAGATAAATTTCATAATTAATATGTTACAGATAACGTTCCGTCAAAACAAAATGGATCAATACCTCAAATCGGAAGTTTAACACAAAAAAAAAAAAAATAAATAATAATAATAATAAAAACTATCATGTCTCTTGCTATTATACTAAACTCACGTGACCTTGCTGTGTCTACACTGGCACACGTATGTTCATTGCCGTTATATAAAACTAGAAATACTTGTTCTTGCGAAGCGCCACTTTCGGTCACCACGACCTTGACTGAGTTTCGCCTAAGGTTGTAAAATTCCACACGATTAATGATTTCACACATTTCGATTTAATCCAGTCAGTCAATGTCGTATCTAACGCTGTGATTATAGTTTCTAGTACGTGACAATAGTATAGTATGAACTAGTCGTGCTCTGTTAATAACATGCAACATAGTGTGCGCTCGATATCTGCAACTTAGTTTGCATTTTGCGTGGACTGCAACTGGTAATTTCTGCTTTTTATGAGTTTAAAAACACGGCTGTGAATAGCTGTAAAATTGTTGAATCTGATGTGAGTTTAAACATATAGTTACGGTATTACGATCTCTATGCACGTTACATTTAACGTAATTTTTTTTTCTATTTTTCATTTTATATTACAATGTAGATTAGTTATTTCATAATTATTCTAGTTTATAATAAATGTGCTTACTAATTTAAGCAGAAATTAATTATGTGATAAATGATAAAGTTTAAAATTTATAATATACTTTCACGCACATAAATAATAACAGAGAAAGTATTTTTATAGTGATGAAATTGTTTTTATTAAATTTCCACGGTTGAATACTGGGTATTTCTGTAATCCTCGGAGATACTTCAGGAAGTGGTTATATGGGTCTAAATAAATAAAAAAGTTCCTATAAACATATATCAGGAAACGCTTCTTTTTCCAGCTATTCGTCATTTTATTTTTTGTTACTAAATAATTCATTTTTTCGGACGATTTAACCAATTGAGTTGAAATTTTGTACTCTAGTTATCAATGTATATAGCTAGTTTAAAAACCTTTAATTGACTGATTTCCATTTGAAATACATATTTAAATGGATGCCATTTTGAAACGGCTTATTGGAAAAAGTTGATAATTTTTATAAACTTGGTCCTTATATGTTGAGCCCATGACAAAATTTCTACTCATTTGTAATGCCGTTCAAGAAATATAAATTATTTATTAATATAACTAAATGGCGGATAGCTGGAAAGACGTATTTCTGGAGATATGTTAAAGGAACATTTTCCTTTATGCCCTCTGAATTATCCAATCGCATTACAGAAACACCCTGTATATAACAGTTATTAAAAAAAAATAAAAAATACCTATGTGCTTGTTTGTATTTCTGTGTTTCTTTATATATTTATATAAATTGTGTTTTTATATAAGAACTAACAACTAATTTCTCAGAAACTGGGTTACCTATTCGTAACAAATTACAATTACACCGATTGCATTCGTTGCTTTTAAAATAGAACATAATTGGCAGAATTCAATTTATGATGATAAGCGTTTAAAAATGAAAAATATTTACGAAGGGAAATGTATTTAAAAAACGCTGTAATAGTTTCATTAACTTTAAAAATATGGTTTCATTTATTCGAGGGGGTACTACTAATCCTGAACGATTTGGTTTCTTTAAGTATCTCCTTATTGTTTTTAAAGGCGAAAAACTCCTTCTCTTTACCGCTTTGTAAAAAAAAGAAGAGTATAAAAACCCATTGCTCTTGAATAATCTAAAAGCGTCCTTATTCAAAGAGAACAACATTTGGTCAAAGGAAATATGAAAGATGGAGATTTAAATGAAAACTACTTTAAAAGTGGAGATTCAGGTGAGTCTACGAGAGTACCAAGCTCGAAATTAATTAAATTAATAAATTCTTCATAATTTAGTGTTAATTTTTTATTTATTTATTTTTTTTTACAAATTTTTATTAGTGGATTTAAAATTACACAATTTAAAATCAGTTTCTCATTAATCATCGGAAATACTCGTATAACTTGGCGAAAATTTTATTAGAATCAGTTTAGCCGCTTAAACTGTAAAGACGATGAAACTTAACGTTCAAACATGTCTCTGTTGTTGTGGATTATTCGTTAAAAAGATATGAAATGAAATATAAAAATCATTTAAAAAAATTCTCAAACAGGAATGTGAGATTTTATAAAACATTGTAATATGTAATTTACACACATAAAACGTTCAATGTGTTCAGTAATATGATAAATATAGACTGAACGCTGCCCATAATAAATGTCTACAAATATAAAACTGTATTTGTTTTTATAAGTATTTGCAAATATTGAGATGTTATTTCTGCATTGTTTTAAAAAACATTTATTGGATTCTGCAAAAAATGTAATGTTCAGAATAATTTAAAGTTACAATAAATTGTATATACTTTTTCAAAATAAAAGTCTTAAGATATTTTAGGATTTTAAATTTGTAAATTGGACACAGTCATATTGGAAATTTTTTATATTAAAAACAACACTTTCTACCACCATCGAATGCAATATCCGTTTAGCTGTCCCAGATATTAGTTTTGTTTCAGTTTTATTAGTTTTTTTTTCTAGTTTCTTGTAAATATAGTTTTGTTATCAATGGAGTCCAATTACAGTGCTTTGCTTGATATATCATTATTGGTATACGAATTATATTTGGAATATTAATAAACTCTTAGGAATCACATATCCTTAACAAATAAAAGGAAGAGATGAAAATTAATCTTGATATTTTTAATTCTAAAAATGTCCACTACACGTCACCCTTTATCTAATATAGTACAATGGCGGTTTTTGTAGTATTAACTCTGCATGTATAGAGGACATAATGTCGAACTCCTCACATAAAACCTAGGCCTTCTCTCTTACCTATGAAAACTTACGTCATTTACAGATATTTGCAAAATCGCGTTTACAAACTTTAGGAGGTGGTCTTCCACATTAAAAGTACAATAACAAAAAGTTACAATAAACATATGTTCATAGTTTCCTCATTTCTCAGATAGACGCCATTTTGTTTTTTCACATTTTTTTTTTTTTTAATTAGAACGGTTCAACGGATTTTACATAAACATGCCAATATACCTGATAAGGTGAAGATTTATTTTGAGAAAATAACAAACCTTATCCAATAAAGAATTTCAATGTGACGTCTGATTTAATTTTCATATAAATATCCAGTTGTGGGATATTTTAGGTATAAATATGTAACCATCGGTCATTTTTATACGTGTTATAATCTGGGAAACTAAAAAATTCTGGATATATCTATATAGAACATTTTCCCTAGGTTTTGATGTGGAAACCTCCTGATGTTTTGATATACAATTTTGGAACACCTTTTATAGATAATAAATATATCGGACCGGTATAATATTTCAATTGCTTAAAAGACCATTACACCAAGCATATATTTGCTACCAAATATGGAGTTTTTGAACAAATTCACTTTATAGTTTTTATGGCAGAATGTAGGTATTTTCTACAATTATTATCTGATGATTGGTCGCGCATATTTTTACGTCAAATTGATTTTTAAAGGCCGTTCTTATAAGTTTATTTTATTCTGAATGCTATTACTATTTTATTTGGTAGAAACCAAACCTTAACTATAAGCCTTGTAACAATAATAATAATCATACTAAATACTATTTATTATTATATTCGTTGGTATTGAACTATGCGATTCATTTTAATGTACTATAACTGATTTTATATAAATAACCTTGTAGTTCAATAACAACACTTTGAGTAACAGGAAACATGTAATACTAATACACATATTAGCGTAGAGACTTTTTTTTATTTTTTTTTAATTTTTTTATTTTTTATTATTATTATTATTATTATTTTTACAGTTTAAACTAAAAGATAGCGATTTTATTTTACTCCATTTGTTTTAATTCCAAAGTGTAATGGCTGAACGTAATATATCCGTTACTTTTGGGAAGAATAAAAGTTCTTAAAGTAGCGTTTAAGATCGAGTGTTCGAAGAGACATTAAAAAGTTTTCACTCGGCGAACAAACTTTAATTTTGCACTTCATTTGACTGGAGACAAATTGAAAGAGCGCCCGGTCTGAGGTAAATAACGATGAACAGTGAACAATTTTGGAACGGGACCAGGTGTTAGAAAAAGCAGATAATGTTTGGAACGCTTTGCGTTATAAATATTGCCTGAGTTTTAAGACCAACTTTTGACTCAAGGAATATTCGTAGCTCCCGCATGAAAAATTTTTAAACATTGCATAACTTAGTTGAGATGATAAGTCAAGATACCGCAGTTTGTACTAACGAGCCAATGAACGATTCGTTCGTTTGCGTAAATAATAGTTGTATAGATAATAGTTAAAGGAATATTTATCAATAATATACGGTATGGTTTTAAAGTCCTTCTCCCCATTTTGCACATTTCATATCAGATTGTTTTTTAACCAATACATAAAAACATTAACGTTTTAAGTGTTTAAGAATTTTAGTGAAGTACTTTAAGTCCAAGATGTCAACTTGAAAGTTGTAATGAGAAGAAGAACAAGCGGTCATGCGACATATTGTTTGACAACGTATTTTTTCATCTAAAAACAGTGGTTGAATCAAAACTAAATAATGTTTTACCTTTTTGAGATATTAGTAGGTTTATATTAGGTTAGGTTTTGATATCTTGCAAACAGTTAGGGAGACTAGCAAAGTTCTTTGAAGTTGTCGTTGGATACTTCGTAAAGATAACATTCGTTTACAAAATATTGTAACATTATTGTAACATATTGTAACATTCGTTTACAAAATATTGTAACATTATTGTAACATATTGTAACATTCGTTTACAAAATATTGTAACATTATTGTAACATATTGTAACATTCGTTTACAAAATATTGTAACATTATTGTAACATTCGTTTACAAAATATTGTAACATATTGTAACATTCGTTTACAAAATAAATTTATTTATTATTTGAATTATTTACTGTTATTTTTAGCTGCTCTACTCCAAGAAGAATACCAAAAATTAATTTTAGGCAGCCATCAGTAAATAGTTTGAGATAAAAATAAACATAATATTGTTTTAATTTTTATTTTGTCAAGCCGCTTTAAACGATGTGCATCACGACCTATTAGAAACTTTTGAGTTATGACATTAAATAATTTTTTTTTAAAATGTATATCTTTCAGAACTATGCAGAATTTTGAAAATATTGTCGTGTAACATACCGTTTGAAAGCTCTTTTAAAAACATCTTGGACGTGTGGTATAAATCACCCCCGTTGTAGAAACACTTCGTATTAGTTCAAACAAAAAATTTAAAATGTATTAAATCAATTATTACGTAATTTCAGAACGCTTTATTATTTGAAATTATATAATTAATTAGTTAAATTCTATGTAAACGACTTAACAATTGAGAGACTGTTATGTCATCAACTTAACATTTGGTTTTACATTTACTCAATATTTTCAATATACATTTTGTTACTAACACATGTGCATTTTGAAAATAAAACAGAACTGCATTTCAACAGTTGTGTTATTTTGTCATAAACAAGTTTCTTAATGAGGGACAGGATTCCAGATAAATATGTGTATGTATTTACATATGCAGTGTGTTAATATCTTACGTATCAAAAAGATAAATTTTTAATTACACGACGCGTTTTCTTGAATTTATTAAAATGAAATGAATAATTTAGAATTTCTACAAGTCTGCAAAATCTGACAAATTCTTGAAATATTGAATTATTAAATTTAAGATATAAATATAAATTCATATACCTTAACCGAAAACTTACTCAAACTTTCCATAAACGTACGACTAAAACTACTGTTTAAATAAAACTTCTGACAATAAAATATTACTGAAAACATTCCGACATTCCTCAGCCCACGTTATAAGATATTTCATTGCCCTTCCTCAACAACAGTCGACTTGTTACGTAGATTTATAATATTCATAACTAAACCTATATATGTCGTGAATTAATTATCGAAACCATGTTAAGAAATTCAACCGAGCCTAGCGCTGACAACACTTGAATTATAGGTAATGTGTTATCTGAAACACGGGTGCTTAGAACCAAACCCAATCAAAAAATCGATTATGAAAATGTAAAATATGAACTTCTGTGTTTGATAGTTTTCGATGATGTATTGTTTCATGAATATATAAGGTTTGGTGCTAGTTTGTTTTTATTAGGTGTCTTTGATATTAGTTTAAACGCATTTCTAATTTTCTTACGACAATTCTTGTTTCATTGAAACTTATGAGTTATTGATGTGGAAATAGTAGTGAACGTACTAAAAAAATACACTGGCCACGTTGGAGTCCTTGCGTTTTGGTCTATTTCGACATTGCGGTCGGTATCTCCTGGAAAAAAAAGGAAAATGCGATAACTAACCTAACCTGGTTATTAAAACAATAGGATGAATTGTAATAAATAGACATAAGTAGAGAAGTACAATCAGTTCTTAATTGATTGTAAAGTGCATTTCTCACGTTCCTTTTAGTTGAGAAAAAATATAGCATTGTGGATCCTTTATATTATAAGTAAAAAAACTCGAAAAAAGTAAAACACAAACCCAACCCAACTTAAAATAACATAACCTAACCTAACTTTTAAAAACGAACGGATGAAATGTAATGAATAGACAAAGTGGAGAAGTAGGATCAGTTAAATAAAATAATTGATTGTAAATTGCATTATTCACGTGGCTTTTACTTGAGAGATAATATATAATTATGAAACTTTTAATTAAAAGTCAAAACACTCCATAAAAAAAAATAATAATAATAAAAAATAATAATAAAAATAAACCCGGTTCACATTCATTTAATTTTTCACGCATATTTCGGCCTATGAGTTTATTAAATCTTTATCCAAACGGTCCTTTAATGGAAGTCCCTCGTAAAGATTAACAAAAGCCAAATGTTACCCACTACTCATTATTCACTCGATATTTGTTTAAGAAACACTCCGATAGAATGACTGAAATATTAATGAGAACATAGGACAAATGGTACAGGTCGATGTTAACGATTTAGCTTCGAAGTAATTTGCATTCACTCCTACAACTCGTATAGAATCTTAAACAAGAAATTTCTTGTCTCGAACTCCAAATTACATTTTCTGCTGTGTGTATGTGTGTGTTTGTGTCGAGGGTTGTTGTTTTTCGTTCATTCCTTTCCTTGCGGACGTTGTTTGAATTTGTAAATAGGTTATTTCGTTGCAAGACAAAGTCTAGGGTGCTCTCGGCGAGGTTGTGGATGGAATCACTAGTCAATCTTTATATCCCACAAGTGGATTTATATCAGTCTTTTATATATTTAGTGTACGTGGTCGACTCTCTTAAAATTTACAATTCTAGAATTTGTTGTCTTCCGTTGTGAGAAATTGTGTTGGATGTTTAAACAAGAAATTAAAAATATGTTTACTGTATTGCAAAATTGCGTTAAGTTAATACTTCTGCTTTCTAATTAATATTATTTACATTTAAATAGTAATTGACGTAACTCTTTCTCAGTGAAAACACAAAGACTTTTAAAATTATAGCAAAGTTTAGAAAATGTAGATTATAACGACTTCGTTTTTCAGTAGGCAATTATGGATTTTTGAAATGAGAAGGAAAGGAAATATCCATCAATAATATTAGCTTTCCATTAGTTCAATTGGAAATTATTGGCCACTTTTATGTTTTTTATGTTTGTATAATTTTTCATTTTAGAAAATTACTGTTACTCCGATCTGTAAAATATATTGTAAGGTCGGTACTTTCACAACTGTCCTCCGACTCTTTGACAGTCAGTAAATTGTCACCTAAACGATTGAGAAATTTCTATGAGACGAGTGTGTAAATATGTAACAAGTTCTTCATGAACTTTAGTGTACAAACTTTTTTTTTGTAACACATTGGGCAGATTTGATAACGAGCGAAATTACCCAAAAATTGTATACCTAAGTCGTATATTTTATTCAAAATTTCATTTGAATATTGCATTTACTAAGGCCTAGATTTCTGGTAGCCAAAAATAAGGGAAATACTATAGCTCAGTTTTTATATAAATATTTAAAAATATAGATTTAATTAAATATAATTTTATCATTCAAAAATACATTAAATCGTATGTAAACAATTTTGAAGTAAATTAGATGAAGATTTGATTTTGTACATAATTTTAAATAAAATATATGTATATCATTTGTCAGTCATTCCTTTCAACAATGAACAATCTTCCGTAGAACATTTTCCAACGTTCAAGACAGTACTGTAATTGTAATCTGAACCCTTCTAAGTTTGCTCAGTTATTTTTCATGAACATTTTCTCGCTAACGAAAATACTAACAGATTTTTTTCCTTAACTTCTGTAATTACATTTTTTAAATTTTTTTACAATTACAAAGTTTTTACAATTTTAATTTTAAAAGCAGTAATCTTGGCGGTTCTTAATCTACCTGTAATTGGAATCAGTGCTTTATTCTGTATTGTGACCATTGATTAAATGGATTGATCGGACACACCGTTTTTAGGTAGAAATAGTTCATTATGATTAACGGATACCACGGCCGGACTAACAGGATGTCCTCTAGATTGGTTTGTGACCGGTTTCAATACTTATTGGAGCTCAAAAAGTTACGGTGTTCACCCTTGGCCTTAAATATATACCGAAACAGGTACTCATAGTGCTTATTAAAAATTTGACAACTTACCTAACTGAAAAGTCGTACAGCATGATAGGATTCTCACAAATCTTGAGCCACGGTATTAATATTATGTTCACTTGTTTGGAAATAAACTGTAATTTCATTTAATTTAAATTTATTATTATATAACTGTATAACCAATGCATTCATAAATTAATTTTTGCGTCAATTATAATATTTAGGTAAAATAAAGGACCCTCGTAATATCAAGGGGGTCCTTGTCAGTTAGGTCACAAGGAATCTACACAAATAAGCCGATAAATCCTATAGACTTCAAACTTTGCTTTGCATTCTTTATATTATCCCACATATAAGGACAATATCTGCACGTTAATATAGTTTTGGAAATATTATGTGTAGGGTAACAAATAAAAATAGAATTAATTCTGATTACGAATATGTATGTTAATTTGACGAAGAATTAATATGTTATCACTATGTTGGGTAAGAGACTTTGACTTTATAAAATTAACTCTCCCTACAAACTTTAAGTGCTGTAGTTTTAGTAACCACGCGATTGACACTTTTATCTATGATTGATAATACAAAACAAATGAAAGCACACATTATAACACCAATACTCCGCCTACCGAGTTTAAAAACTGATTTCGAAAGTCCTCCGAATTACTCTCCAGATATTTCCACTGTCATTTTCGATTTTCAAATTTACATAACTTTAGGCAACACAAAATATTTCTTTCCATTATAATACACTATTTGTACTATTGATATTTCTGACATTTATAATATAGATAAGAGATAATACAACTTGCGAGGGCAGTCTGGAATAATAAAATTCGCTCGTAAGCTTAACCCAACAAAAACTGGTACGAAAACCGTGCAAAGTACATCAAGTGATGACAGCTGTCATACATATTTATATTTTCTTATTAAACATCGCATTCAACTATTAAAACATTATTTAAAGAACATTCAACTCTTCATTTAGTGTTTAAATAATATAAATTCTTCCAAGTCTAGTTTTTATACTTCTGAGAACAACTACTTTTAGTTCTTTGCTTTGGTTGTTAAAAATGCAATAATGAAGGTAGACGACTTTAAAAAAACTGGATGTGAAACATAAACTCAAAGTAAACCGACTTATTTCTACTATATACCAACACTGACTAATTACTAGACATATGCGTATAGTTATTTGTGTAGTGGAGCATATCAGAAGCATTACGTTGTTAGGAATTAAATGATGTTTTTTTATTAATTAAAAATAAGTTTTACTAATAGAATAGACTAACTATAATGTAATGTGATTTGGTGGTGTGATTTTTTTCTCATTTGATATCTCAATTCCGCATGCAATATTACCAACTACACCTTTGTAAAATGATAAATAGTGAAATTATGGTAAAACAATTAAATTTGAATTCTGACTTTCCAAGAAGATGTGATAATGTGTGTGTAGTTTTAAACATCATGCTATATTTGTTATATGCTTTAAAATCTA
>OY740769.1:19627751-19774453 GCA_963513935.1 Aphrophora alni
AGAGAAGTGTAATGTTTAAACTATTACACACAGATTTATAGAATATAAATTTCTTCAAATAAGAATTTACTTTATAAAATATTTTCTTACTACATTCACTATAATATGAGATTGTAATTACCCAAGTAAATATTGTAAATATGATATTGTGACGTATGTAAATTATTACTTTACCAAAAGTAATTAAGTATAATTTATTTAACATCAAGATAGAGTACCTTCTTGTAATTAAATTCACTGGGAAGCCAACCCAGTACCCTAACCCTAGTAACGTGTTGAACACTCTCAATCGATGAATGGGAATCGACTGGAGAGGGGTGTGGTCGAATTGTCACAATCAGAAGGTTCTGCTATAGTCGTCTACTTATTGCATTAGAGACGCAAATTACATTTAGAGAGGGGTTAAATTGCACACTCTGCTAGCGACAAATTAACTGTTGCAATTTCCCCAATGAATTAGACAACTTGCATTGAGTATTCAACCATTTTACATAGGTATTACAGTAGTCTATAATATTTGGTGAAATTGGAATCGTTATTTATATGAAGTGTATATTTGATTTGAAATACATCTATAAGTTTTTTATGTGGAAATAATTATATAAAATACTACATAATTGAATACACACCATCATTATCTCTATCATTAATACATATATATCCTTTTAATTCTGTATTAAATAATTAGTGTAATTGGATTTGATCCTCTTCTGTACTGTATATTGCATTCCATTTATTTAGATCTGAAAGTCATGAATAAAAAATATATCACCCAATGCAGTAGTAATTACAAAAATTACTGGAGTGTTAAAATAAATAGTGTCGATTCTTTTCACTTTAAACCACATTCATTATTATTATTCCATAAATATAGAAGTATAAGTTATTGTTATTACATTATTATACTATCATAGAGGTGTAAATATTCTTTATATAAAAATCGTAGCCCTATATATTATACTCAATATATTAACAGTACATGTAAACGTAGTTTTTCTGCTCGATTATAAACATAATACTGATATTAGTTTATAAAAATTATTAAAACATTTACAGTTTAGAACTTTTTGAAAATATATTTTTAAGTATAATATCATAAAGAACTCATTTATAATGAATTATACATGTAGAAATCTCATCAATTTAATGGAAATCACACCAATTTTAAGTAAAACTATTCATTCTTTTCTTTGTGCCTCTCTAATAAATGAAGTTACTACCAGCGTCTTCTATTAATGTATAAGGTTTAGACCTAGCTTTATTTTTTACAATGGGGTAAGTTTAAGCCTAACTTCCTTTTGTTCAGTGCAAAATGTTTAGGAATAGTTTTGTTTTGTACAATCGCTAAAGTTTATTTTATTTATGTTTAGTGGTACAAATTTTGTATTAAGATCCTTGTATCACCGAATAAAAAAAAGCTAGACCCAACTTATTTTAGTTAAGTTCACAAGGTTTAGACTAACTTCTTTCTGTTCCCTGGTACAAGATTTGTATTATATAAGATCCTTGAATCTCTGAAGAAAATGGATCTAAGTCCATCTTATTTTTGTTAAGTGCATAAGGCTTAAACAATAAATTAGACAGTTTAGCCCTAGATTATTTTTGTTCTGTGTCAAAGAGTTAAGGTTTAACTTCTTTTTGTACAATGGAAAACGTTTTATGCACAACTTGTGCAGTGACACAAGGTTTAGGTCTAGTTTTTGTTTTGTGCAATGGCACAAGTTTTGATTTTATGGGCGATATAAGCTCCTTGCTCCATTGAAGAAAAAACGTAGCTTATTTGACTTAAGTTCACATTGTTTAGACATAACTTTTTTTGTACAATATCACAAATTAATTTAAAACCTAGCTAATCGTGTTTTTTAAAGGCTCAAAGTTAGTATTTTATAGAAGAAGGTGATGATTATTTTTTTTTAAATGGTGTCTAGTTTTGAATAAAATGTGTAGCATCATTCAAGATTTGATATCTAAACATTTAGTGGTGATTATGATAGAAAAGATTTTTTGCCTAAACCCCTCCCCCTTATAAAATATTATTAAACTTTTAGTAACACGTAAAAACGTAAAAGAAAAAAAAAATCAAACAAACTTCACGGAACTAAAACTACACAAGGACTGACAACCAATACAAATCCTTGCAAATAATGATAGATGTTTGATGAATGTGTGATAAAACATAGCCTCTGACAGAACGTTATGTGACAACTGAGTGATGGTAATAAAGAAACAGCTGATCGCTGATCTGAAACTAGTATTGGTGTTGAATAATATCACCTGACACGTTAGGTGGTTACTGGAAACTTGATACAGATCTTTGAATACCTTGTCAGATAATTAGTAATATCTTAGATAAGTCAATGATTGATGAGATTTTAGTTGCTACCTGACAAATATATGACAAGTCCACCACGTTACTGTGGTGGAAATATAAATCGGAACAGGTCCTTTTGAGAACTGGTTCGGTCGTAAGATATACAATAGGTGATTATTTGTCTAATGTACTGCCCTGTTTCTCATGGTGATAACTCATGTTATCTTTACAATAATGAATGTTATTTATAACCTTAAACCTTTGTTATGTAATTGTTTTAAGTAATTTAATTTCTTTCTATTTTTCATCGATGTAATTGATGTAAATCGAGGTAATTTTAAAAAGTATTTATCGTAGTCAAACGATTTTTGGTTATTTAGAAGATATAGTTTTAAGTTTTTTACCATATATTTATAAATTAATACCGTATTATTACGTAAGAAGCATGTCTATATCATTGGGTGCATGGTGTCAAACAAGTAAGTCATAATTAAAACCAAAACAGGATAAAATTGCTAACAGTTATATACAAAATTATATTCAACTATAGACGAAATATTAAATAAGGAAAACAGGCAGGAAATGTATGAAAATATTAAAGAACATTTGCCAAAAAAACCACTTTACTCAGAGATCCACATTTGAAGAATGTTTAATGAATAATAATTATACAATAAGTTAGAAGACATGAAAATTATATATAATTGAATACGAGGTAACGACAATCTAAATGTCTCATAGGAGTTTGAGATTTATAATCATTATTAAAATCATCCAGACATACCGTTCAATGTTTTATTTCTTCATATAATTTAATCAATAATAAAAATATAGTCGATAATTAAAACAGCAGATAAGACAATGTGATTTATCAAATAGTGTACTAGTGTAAACCGTTGATCCCCATGTGGTACTTTATTATTTGTTGCATTTTTAAAGATTTTTATCAAAATAAATACAGAATTTTAGATTATTTATTATTATCTAACTAGGATTGTTTCATGACTTTATTTTCACGGTTTTCGCGATATTTTTTGTGGAGGTTTTGAAACGAACACTCTGTAAATACGCTAACCTATACTACACTTAACTAAGAAATTACATTTACATTTCTCCCTGCATAATTATTATTTTACTAGACATATTATTAGATATTTTTAGCTTGGAAGGGTAACTGATAGAAAATTGCCATATTAACTTTTCTTTCTGTAATAATCTCAAATATTAAACGTTGCAGAAATACAAGTTTGTAAATTATATCTCTTCTTTTACAACATACATAAAACATAGGTTAGCGTACATTAAAATGATATATAATTTAATAAAATACTATGATATTTAAATTTGTTTAAAACATTCTGTTAGGCAAGTTCAATTTAAACATGAGGTGTTAATCGAATATCTTTTAAACATCCTTTTCAGTTTCAAAATAGTAGTTACATGCTAAACTACAAGTATTACAAATAAAAATTGCTCTTCGTGTGGTATTATCAGATATTTGTATTCCTATTCTTTCTATATGTATTCCAATGATGAAATTGCATTGATTTCTTATATCCATGAATTAGTTCTTTGCTAAAGGAGTTTATTATTTGGATTTCAGAAAATAATTTTTTTTTTTTTAAAGCAAATAACTCGATTTTTTCACTATTTGGTATGATTATTAAATTAAGATTTCTAATTAAAATAAGGATTTTTTTAAAATGAAAATATAATAATATAAAAGCAATAATTATAACAAATTGAGAATTAAGATTAGATTTGTTTACATTTTCTTCAGTTAATTATCAATAATGTTCCCATCTAAATACACTCTTTCTTGTTCATTTCTAATTTTAGATTTATTTTTCACTAACTAGTATTTATAGTACGAATAAAATCAAATATATTTTTTCGTGGGATCCTATCGGGAAAGCTTCACTCAAGAATTCCCAAAAGGAAATATATTTTATTAGTTTCGAACTGGAAACATAATTTACAATTCTCTTGGTGAGAAGCTAGATACGCTTTGAAGTAAGCATGGTTTATAATACCCTGGAGAAGGGGAAGTAATTTGACATTAGTAATATTACCAGACGAAAACAAGAATTTATGTAATAATTCAACGTGTCACAAATTCTTTGAAGACATTCCACGCAAGAACAAGTAATCATAATAATGATAATAAGCAAGAGTTATATTACAAAAACTTGGTTCAAACCTTTATAAAATGATTAACGTTTAGTTTACAATAAAACGAAAGGCGTAACTCATTTTAGATTAAAAGTATAAAAAGATTTTTTTAAATTTTTTAAAATTAAAGTTTGTGGATTTTTCAAAGATTAGGGGCAAAATATATACGTATAAATAAATATTGTAGGAAATACAACCAAATGTAATTTGCGTTATTCTTTTTATTCGGTGTGTTCATAAAGTATGGAATATATAAAAAATCATTAACGGCTGACCATAAAAATTCGTTTTTTGTATGCTTGTAAAATAATATTTACTTATTCAAGACTGCCTTCTTGAAATTAGGTCTATTTTTTTATATAGGAATAAGCATCATGTGACACATGTTTCTACACTGAGTTTTTATGGTAAAATTAGTATTTTTATCTTATTTATTTGAAGCATTATCAACTAATACAGCTATAGAACATTTAAAAACATAATTTCATGTGAACAATGAGTTGGATACCTTAACTTTAAACACGTACCTAAATGCTGTAGTTTTGAACTTGCGATGTTTAAAGATGTTCAAAATGTTCCCCTAGATCTATTTGACAAAGTCCTAAACGGTTATAAAATCCACCAACTACTGTAGAAATTGCATGAAATAACGTTAATTTCTGTTCGTATCAATTTTGTAGTTTCTTTAGGTTTTCTGATTTGTTGAAATAATAAATTTTATAATCATTTAGGACACATCTTTCAAAATTATAAGTTCAAAACTAAAGCAATTACTTGATTTAAAATGTCCAAATTAGATACTCCACTCATTTGTCCTTCTGTAAATTAAGGTTTTAAAAGTTCTGTTGTTGTATTAGTTGATAATTTTTTAGGTAATGATATATATATATATATATATATATATATATATATATATATATATATATAAATAATATATAAAAAAAATAAAATAAAACGAATTCCACAAATGAACTCAGAATAAAAAAGAATTTAAACATTTGTCAGATGACCCATTTCCTACTTAAAAAAATTAATCTCTATCAAGATGACCAGAAAAATTTAAAACTATCATAAACATATACCAAAAGCGAACTTTTCATGTTCAGTCGTTTTAAAAATGGTGTATATATTACATCCTTTACGAACACTCCATATTTTTCCTTGTTGTTTAAAACTCTCAGTCATCGTATCCTTATAGAAAAAGAAGAAATAAAATAAGGACTCCCAACCTTTGAATATCGTAGTAGCGTCAGGATCAGAAAAGAACAAGATTTCGTCAAGGGAGACCGAATATGAACGACGAAACGAGATATCTACCCTAAGACTACATGAAAATAAAAATGTAAATTCAGCAGGAATCTATCAATACTACCAAACGGACTCGGCAAAGTGAGTCCTCGAAGGGTCAATTTATAATAAATATGGTCTCTAGCTAAAACATATAACGTAATCTCCTTTTGAGGAAAAAAATATATTGTCATTATATTAGCCGAAGATCAATTCTATAATTAATATGTTACAGATAACGTTCCATCAAAACAAAATGAATCAATACCTCAAATCGGAAGTTTAATATAAAAAAAAATAATAATAATAAATAAATAAAAAACTATCATGTCTCTTGCTATTATACTAAACTCACGTGACCTAGCTGTGTCTACACTGGCACACGTATGTTCATTGCCGTTATATAAAACTAGAAATACTTGTTCTTGCGAAGCGCCACTTTCGGTCACCACGACCTTGACTGAGTTTCGCCTAAGGTTGTAAAATTCCACACGATTAATGATTTCACACATTTCGATTTAATCCAGTCAGTCAATGTCGTATCTAACACTGTGATTATAGTTTCTAGTACGTGACAATAGTATAGTATGAACTAGTCGTGCTCTGTTAATAACATGCAACATAGTGTGCGCTCGATATCTGCAACTTAGTTTGCATTTTGCGTGGACTGCAACTTGTAATTTCTGCTTTTTATGAGTTTAAAAACACGGCTGTGAATAGCTGTAAAATTGTTGAATCTGATGTGAGTTTAAACATACAGTTACGGTATTACGATCTCCGTGCACGTTACATTTAACGTAATTTTTTTTTCTATTTTTTTTATTTTATATTACAATGTAGATTAGTTATTTCATAATTATTATAGTTTATAATAAATGTGCTTACTAATCTAAGCAGAAATTAATTGTGTGATAAATGATAAAGTTTAAAATTTATAATATACTTTCACGCACATATTAAATAATAACAGAGAAAGTACTTTTATAGTGATGAAATTGTTTTTATTGAATTTCCACGGTTGAATACTGGGTGTTTCTGTAATCCTCGGAGATACTTCAGGAAGTGGTTATATGGGTCTAAATAAATAAAAAAGTTCCTATAAACATATATCAGGAAACGCTTCTTTTACCAGCTATTCGCCATTTTTTTTGTGTGTTACTAAATAATTATTTTTTCTCGAACGGTTTAACCAATTGAGTTGAAATTTTGTACTCTAGTTATCAATGTATATAGCTAGTTTAAAACCCTTTAAATGACTGATTTCCATTTGAAATACATATTTAAATGGATGCCGATTTGAAACGGATTATTGGAAAAAGTTGATAATTTTTATAAACCTGGTCCTCATATGTTGAGCCCATGACAAAATTTCTACTCAATTGTAAAGCCGTTCAAGAAATATAAATTATTTATTAAAAGAACTAAATACGGAAAGGCGTATTTCTGGAGATATGTGTACAGGAACATTTTTCTTTATGCCATCTGAATTATCCAAAAGCAGAAACAATAAAGTCTTCATAATTGTGTGTTAAAATTTTTATTTAGTTTCTTTTTTACAAAATTTTATTAGTAGATTTAAAAATATACAATTTAAAATCAGTTTCTCAATATATACATTAATCATCGGAAATACTCGTATAACTTGGCGAAAATTTTATTAGAATCAGTTTAGCCGCTTAAACTGTAAAGACGATGAAACTTAACGTTCAAACATGTCTCTGTTGTTGTGGATTATTCGTTAAAAAGATTTGAAATGAAATATAAAAATCATTTAAAAAATTTCTCAAACAGGAATGTGAGATTTTATAAAACATTTTAATATGTAATTTACACACATAAAACGTTAAATGTGTTCAGTAATATGATAAATAAAGACTGAACGCTGCCCATAATAAATGTCTACAAATATAAAACTGTATTTGTTTTTATAAGTATTTGCAAATATTGAGATGTTATTTCTGCATTGTTTAAAAAAACATTTATTGTATTCTGCAAAACGTAACGTTCTGAATAATTTAAAGTTACAATTAATTGTTAATTATAAATTGTATATACTTTTTTAAAATAAAAGTCTTAAGATATTTTAGGATTTTAAATTTTTAAATTGGACACAGTCATATTGGAAATTGTTTATATTAAAAACAACACTTTCTACCACCATCGAATGCAATATCCGTTTGGCTGTCCCAGATATTAGTTTCGTTCCAGTTTTATTAATTTTTTTTTCTAACTTCTTGTAAATATAGTTTTGTTATCAATGGAGTCCAATTACAATGCTTTGCTTGATATATCATTATTGGTATACGAATTATATTTGGAATATTAATAAACTCTTAGGAATCACATAATCCTTAACAAATAAAAGGAAGAGATGAAATTTAATCTTGATATTTTTAATTCTAAAAATGTCTACTAAACGTGACCCTTTATCTAATATACTACAATGGAGGCTTTTGTAGTATTAACTCTGCCTGCTATGTCGAACTCCTCACATAAAACCTAGGCCTTCTCTCGTACCTATGAAAATTTACGTAATTTACATAAAGTTGCAAAATCGTGTTTACAAACTTTAGGAGGTGGTTTTCCACATTAAAAGTACAATAACAAAAAGTTACAATAAACATATGTTCATAATCTCCTCATTTCTCAGATAGACGCCATTTTGTTTTTTCACAATTTTTTTTAAAAATCAGAACGGTTCAACGGATTTTACAGAAACATGCCAATATACCTGATAAGGTGAAGAATTATTTTGAGAAAATAACCAACCTTATCCAATAAAGAATTTCATAATGACGTCTGATTAAATTTTCATATAAATATCCAGTTTTGGGATTTATTTAGGTATAAATATGTAACCATCGGTCATTTTTATACGTGTTATAATCTGGGAAACTAAGCAATTCTGGATATATCTATATAGAACATTTTCCCTGTGTTTTGATGTGGAAACCTCCTGATGTTTGGATATACAATTTGTGAACACCTTTTATAGATAATAAATATATCGGACCGGTATAATATTTCAATTGCTTAAAAGAGCATTACACTAAGCATATATTTGCTACCAAATATGGAGTATTTGAACAAATTCACTTTAATTTTTTATAAAGACGCTGTATACTTTATGGCAGAATGTAGGTATTTTCTACAAATATCTGATGATAGGTCGCGCATATTTTTATGTCGAATAGATTTTTAAAGGCCGTTCTTATAATTTTATTTTATTCTGAATGATATTACTATTTTAGTAGGTAGAAACCAAAACTTAACTATAAGCCTGGTAACAATAATAATAATCATACTAAATACTATTTATTATTGTATTCGTTGGTATTGAACTATGCGATTCTTTTTAATGTAATATAACTGATTTTATATAAATAACCATGTAGTTCAATACCAACACTTTGAGTAAAAGGAAACATGTATCTTAATACACATATTAGCGTGAAGATATTATTATTATTAATTTTTTTTTTTTTTTTTACAGTTTAAACTAAAATATAGCGATTTTTTTTTACTCCATTTGTTTTAATTCCAAAGTGTAATGGGTGAACTTAATATTCCTCCGTTACTTTTGGGAAGAATAAAAGTTCTTATAGTAGCGTTTAAGATCGAGTGTTCGAAGAGACATTAAAAAGTTTCGAACAAACTTTAATTTTGCACTTCATTTGACTGGAGACAAATTGAAAGAGCGCCCGGTCTGAGGTAAATAACGATGAACAGTGAACAATTTTGGAACGGGACCAGGTGTTAGAAAAAGCAGATAATGTTTGGAACGCTTTGCGTTATAAATATTGCCTGAGTTTTAAGACCAACTTTTGACTCAAGGAATATTCGTAGCTCCCGCAAGAAAAAATGTTAAAGCATTACATAACTTAGTTGAGATGATAAGTCAAGATACCACAGTTTGTACTAACGAGCCAATGAACGATTCGTTAGTTTGCGTAAATAATAGTTTAAGGAATCTTTATCAATAATATACGGTATGGTTTTAAAGTCCTTCCCCCCATTTTGCACATTTCATATCAGATTGTTTTTTAACCGATACATAAAAACATTAACGTTTTAAGTGTTTAAGAGTTTTAGTGAAGTACTTTAAGTACAAGATGTCAACTTGAAAGTTGTAATGAGAAGAAGAACAGGCGGTCATGCGACATATTGTTTGACAACGTATTTTTTCATCTAAAAACAGTGGTTGAATCAAAACTAAATAATGTTTTACTTTTTTTGAGATATTAGTAGGTTTATATTAGGTTAGGTTTTGATATCTTGCAAACAGTTAGGGAGACTAGCAAAGTTCTTTGAAGTTGTCGTTGGATACTTCGTAAAGGTAACATTCGTTTACAAAATAAATTTATTTATTATTAGAACTATTTACTGTTATTTTTAGCTGCACTCCTCCGAGAAGAATACCAAAAATTAATTTTGGGCTTTCATCAGTAAATAGTTTGAGATAAAAATTAAAATAATATTTTTTTAATGTTTATTTTGTCAAGCCGCTTTAAATGATGTGCATCACGACCAATTAGAAACTTTTGAGTTATGACTTTAAATAATTTTTTTTTAAATGTATATCTTTCAGAACTATGCACAATTTTGAAAATATTGTCGTGTAACATACCGTTTGAAAGCTCTTTTAAAAACATCTTGGACGTGTGGTATAAATCACTCCTTTGTAGAAACACTTCGTATTAGTTCAAACAAAAAATTTAAAATGTATTAAATCAATTAATACTTAATTTCAGAAAGCTTTATTATTTAAAATTCAATAATTAATTATTTAAGTTCTATGTAAACGACTTAACAATTGAGTGACTGTTATGTCATCAACTAAACATTTGGTTTTACATTTACTCAATAATTTCAATATACATCTTGATACTAACACATGTGCATTTTGAAAATAAAACAGAACTGCATTTCAACAGTTGTGTTATTTTGTCAAAACAAGTTTCTTAATGAGGGACAGTATTTTAGATAAATATGTGTATGTATTTACATATGCAGTATGTTAATATCTTACGTATCAAAAAGATAAATTTTTAATTGCACGACGCGTTTTCTTGAATTTATTAAAATGAAATGAATAATTTAGAATTTCTACAAGTATGCAAAATCAAACAAATTAATTCTTGAAATATTAAATTATTAATTTTCAGATATAAATATAAATTCATATACCTTAACCGAAAACTTAATCAAACTTTCCATAAACGTACGAGCTAAAACTACTGTTTAAATAAAACTTCTGACAATAAAATATTACTGAAAACATTCCGACATTCCTCAGCCCACGTTATAAGATAATTCATTGCCCTTCCTCAACAACAGTCGACTTGTTACGTAGATTTATAATATTCATAACTAAACCTATATATGTCGTGAATTAATTATCGAAACCATGTTAAGAAATTCAACCGAGCCTAGCGCTGACAACACTTGAATTATAGGTAATGTGTTATCTGAAACACGGGTGCTTAGAACCAAACCCAATCAAAAAATCGATTATGAAAATGTAAAATATGAACTTCTGTGTTAGATAGTTTTCGATGATGTATTGTTTCATGAATATATAAGGTTTGGTGCTAGTTTGTTTTTATTAGGTGTCTTTGATATTAGTTTAAAGGCATTCCTAATTTTCTTACGACAATTCTTGTTTCATTGAAACTTATGAGTTATTGATGTAGAAATAGGAGTGAACGTACTAAAAAAATACACTGGCCACGTTGGAGTCCTTGCGTTTTGGTCTATTTCGACATTGCGGTCGGTATCTCCTGGAAAAAAAAAGGAAAATGCGATAACTAACCTAACCTGGCTATTAAAACAATAGGATGAATTGTAATAAATAGACATAAGTAGAGAAGTACAATCAGTTCTTAATTGATTGTAAAGTGCATTTCTAACGTTCCTTTTAGTTGAGAAAAAATATAGCATTATGGATCCTTTATATTAAAAGTAAAAAAAACTCGAAAAAAGTAAAACACAAACCCAACTTAAAATAACATAACCTAACCTAACTTTTAAAAACGAACGGATGAAATGTAATGAATAGACAAAGTGGAGAAGTAGAATCAGTTAAATAAAATAATTGATTGTAAATTGCATTATTCACGTGGCTTTTACTTGAGAGATAATATATAATTATGAAACTTTTAATTAAAAGTCAAAACACTCCATAAAAAAAATAATAATAAAAAATAAAAATAAACCCAGTTCACATTCATTTAATTTTTCACGTATATTACGGCCTATGAGTTTATCCAATCTTTATCCAAACGGTCCTTTAATGGAAGTCCCTCGTAAAGATTAACAAAAGCCAAATGTTACCCACTGCTCATTATTCACTCGATATTTGTTTAAGAAACACTCCGATAGAATGACTGAAATATTAATGAGAACATAGGACAAATGGTACAGGTCGATGTTAACGATTTAGCTTTGAAGTAATTTGCATTCACTCCTACAACTCGTATAGAATCTTAAACAAGAAATTTCTTGTCTCGAACTCCAAATTACATTTTCTGCTGTGTGTATGTGTGTGTTTGTGTCGAGGGTTGTTGTTTTTCGTTCATTCCTTTCCTTGCGGACGTTGTTTGAATTTGTAAATAGGTTATTTCGTTGCAAGACAAAGTCTAAGGTGCTCTCGGCGAGGTTGTGGATGGAATCACTAGTCAATCTTTATATCCCACAAGTGGATTTATATCAGTCTTTTATATATTTAGTGTACGTGGTCGACTCTCTTGAAATTTACAATTCTAGATTTTGTTGTCTTCCGTTGTGAGAAATTGTGTTGGATGTTTAAACAAGAAATTAAAAATATGTTTACTGTATTGCAAAATTGCGTTAAGTTAATACTTCTGCTTTCTAATTAATATTATTTACATTTTAATAGTAATTGACGTAACTCTTTTTCAGTGAAAACACAAAGACTTTTAAAATTATAGCAAAGTTTAGAAAAGGTAGATTATAATGACTTCGTTTTTCAGTAGGCAATTATGGATTTTTGAAATGAGAAGGAAAGGAAATATCCATCAATAATATTAGCTTTCCATTAGTTCAATTGGAAATTATGGGCCACTTTTATGTGTTTTATGTTTGTATAATTTCTCATTTTTGAAAATTACTGTTATTGTGATCTGTAAAATATATTGTAAAGTTGGAACTTTCACAACTGTCCTCTGACTCTTTGACAGTCAGTAAATTGTCACCTAAACGATTGAGAAATTTCTATGAGACGAGTGTGTAAATATGTAACAAGTTCTTCATGAACTTTAGTGTAAAAGCTTTTTTTTGTAACACATTGGGTAGATTTATTAACGAGCAAAATTACCCAAAGTATTTTATACCCAAGTCGTATATTTTATTCAAAATTTCATTTGAATTTTGCATTTACTAAGTCCTAGATTTCTGGTAGCCAAAAATAAGGGAAATACTATAGTTCAGTTTTTTATACTTTTTTTAAAATACAGATTTAATTAGATATAATTTTATCATTCAAAAATACATTAAAACATATGTAAACAATTTTTAATTAAATTAGATGAAGATTTTATTTTGTACAACATTTTAAATAAAATATATGTATATCATTTGTCAGTCGTTCCTTCCAACAATGAACAATCTTCCGTAGAACATTTTCCAACGTTCAAGACAGTACTGTAATTGTAATCTGAACCCTTCTAAGTTTGCTCAGTTATTTTTCATGAACATTTTCTCGCCAACGAAAATACTGACAGATTTTTCTTCTTAACTTCTGAAATTACATTAGTTTTTAGAATTTTAATTTAAACAGCAGTAATCTCACACGGTTTTTAATCTCCCTGTAATTCGAATCAGTGCTTTATTCTGTGGTGTGATCATTGATTCAATGGATTGATCGGACACACCGTTTTTAGGTTGAAATAATTCATTATGATTAACGGATACCACGGCTGGACTAGTAGGATGTCCTCTACATTGGTTTGTGACGGTTTCGAGTTCAATAGGGACCTCGAAAAGTTACGGAGTTGACCCTTGGCCTTAAATATATACCGAAACAGGTACTCATAGTACTGATTAAAAATTTAACAACTTACCTAACTGAAGAGTAGTACAGCATGTTAGGATTCTCACAAATCTTGAGCCACGGTATTAATATTATTTTCACTTGTTTGGAAATAAACTGTAATTTCAGTTAATTTAAATTTATTATTATATAACTGTATAACCAATGCATTCATAAATAAATTTTTCGTTAATTATATTTAGGTAAAATAAAGGACCCTCATAATATCAAACGGGTCCTTGTCTGTTAAGTCACAATCAATCTACACAAATAAGCCGATAAATCCTATAGTCTTCAAACTTTGCTTTGCATTCTTTATATTATCCCACATATAAGGAAAATATGTGCACATTAACATAGTATTGGAAATATTATGTGTAGGGCACAAATAAAAATAGAATTTATTCTGATTACGAATATGTATGTTAATTTGACGAAGAATTTAATATGTTATCACTATGTTGCGTAAGAGACTTTGACTTTATAAAAATAACTGTCCCTACAGACTTTAAGTGCTGTAGTTTTAGTTTTGACAATTTTATTTACGATTGATAATACAAAACTAATGAAAGCACACATTATAAACACCAATACTCCGCCTACCGAGTTTAAAAACTGATTTCGAAAGTCCTCCGAATTACTCTCCAGATATTTCCACTGTCATTTTCGATTTTCAAATTTACAACATTTTAGGCAGCACAAATATTTCTTTCCATTATAATACACTATTTGTACTATTGATATTTCTGACATTTATAATATAGATAAGAGATAATACAAATTGCGCGGGCAGTCTGGAATAATTAAATTCGCTCGTAAGCTTAACCCAACAAAAACTGGTACGAAAACCGTGCAAAGTACATCAAGTGATGACAGCTGTATTACATATTAATATTTTCTTATTAAACATCACATTCAACTATTAAAACATTATTTAAAGAACATTCAACTCTTCATTCAGTGTTAAATAATATAAATTCTTCCAAGTCTAGTTTTTAATATACTTCTGAGAACAACTACTTTTAGTTCTTTGCTTTGGTTGTTAAAAATGCAATAATGAAGGCAGAAGACCTTCAAAAAAACTGGATGTGAAACATAACCGCAAAGTAAACCGACTTATTTCTACTATATACCACACTGACTAATTACTATATATATGCGTATAATTGCAAAATACTAAAACACACTTATTGTGTAGTGGAGCATATCGAAAGCATTACGTTATTACGAATTATTTGTCGTTTTGTTATTAATTAAAAATAAGTTTTACTAATAGAATAGACTAACTATAATGTAATGTAATTTGTTGGAGTGATTTTTTTTCTCATGTGATATCTCAATTCCGCATGCAATATTACCAACTACACCTTTGTAAAATGATAAATAGTGAAATTATGGTAAAACAATTAAATTTGAATTCTGACTTTCCAAGAAGATGTGATAATTGCGTAGTTTAAACATCATGCTATGTTTGTTATAAGGTTTAAAATCTATTAAAAATTACTGCCGTTTCCCATTACATTTTTCTGTAGATCAATATAAGCACACTTTAGTTCCCTATACCAAATTTTACATTTCCTTATGCTTGTAGTAGCTATCAACCTTACGTAGAGTCGACAACGACGACGGTTGGACGGCATGTAGGAAATAATTTGTTCTGTTTCCTGAGGTTATAAAATTCAATAAAAAAACTATGGACGAGTTCCAAAGTTACCTCATACTTCGAATGATGGGTAAGTAAGAGGTAAAAAAAAGTGAAAAATACTTATTTTCTTAATGAATATAATATATAGTACAAAATAGAAAAGGAGAATATCTGGCTAAGTATTTTATCTATAATTTTGTTTGCAGTTTGAGCCCTAAACGTTGCTGGTAAGAGTTAAAAGTATGTTCAACATTTCTTTACTTCAAATTTGTATGAACAAACAGAGCATATAGTGCTAGAGGAAACGGGAAGATGGAAAATTAGAGGATGAAGCTTCAATATTGTCATGTAACGAAAAGATCTAATGAATTAAATTGGATAGTAATTGGAAAAGTGATTACGATGATTAAAACCCAATGGTATCACTACTTAATACTGTCATTGTGCAACTGAGCCCTTATAGCTGACTTTGCAGATTTGTCCCTCCACAAGTTTTATTACTCTACTAATTTCAGTTAGAGATTAATGGCAGTTCGAGCCAAACAGTCAAAGTTATGTTGTGTGCTGTTTAAGTATTTTGCCCGCTTAGTCTGTACCGAGTGATTGAAAAAGGTGGGACCGTGTTTTATTCGATAAGGATAAAAGTTACAAAAAACTTTAAAAAGAAACCCCAGACTTTTTGAATTAAAATTAGAGGTGTTAGTAAATATAGCTGCCAGTTCTAATTTTTTTATAGAAAACCATAATCTCTATAATATATTTTGTATACAACACGTTATTTTACTATTTTTTCTATTTTAGAGTATCTTTCGATAACTCTACTTTTAGTTGTGAAAATACAAGGTTTAAGGGGTTTCCTGAAGTACATGTTACGTACCTAAAACAGTTCAACCGAATTTAAAATAGAATTATGGACAGTAAAATAGAAAATATATATAAAAAAAATAATAATAATATTAAAAGTTTGAAAAATGGCAACATTTTTTAGATCTAAATAATGATCCATCTGGATAGAAATATCAGTTGGTTAAGTGATGATACTCGTTATTCCCTAAAACAACTGTTATAGAAATTTGCACAAATCAGTTTTTATAGAAATTCAATATAGGAATTCTGTTATACTTTGGTAATTGTCTAACTTCAGTACATGAGAAATTAAAAACTAAAAACCCCGTGTACGACGGAATGGACGCAGTGCTTAGTTATTGAAAAGCAAAAATAAACGGTTATTGTAAACTATAACTTTACTGTTGATGTAACGATAAATAATAAAATTACAGTGTGTATTTTGTGGTAGTTTAACAAAGTTGCGGTTTCCTCATTTGGCCATGACCAAATACACCAGTAACTCCCGCTAGGTCCGTCATTGTGGTTATTCATCAACATGAACTGGAAAAAGACTACAATAAAACCAGAGCACATTATGAAACATATTTTTATATATATATTAAATAAATACGAGGAATTAGGCATCGAATTGTGTGAAAAATTATAGGGAAAACATTTGCAGGCAGAATGATTATTTTTTTTAATTACATAAAAATTCTACAAAATACAAGCAATCATAAACATCCATTTGAAAAACCAAATACCAATTGAGTTAATTTTAGAACGAAAGCTGGCATAAATCCAACAATAAACATTCCGATTTTCTCAAAACTATCAACATTATAATAAAATAAAGTTTCTAAGAAGATTAAAAAATATGTTATTCCTTAGATAGGTTAAAATTCGAACATAAGTTCCCACAAAAATTACGTTTAATTAATCAAACGCGTTCCAACAACAAAGTCGCCATCCTCAGTGATACATGAGTTACAATAACTAAACTATAACTGTTTGGTACAAAAAGATATCGGACAATCCTATCAGCCAAATCAACACAGAAATAAGGCTATAATGGTTTCTGTTAGTTAAAGCATATTTAAAAATTCACCTCTACTTTAAATAACGTTAAAATATTCTGGTTAATTTTCCACAAGTAAGTTACCACTAGGATTTTGAAAGAAGGGGCTAAAGATTATTCACATTGTTAAACCGTTAGATAACCAACCTATTGTGACAAAATTCATAATTAGTTGACAATTTTAGACTCTAGTGCCAAAATGGTGTTTACTATTCCTTTTGATTGTTGTTGTTTTTTTTTATTTGAGGTTTGTTTGATTATGTTTGTACCTAATCTTGTTCATTTTGACTGCCATAATCTTGCTTTACCTTTGGGTTACTTTCTTAGTATCTAGTGTTAGTTTACAACGCAAGAGTGTTTATTTTTTTTAGGTAACGTTTATTTTGATCTATTTCTAAGGCTTGCGCTTGTTAACGGAGGTTGATCAATACTCACAAAACGTAGGAAATTAAGTCGTATAGACACAAATGACTAGAAATTCCCAATTAGGCTATATGAATAATATAAATATTCCATCATAATTAAATAACCTTAAAACCCGAATTACAAATAGTCAAAGAAGTATTTATACATGTTCTTCTATTTAGTTAAAAATGCATACGACTTAGGGTACATAAAGTCGAATTAATATGTTGGCGACCTAACGACAATATATAATGTTTTTACCAAATAAACGTACACATTCTTATTAAGAATAGCTTCTAGTATTAATTGATATTCCACACTAATTATTTCTAAAAATAAAATTGTTCAACTCGACTATATTTGCTGCTGAACTACCCCAAGGAGATTTTTGTTGTTGATACCCATACATTTATCCTGTGGGACAAAATAAAGAATATAAATTTAATGTTTGAAATATATATATAGAATTTATCGTCATGTCTTTGTAGGCTGATTGCGACTTGGAGAATGATAAAAATGCGCTTGAATTTAATTAGGGGGCCTACTAATTGAGAAATCAATGAAAATGTAATTCATCTTTTAATGTATATTTAATTGTATGTCTACATATATCACAAAAAAAGCTTTTAAAACTTATACATTAACAATTTTCACTGTATGGTTAAATTAAGTTGTATTCGTCATACAAAATACTAATATATGATTACGGACTGTAATGTAATTTCAAATCCAAATAAATGTTTGGTCATATTTGTAGGTCACGCCATGTTCGAGATAGAAGAAGTAGGGAACATCTGATACTTGAAATTTGACCTAGCGTCAACACATTAATGTTTTCATCATAATAACATACATATTCCTAATTAGAATAACATCTAGTTTTATTTAATACCCCGCACCACATTATAAAAAAAATCAACTTTATAGTTTTTGCCCTTTTAATTACCCAAATCTCTTATGGGAATACATTTCTTATAAGTGGGACAATACAAAGAATATAAATGTAAATTTTGAAAATATAAGATTACAAGTCTGTGTAGGCTGGTTACGACTTACAGTTAGACACTCGGAAAAAACACGATGGTGAAATTATAAAGGTAATTAGTTTTACCTATGGCCCTTAAAATAATTTAAACTCGTTAAATGAATTTATAAGTTTCTCAAAAATTTTAAAACTAACGAAACTAAAATTACAATTACTTTATACTACAAACTGTAGCTCAATACACTAAACTTTTCCCTAGAAACTCTGTCAAGTGATAGTTCAACACTACTCGTGAACCTTTATTAAACCAACTTCGGAAGCTACTTGTTGATCGAAGCCCAACTTGTGCTCATGTACAGGAAGTTCTCATATATCCTAAAGTAGGTTAGGGTAACTAACTATCTTCTATTCTGGGCTGGGAGCTTAAATGTTGTAGTTCTTCATTGATAGAGATTATATTATGCAATGTTCAGGAACGTTTATAGTTTCTTACAAACTATACGTTATCCTTTAGAGTTTCCTGAAAAAGTGGGATATATTTTCGGTATAATGTAGGAGTGAATGTAATAAAACACAGTGGGAATGTTTTCGTAATATATTTTGTCTATAAAAAAACAATTTTCTTTTTAAAACACGACGGATATCTTTTACATAACCAATAAACTGTGTACAAAGGATGAAAATAATTATACGAAATAGGTTTTGTGAATAATGTGGCCTAAATATTACATTTTCAATCTACTCATTTTAACTAAGAAAAAACAAACAATTTTTTCAAGATCTACCAATTATATATAAATAACAAATATATAAACGATTGAATTTTTTGTCGCATGAAAATGTTATTTCTATAGATTTCTGAGTAGTCTGACATCCAAAATTTTATATACATTTTCAAATCATATAAACTCAGGTGGAAATAAAATTGGAGAATTTAAACTTGATAGCTAAATTCCTTCATTAAACATTGTATTCAAAAATCTCCAAACGTATAGACACGAGACGACTCGTTCAATAAATAAGTTATTTGTAACATCATATTTATTTAGACGACGTGACTATAGGGATATAATATAATACACTAATCATGGCCACTTTCCCTTAATCCTTTTCTTTATAATAAGTGTTACCAGAACTCACTTTTTCCCTCTACAGTTGTACAAACAGATAAACTAGGGAAAATAATATTATAGGATTAGAGAAGTTAACTATTTAGATATAGGTCACTTTTCTTATACCAACTCCTTAAATAAAAAGGATACAGATATCAGAAATTTTAAATGTTAATCATTAATGAGTAATACATCATTTTAAAGAGTATGTTAGTAGAGAAAAACAGCAGATCATAATGATCCCCCTCTGTAAAAGAATAACTGTTTAATTTAAACACAAACTTGAATATTAATTACTTAAGCAGCAACCCCTCAAGGATCAACACTTAGTGAGAATGAGAAAAACAATCCCGAGGAGACCTAGCTGTATCTACATCTTTTTTTTTTTTTTTTTTTTTTTTTTCATAAAGCCATGGGTTACACCCCTTGGAATCATCTTTCCTATCAGGTCTATACCAACTTTTGATCTTTTCCGATCATGACGTTATTGGAGTTTTCTAGGGATAGGGGTTTTATTGTATGTTCTTTTTATAAGGCAATGGTGACAACAAGGTTTTTTGCCATTCCACAACACGGAAAAAATAAGGCAGCAATATTTGAAAACAATTATATATATTGTAAGCTTTAGACAACAACGACACAACCTTTCAATTTTATTATTATTTCAACAGTTATTGTATTATTTTATTGGTCCTCAGACATAATACTTTGTTCATAATATTTTTTATTCAGTTTAAATTTGCTCGTTAAAAATGCTTCTATTCCAGTACATTCACGAATATTTATGATAAATATTGAATCAAAATGAGTCATTCAATAAAATATTTTAAGAACAATCCTTAAACATCAAAGTGGTGCGGCGCAATACTTACACAAACTAATCCTTAAACTATGAACGTCATAATTACAACCCTTTCTAACATCTACGAATTGCACCCTTCCAATTACCAACGTATGTGATATATATCAGACAAAGTTAAATGCTTAAATCTATAGTCAGCGAATTTCTAATTCGTTCATGAAAATTGCAGTTGTAGATTTGTCAGCGGCGTAAAGCGCGCAATTTGCCGCCTGATTCGCAACGTAATTTGCGTAGTAATGTAATAGCGAGACGCCGATAATAGCGTCGCTGATAGCGACAATTTATACACCCCCTTCTCAATATTCGATTCTTACCAACCCCTAACATTCATTCCTGTTGTATATTAGTTGCAACCCTTACTTCTAATATGAGAGAATACCTTCTTTAAATGCTTTTCTGAGATATTTTTGTTCGAAGGCAATTTCTTTCTCAAATTATGATTTCGTAATGTCTACTATAAAGAGAGTCGTTGTAATATCAAATATATAAAGAATTATTTAGTTTATAACATCATAATTTAATGTGAGAAACGATGTCGTATCCTAAAACTGTAATAAACACTGTAATGTACCAATAAACATGTGAGTAGATTGAAAAGCAATTATTAACGATTTTGTTTTAACTTGTAATTGCAAGGAACGCTTCAAAGACTTATAATATTATATTGATATTTAGACATTCAGACATTCTTTTTTGTTCTCTTGTGAGTTGTAGGGATTTACTATTTTTTTTTACCGTGTACCTAGTTCCAAAGAAATCTAATAAACACACCATTATATGCAATTTCAAATGGTCAAATAAAAATATCAAAACAACACGTGATCTTTTTCTGTCAATAATAAATATTCTCAGGTTTAAAACTATTCTGAATTTTGTGTTCGACATTTTTTCTTTCTTTAGTATTTAGTTAATTTCGTATTACCTTTCCATATCCATAAAATTTCTTGATAGGAGTGTTTATTTGTTCTAATTTAAAAAAAAGCAATCGGATACGGTTTACTGAACTGAAATATGTATGGTATTAGGTGAGTTTTATGTAGAAATCAAATTAAGAAATAACAGACAAAACTCAATTCCAGTTTCAGTTCAGATCAAAAGGCGAGATGAGGAGCTGTGTAGCTCAGTTTGTAGAGGAGTTAAAAATTTGCTGTAGTTAGGACTTGAAAACATTTAAACGTTGAGTACTTTTAAATCCATTTATAACGATAATATTTTAAGTTGTTTAAGCTACTTTCGGTCTCATTGTCTAACGTTCATAAAATAAATTAGTTAAACACATAAATATAAATAATACTTTTTCTGTTGTTTAAAGGCAAAAAACTTCTTGGTCATCAATCGCCTTCTAAACAAAGGAATGAAAATAATATAAATTATAGATTATTAGCACTCAAACACTCAAACAGCGTCAAGGTCGGAAATAATCAAGAGATTAACTGATAGGAAATCTGAAAGGGAAGAATCTATCACAATATTATATGAATAAAAAGTGTAGGTTCAGCTAGTGTCCCTCGTAATTGTTAAGCTTATGCTTACTGTAAATAAACCTAGTTGGGGGAAATTAATAAATCGCTAAATGGTTACTCAAAATTCTTATAATCATAAAAAACATCGAGTTCCCCTTAATACAGTATTACTTTTAATTAATTTATTAAAATAATAAAATTAAATACTCCATTACATTTACCTAGATAGAAAAATATTTCGCAAACATATATGTTGTTTTGTTATTTATACTTATATTTAAATATGTATAGTGATTGTGTGTTTATTAGCATTTAATACTCTTTTTACCTCCAAAAGTAAACATTATTTTATCTGAAATTTTCCATTAGTTCAAGACTTATTTTTATTTCAAAACATCTAAGGATCTTTATCTTGCGGTAATGTCTTCCCAACTACGTCTTACTACCCTTAAAAGAGGGTTGCGGACTCCAGGAAGTTGGTAAGTGAATCAAGGCCAGGAAATAGATACTGATAGGTTATGCCAAGCAAGAAAAGGGGATGCATAACAAAGGGAAGACAGACGTGGAAACTGCGATCTTAGAAAGGGATGATAGTGGCAATGGTCTTGGCCCGTTGATTAAGACGGTTATGTAGGAAACCCGGGACATTAAGGAAACCAGGAGACCAGATAAATAATTACAATGCAAAGTGAAACAATGAATTGATATGGTACCCGCTAAGAATATATTTTGCACAAATGGAATGTTCTTATCGATATAGTTGTCCTTATGTAATGAGATCTATTCAGAATAATTTAATAATTATTACTTGATATAAAACATAAACGTCTACGAATGATAAATTAGCGAATATTCAAGAAGAATGTTCACCTGTATCTTTTAATTGGTTTTAGATCTATTACTGAAAGAAATTATTTTATACAGGGAAATTGAGGAAGACAATTTTAATTAGGGAAATTATGCAGACTGTGGAATGAACTTCTCCTGAGTTTGTTTTTAATTGCCTTAAATAAATTATAACTTTGTAATTCGAAGAAATGTTTTTTAACCAATGATAATAATTCAGAAAAAAAATAAACAAGTAGATGTGTGCCATCGTAGTACTTACACAGCGCCATCGTACAAGCAAATATTATATAAATGTAATCCCAAAAGGTTGTTCCTTTGGTGTTGTATTAAAAGTTATTGATAGACTAAGGTAAGGAATGTTATCCAGTAGGACAAGATTGTAACAGTTCTTTTTCAACCACGTTTGGACTTAACGTGTCTCGTATATCTGTGTATTAAATGTCTCCGCTGGTTTCGCTGGTATCTGTGTCTCGTCCATCCAACGCCTTAAAGCTGTGCATACGTGAAGCAGCCTCCACTCGCCGGTCCTGCCGGTTCTCGTAACTATTCGAATCTAACATTTACTTACGAGTTAAGAGTTTTTTTTTATTACAAATTTTAAAATAATTTCTTTATTTGTTATTGTAGATACAGTATTTGGGAATGATACCACTATATGGAGAAAAAAATCTTTGAAAACCATTTTGTGATTATAACGTAACATTTAGGCCTAGCCTACTGTCTACATTATGGAATTATAAATTGCCTTATCTTACGTCCATTTTGTGGCGTAAAGTATTTACATTTACCACAGGTCTGCCCTTGCACCGTTGCGTACCTAGATTTAAAGAGACTAATGTAATTAATATTGCCTTACCGAATTATAGCTAATTTCTAAATACTAGCTAAAATAACACAAAAAACAATTAACAAGAATGTTCAAACTTGAAGGTTCCACATTGTCAAACGTTAAAGTAAATAATAATACGTCCGATTTGGTGATTGGGCCTCCGGTAAAAGAGCCATGGTGTAATTTAGAATAAATATAGAAACTAAAATTAATACGAGACAGGGACTCACACCAAGTCTGGCTGTGTGTAAAGACGGAGCATTTCTACTCCGACTAGAGTGCTCTGCTCAATATAGCTGCAGTTCCGATCAGCTGTTTCGATGTCACAAGGCAAATCGGATAAGTAGGTACCGAGACTAGTTGGATCCCAAGTCAAGTGACAACGTCACAAAATTGAAGTTTGAAAATGTTTACTTAATAGAGTGGGTTATAGCCTAAATTGAATAACAAATACGATATGAACAAAAAACTTTTTAAATGGCGCCATTTTGACATTTTCATTTGAATTTTTTTCGAATATCAATATGTGAACATCCAAATTTCATGCTCCTATCTAAATTTTGCGGCCACTATCGTCTTTATTTAAAGACGACAACGACAAAGGATAGACGATATGCTCAAATTATTTTTTCAATTTCCGAAAATCAAAAAACAAATGTTGACATTTTTTACGACTTATGGCCTTCTATAATAAGTGAAACAAATTATTTATTCCTTTGTTGACATTAAAAGGATTTTAAGGAAACAGGTAATCGTATCCCGCAACAGGTCATCGTGTGTTATGCGTCCGCGTACCTCGGCGACCGGCATATCTTATCTCTTATCTCATCTAATATATGCTTTGAGAGCATTAATTAAATCTGTATTTTTATGTTAATTGTGTACGATAATGTTATATACACCATTAAAATACTTGGTTTTTTTTCTTCTCTTTGACGGCTGACACATTTCGACATTCTTTTTTAGGGAAAAAAATATATGATTTATAAAAGCAAAATATTTGCCATCCTCTTTGTCACTTGTTCGTTTTACATTATATTCAATGAAATCTATTTTTGCATTCTAGTCTATACTCTGATTCGGGACTTTCTTTATCGTTAGTTTTATCTTTACTTAGTTCTGATCTTTGTAGTTCAGTTACGGAATTATAGAATGTTAACCGATCATTATCCACAAAACAAAATTTGAGCATTATCGTTTTAAAATATTTTGTTTCCATCATTTGTGGTTATAGAACAAGTTGTTAGATTTTAATAGAATTTTGAATAAGTGACGTATTTCCTTGCAGTATTTAGGTATTATGTATAAAAGTAATATTGTAAATTGTCCATATATTAAACGAAATTCATTTGACGTATTTTAACACACGGGTAATTAAATAGAAAAATCTCTAGAAGACGATTAAGAGAGTTATTGAAGGTGTAATTCATTTATTGTTATTTTTATTTTTACAATAATCTAGGAAATTGTAAAACAGAGATTTATTCCCTGTTTGGTATAACAGTCGAATTTAGTCTAGTGTTTTTGAACGAAAGAAAAGGATTTATAAAAATATTTAAATAATACTCGTACCTATCACCCTCTATTTTAAATTTGGTAAAATCTGTAATTATTACAAGTTTTAATATGTATTTGTACATCCATCTCAAATACTAGTTGAATATTTCGCGTAATAAAATTATAAGTAATGATTTATATTACTTAGTCCCCATTACTTCTCCTCAGAGGCTCACTATAGTGAACCTTGACAATACCGAGGTTCCCAGCTGGAGCTACACATTTATTCATGTAGTCTTTGGTAACATTTCTTTTATTCATTTCGAAGAGTATTCGAAGGTTAAAGGTTTTCATTTTATGATCTGCTCGTCATTTTATTAGAAAGGGAATATGACCGATTATTCTTTTGGAGTGATTAAACAACAAGGGAAATATTAAAAATCATAATCAACATTTTCATTAAACTATTTTTTCACCTGAGTCTTTTTACTGTGGCATAATTTAACTTACTTCGTAAATTTAGTCTTCAAAATAAACTTAACTCTCCGTTTTTTTTTTGTAATCGCATCGATCGAAGCCAATCTCGATGGTATTGTTTGTTTTGTTTGCTATATTAAAATATATGCGTTTTTAAACATACTCTTCAAATTTGGGAGAATTCTCTACATAAAATAAGAGCTGAATATTTTGCAATTATTGACCGAAAAAAAGCTGTATTAATTTTATTTAAATGCAATATTTCTTTTGGCGCAAATGATTTATTTTGAAATAGGTTCTAAAATTAAATGGACCAATAACAAGATAATCTTCAGAATGGAAACATACAAAAATATGTTTAAATATAAATAAAATTTGATTAAATATATTTTAAGGACTCCAAAGGACTGATGACTTTGAAGAAATGTTGACAGAATATAGAAGAAAGTGTGGCAGACTAAATCGACTTTGTTGGAATAATGAACGTAACGGGCCTTTAAAAGTCACAGATTTGATTTTTTTCAGAAAAGAAGGGTTTCAGAGGATTATAAGGGTCGGCGACAGTGGTACACAATTATCCGAATTATACTTTTTTTTTTCTAAATTTTATGAATTGTAAGTCAAATGTTGGTGGTAGATGATAAGGAAATAAGTTTGTGTTTCTTAAAAAAATTAAAATATATTACAAAGACAAAATATCTTACCTTAAACTTTGTAAAAACAATACAGAAGGTAAACTAAATGACTTTCTCAACACAATTTCTAGGCTGTTTAACGGTTCAAATATGTATTTATAAGAACCCAAACATAATCGTACGCATTATTCTCCCCAGGCTCAAATTAAACAAAATAATTACTGAAAAAATGTTAATTAAATTAATATAGCATATCATATAGCTGTCGATATGTTTAAGTTAATTTATATTTCTATAATATAGAACGATAACGTGTTATGTAAATTTCATTATCTTGTAAAGAATAACTCTAACAAAAGTTACAAAGTATTTAGGTAGTAATCACTATTCTTTTAAAGTTAATTGATAATTAAGGATTGTTCATATTATTAATAAGTTTTAATCGGTCATTTGCCGTTTTGTATATACAGGGTTTGCAGAAGTGTGGAGACACACTGCTCCCTTTTTAACGTGTGAATTATTACAACCAAACTCAAGACAACTATTTAACTAATACAAATTTTACTATTTTTAGTTTATGGAAACTTTGCTAAAGCCACTAAAATGGAGGAATTTGAGGGTAGTTAAAACAATATTAACGCCTCATCAAGTGACACCTTCTTTTAAATTTTGTTGATTAAAGGAGAATAATGGTGAGAACTAGAGGTCAAAAACCGTTTCAAAAATGGCGGCCGATTGAAATTTTGTAAACGTCACCCTTAAATAAACTAATAAAATATAATAACTTTTCTACGAAGGCAAGTTTAGTGGTTGAACAATGAAAAAATACTGTTGTTCCTTTTTTAAGCTTTCCCAGACCGTTCATGGTTAGCAATTTCAGCAATGTTATAAACAGTTATATTTGTAGGTACCAATGAAATATTTTTAACAAAAAAAATTGGAATCAGTTTTTAATTTTACTTCAATGGTTTAGGGTGTATTTTTTTTTTCTGACTACAGTCTAACTATACTTTTTTGTAATTTTGATGTATCTAAAGATCTAGAGCTTACTATCAGCTGTTATTTTTTATTTGATTAAGAAATCTATAGTTTTCACCGAAATTGTTCTTCCATTAAGACCTTTAAGGAGAGCTGTAACTCGATGGGGTTTTACATTTAAGACTCTTAAATATATATTGGGACATGAACAAATTTGTCATATAAGCTACTCACGAAAGTACATTTTTATTACCTAGAATGCTGTCCTTAGTTTGGTTTTCCTAGGCTCATCCGTTAAAAAAAGTAACAGGTTGTTTCTACACTTTTGTATAACCCCGTACAAGAACGAGACATTTTGAGAGTTTAACTCAACCTCTGTTATCAAATGATAAACTAAGGGCATAAAAAAGTGAACAGCTACATCATGGCCTAGTAGTATAGAGAGGCCCCAGACAACTTAGCTATGTTGGGGCATTTCACTTGATAACGGAGTTGATGAAACTCTCGAAATGTCGTTTGTTAGTTGTGTTACTGTATATTAAAATGATAGTAAATGAACTATTAAACAATAGTAATAATATAAACTGTATTAATCTGTTTACAAAAATTTGCATTACTTTGACAATCCACAAAAAAAATAATTTTAAAGTAACTTATAAATATTGATGAATGTTGATGAATCTGCTGTAGTAAAATAAAGGAAACAAAAAATGAATACGTGCAAATAATATGTACAATAAATTTATGTTCGGTCATACTTCGCCAACAGTGGTGGTCGTAGTGGTCACAATTTCTCCTGTTTTTATACAATTGCATCCATCTACCGTTAATATTAAGATCATGCAGGTACCGCGTAATCGGAGCGTGTCCAACTTGGAGACGGCAAGAGGAAATGACGCGAAACGTTTGAAGACATGCGGTTTCTGTTGCTAACACCACGATTGTTCATATTCAACCGCGATAACGGCTTACATGACTGAATGAACGGAATCTGAACTTTGAATCTAGTTCCGGTCTGTGCATAAGATGATGTCATACAAGATGTTTTAAAATTACAACGAGAAATGTTTTAGGCCGAATATTATGTCCTAAAGTTTGCTATGTTTATACTTAAACGTAGCAACCGATACTTCTTCTGACATTTAATAATGTATCAATATTATACCGTAAGTCTACGTAAAACAAAGTTATAATTCTGTTTTAAGAGAAATTGAAACAAATTATTTTGCTTAACAACAAATAGAGATATATCCCTGCTTGGATGTAGATTCCCAAAACAAACAAAACAACGCACCACTCTGCATATACAACCTGACAAATCAAAATAGTTTTTTATAGAGAAACTTGCATAAATATTTTAAAACGTGTGACTTCTTTTACAACATTACACCCCCACACACTTTTGTGTATCTCTACAAAAACCACTGCTTGTAATATCCAGGTATAAGAAAACAATCAACACCATGAACGCGTTCAATTATTACTATCGTTTCAGGTCTATGTTAAAGATAAAACAAATTAAAATCATTATTTTTGTTACCAGTAAATCAATCGTGATTGTACAATTATGTAATCTGATATAAATAATATTTTTGTTTGGATAACTTTTATCAGAAATTACTTAAGTTTGGACTTTAGGTCAGATTTACTCCCAGATTGTACAGTACCATAGATTAACTTCAACTGTTTATAAATATATCTCTAATATACAAAAGTACACATTATTGCAAACCAATTTGGAATGAAAGTTTGCAGACCCTCTCAGTTTCTCGCTAAAAGAAAAAATTTTTTCTCCTTTTATAGCCACTTTTCTAAAAGAAACATTTTATCAGTTGATTTATTTGTCCTCGTAGTATTATGTTGTGTCTACTCCAATGAAGAGTTCTTTGAAATATTTTCACTCACAACTGTTGCTCTTCATTGTTTTCCTTGTAACGAACGGAAAACAGTCCTACTATAATGAGAAAATAGTTTCGTTATTAACTTGTAGAGAGAAATTGAAACAGAGGTCTGCAGACACATCAAATGCCTTCCATAAACGGGATCTCCAATGTACCAATCATAAGTCATCTTTTGACTGTCGAACAAAACTATTAACAGCGGCCATGCCAGACATGACCCCAATGTCTTATCCTTCTGTCAACTGCATTCCTCCATGGAGTTACCAATCACCAAGAGTCAGCTTAAACCTTCCTGGACTAACATCAAAGCAGGATCACGTATTAGCGCAGAGAGCGGCGGCTCTTGAAGTTATACAGTCGAGTTATGAAGAATGCTATAAAATCTATACAGATGGATCACTAGATCCTAATGAATCAAAATCTGGAGCTAGCTACTTCCTAGATTGTAAACAGGAATCCTTCCTCATTCCAGCAAATTCATGTTCCAGCACTGACACAGAGCTCTTAGCCATTAATGCAGCAGTGGTTCATTGCACAGAGGTAAAAAACAAAAAGATTTGTATTCTTAGTGACTCTAAAAGCGCACTACAGCTCATAAAAAGATATAAACCCACAAACTATTATTATAGAACAAAAGAAATTTACCATCTACTGAACTTGTGCTCAGATAAGGAGATCTACTTCCAGTGGGTACCTGGACATTGTGGGCTGCAAGGGAATGAGAAAGCTGACAGAGCTGCAAGGTTGGCCTCCAACTTACATCCAATACCACCTAGAGAACAATCTCTAAGTAGCTGCATAGCTAAAACTCACAAAGCTCTGAGAAATAAATGGATAGAAAAGTGGAATGCTGAACAAACCGGAGGTCACATACGTTCTCTTCTTAAAACTCCAAACGACATTAACATCTATAAAAATATGCATAGATCTGTATCAACCTTTGCCTCGAGAGCCAGAATGGGACATATTGTCACACAGTCGTATCTCTTCCGTTTCAAGCTTGCTGAGTCACCCCTGTGTCTGGAATGCAAGAAAGAAGAAGAAACTTTAGAACACATCCTCCTTCAGTGCTCCATCAAATCCGAGGCTAGAGACGAATTAAAAAGAAGACTACAACCAGATAGCACCCTCAGACGAATTTTGACTGACTCCACCTTCTGGAAATTGGCCTGTTTGGTATACGAGAGACACCGTGCGGTTGGCATTACTTGATGCTAGATGCATGTACCAAGAAGTAAGAAGTAAGTAAGTACTTGTAGAGGGTTATCCGAGCACATAGTTTCATCAATGGTTACGAAAGATCTTTGTAGGAGTGCTTTTATTCAACATAAATATGTTAGAGATCGTAAAAAATTAATAATAATTTGACAAATTCGTTTCCTCTTGTACATTAGATGTAGTTAAAATTTTGTATAATCAGTAATAATTAGGTTTATATGTATATCCTTCCAAAAGAGATGTCCACCATGCCAGCTTGTTACGTTTCATAAACCTTCATTTGCTATCCTGATATGATGAAACCAATCACAATCATTCTTATAATACTTACATTGAATTTACGTAACTAAACTATTAGTTTTCAAGGACGAAGTATTAGTATTTTTAAAAATACTTTCCATATTATGAAATGGTACGGGTTATATTTATCGACTTCAGTCGATCCTTAGAAGGATCACACAATCATTTTGACAAAAGTCCTTTGTGAAAAGATCAGAATATTTTATCTTATCATACAGAGGTGTCTTTTTTTCACAAAAGCCAAGATTTTTATTTTTTTAATGGACCCAAAACGTACCCTAATAATTCTACAAGTAATAACAATCAGCCAAAACCAACACGTAATCAATTTACCAGTGACTCTTTTGGTTTTATTATTTATATAAATTATTTATTGTCTTTGTTTAGGAGCTGACTGACAAATATTTATATTTTAGCTGGGATTTTTTGCAGCATTTATTTATTTTTTTTTTATGCTAACTACAACTAACTTCAAACATGTGGGTAGTACTTTGCAATTCATAGATCACTATTTGTATCACTATTTCAAAACTTTTAAGTCTATTGGGCACCCTTTGTTTTTACTTGTTCTTTTTTACAATTTCCAAAAAAAATTTCTGAACATTTACTTCATTCGATGAGGAGATTTTACTGCAAATTATAGCCATCGTCCTCTAAATTAAAATTTAATTCCTAAACGTTTCAACCATTTTATTTTTCACTTTCAAGACAATTTTAAATTTTACACTAATGAGATATTTTTATGGTTTAAAAGCTCAACAATCATGTACTCTAGCGTTGCATAAATAAAGATATGAGTGAGTAAAGTCGTATAAAAACACCAGATTCACAAAAATCACTAATTTCAAACTTATGACAAAATCTTCAGTTACTAGATTAATATGTTTTATAGGCGACATTTTAATTACTTGTAGGTAAAAATAAATATAATTTGCAACTTTCGTCAACCTGTCAGTCTAAAAAAAAAAACGTAGATCGATACATTTTTGTAGATCATACAATCAGATCTATAAATTAAATGCTCAAACTTTTGTTTCTATTAACTTGTAGGAAATGTTAAATTCAAATAGTTGATCAAAGAGTCTTACTCAGTAGGGTTTTTATTTAAAAATGTTTTCTGACCGTCGTAATTGTGTGTATCACTACTTTCTTGACAATGATGGGAATTTATTTAAAAATTTTCGTTGAAGTTTATTTTAACTGAAGATATCGTTTGTACAGATATACTTAAAAGGATAATAAATTAAAATAACTGAAAACTTACATGCCCTGATACACAAGCAAGCAATCATTGATCACGTTTTTAAAAGATTTTATCTTAAATCTGTTCTGAACTTATTTTTGCCGGTATTATTAAATCACATTTGTTTTACTTGTTGTTTAAATGCAAGAAACCTCTATGTCATCATCGTGTAAATGAGACGAAGAAGGGGGAAAAATAAATAATGATACCTATCTCTCGAATACTAGAACAGCATAAGAGCTAGAAGAGACAAATAGTAGGTCAAAAGATACCTGATAGGAAGGATGAAAGAGAGTGTTTTAACTCAGGATATCACGAAGAATATTTAGATTCAGGTAAATGGTACTAAGGTATTTTGCACCCCTACTCACTATGAGTGAGCTTCTGGGAAATATAATTTATAAACGTGCTGCTTAGATATAAAAATTCGAATAATGTTGTATTGAACGAAGACAATAATAAAATATTTTAGCATAAGTGCCTAATGTTATTTTAAACTGGCTTGTCACCATTTCCACCATCCAAACTCAGAAGATGTCATAAAAATTGCAAAAGATAAGACTGCTACATATGGTAAAACACCTATTTAAAGAGTAAACTAATCTCTAATTACAACCTGAATGTTGACAACAACGTTATGGAGAGCTAAATTACTCACACGATAGGTGTACATTAAGTAATGCAGTTTATAATAGCCACCTGTTGTAAGCTAAGGATCACAGGATCTTGCAACGCGACTACTGGACTCGATCCTTATCATTGCTTCTGCAACTTCTTTATCGCTAATTTCCCTTTTAGGCAGTTCAAATATGTGTAATCCAATCCCCAGACCAACAAATGTGCACCGACCCTGATCCTAAGAAGGAGATTTGAATAACCGATCATTTGCATATACAAGATGTAAAAGAAATTCAAGGTAGGTTAAATAACTTTGGTGTAAAATAAAGTATTTTGTGGTTCATTAAATCCCACCCAAAAATGAGATTTTTGGAGATCAACTCGGAGTTTTCAATTCAGTGCCATCGAGTAATACCTCATTATAATGATTTCATTTAATAAAATAACTGCGTGCACAAATTAGAAGTTCGTCACTTACTTCATTTCAAAATGTCGGCCCAAGTATTAAAAATAATCCAACTTACTTAAGAATTTACTCTAAGCAAAATAATAAGGAGACGAAATGGGATAATAATTTAGTTTCTTTATTATTTTCCTTAGAGTAGATCCTGACCTCTAGTATACCCATTTATTGTTTATTAAACAATGTTTTAAATCAGGTGTTACTCAATGGCCTTTACGATTGAAATATTGAATTTCCCTCAAAAAAAAAACATTAAGGATTGGAAATGAATTACAATGAACAATTTGAAACTGGTGTTTGTATTTGACATAAAATTATTGTTTGTTATAAACGGAAATTAGTTTCTTGTCAGGCTAAACTCTGTGAGGTAATTACAATTTTTTATTTTAAGGCTTTGTAATACAGGACTTGAAATATGGCCATAAACAGGTGGGTTGATACAAAACACCAGCAATGATGGAGAAGCATTAAGGGCCACTCATATAGTAAATCATTACTTAAGAGGAAATCCCTTCAGGTAGACCTTAATAACCCTTGGTAGGGGACAATTCAGACAAATCGTGGGACTTAATAAGGGACACTGTGGTTTGAGAGTGGACTTGCACAAGGAAGGAGGTTATCATGGCGAAACTTTGTGGGGAAGGATAAGGAGACCGTAGACCACATAGTTTTTAATTGTGAGCCCCTGACCAATAAGGGTCGTAAGGTGTTTGGCTTCCAAATTCCTGGAGAACTCTGATTGGACAAGATAATTAGTCGATCACTCAAACTCGTAAGGGGGACAAATCTGCTAAGCTAGAATGACTAGGCTTTAGTTACACATTGGTTGCTTAGGCAGGACTGGTTAAAAAGGCCATTTATACTAAAAATTAAATGAAACTATCAATCAACTCAAGGCTACATGATAAAGGTGTAGATCGAACTAAGGTCCCTCGGGGTTGCCAAGCCTTGAGGGTTGTGGATTCTAAATGACAAATAAACTTCAATATCGTTATTAAACTTGTATCATTAAAAGATGATTTTGATTTTTATAGGATGTTCAATTAAACCATCTATAAAAACACCACTATAAAGATAACTCTTCTTTGTGAAATTTAACTCTTCTTTGTGAAATATGTGTATAGATAAAAAGTTAAACGTTGACTATTATTTGTGAAGGACAGCGAGTACTTTATACTTTAAGATCATTTCCTACAGAAAAAAAGAAGAAAAGAAACCTTCGAGTTTTTTGCAACTATGTTAAAAACTAGTTTTTAGTCTCTACGAAATTATATCTATAAATAGTTTTATGAAAAACAATTTTAATTATTCAGTAATCGTTTTCTCAGTAGATTCCTCTTCATTTAAAACAACTAAATGATCACCAACGACCTTTTATTAATCTTTACTAGGCAGAGATAGTTGCAATTTTTTTTTATTTAACAAGAACAATGAAGCTCTGTGGTCAGTGTCGGGTTCACTCTCAAAGTGCAACAATTCACAGATTCTCACGAAATGATCCCTTCCGAGATACAATTGTTACATTATTTATCACGGACACGATGATGGGAAAATATAATGAGTGAATGCAATAAAGATCGCAATTCTGGCGCTGAGATGCAGCACCTAACGGTCTAAATTTAAGCACGGTCTGATCGGAAGATATGAACTTTATAACTTGAAGCGACAACGGGTTCATCTAGAATGGGTTTTTGGGAATTCTGATTATGAGATTACAAGATTTAGTACCCGAGTAATTAAGGTGTAAATATTCATTGAAGTGTGGAAACTTTTGTACATCAACGGAAGATTAGGCGAAAAAAAATAAGGAAATGATAAATTATTTTATAATGTCATAAATTGAATCTTTCGAAGATAGAGAGTTTTATAAAAAAAATATCCTAATCAAAAGTTTGTGTCAATTACGTTTGTTTGTTTTTTATTGTTTAAAGGCCCAACAACACCATCATCTTCTAAATAAGGGAAGAGAGTAAGATAAAATAAAGACCCAATAACTTTCAATACTGTAATAACGCCAGGGTGAGAAAAGAACAAGAGTTGGTTAAGTGAGACTCTAATTCACTAAAAGCCCAACTCTTGTTTGTACCCTTCATGATGGTTCTTGTGGACAACATCACTTCACTTAATCAGATACCTTCAGTAGAAAGGTACGGAGATACTAACCGGAGAAACTTAGTGTCGCACAAATGAAGAGAAGAAAGTCTATCTTGATAGGAAGAAAAATTCCTAGAAGTCTACTAATGAAAGAAAAAAACGAAAGTGGCCCGGAGAGATACAAACGGACGGTAGCAGGATAAAGAACAGGAGCGCATAGAGCCCAGTTGGGCAGGGGACGGAAAAGAATAAGATAGATAAGGAAAGCAGTAACGATAGAATGCTTAACGATAGAATGCGATCAATGCTCTAGGTCTAAGGAAAATGATGACGATGGTGGCAGACGGCTCAAGGAAAGATAGTGGTTAAGAGTTTTAACGGAGAGAAAGGTAAACCTATTAAGGACAGACAGGAGTTGGGTCAAAACTAATTAAGACCATGAAGAAAAGTATCCTACAACACATTTGACAGAGGTATTAACACCTTCGACAGAGCCATTAACACCTTCACCAATCACAATTGAGAGGAAATATAAAGACAATTAGAAAAATAGAAGTTTGATCTTGACTGTACTGAACACAATACATAACGTGAAGCGAGAGGATTTGATGGCTAAAATAATGTCTACCAGTAAAACAAAACAAAAAAAATATGGTGGAATGGCCGTTAAGCTTTGAACAAGAAGGAACAATAAGCATCGGTTTAGTACCTCTTCGAAACACATATTATTATGATGATGATTTTTTTTTTTTTTTTTTTTTTTTTTTTTTTTTTTTTTTTTTTTTATCTGTAGGATTGGTATTGGGTAACATCATAAGAGGTTTTGAAATCAATAATATAAGCAATTTACATTTTTTTTTAAATCAATAAAAGATACACATTTTGTGATATGTATTCTGTACGGAATTTACTAGAGAAACAAAAATAATTTACGATATACATTCTACGTATGTTCAATAATTATTTTAATTATAAACCAATTTTTATTGGAGAATACAGTTAGTGAAAAAAATTTTGTTCCACAATATATTTTCACTAGAATCAGCAACAAAGAGTACTCTATTTTGTATTGAAGCAACAACTGACGTAATCGCAGATGTTGTAAAGCTTAAATTAACTTAATTATTGTTATTGTAGAGAGTAACAATTATGCTAGTCCGATACATCCATTTGATTCTACTTGCATAACAGGATATTAACTGCTTTCACATTCAACTGTTTTACAATTCTCTGGTCACCTAACCTAGCGGGTGGCTCAGTTTCACAATATAGGACAGTAGAACTGATAGCTTGACACTCATCGTGCCATGTAATCACTGTTTTTGAAACAAATCACTAGCTAGCTGACACTCCGACCGGAACAAAATATTTCGCTCTCCAGAAGATAGAATAATTGTAGACTTTGCTAACGGTATTTCGTAAGAAGTATATTTAGTTATGAATATAGGCTAATGATAGTGAACGTACGGCATTGTGTGTTGGAAGTAGTGCATATCATCTCTTGCCTATGCTGTACTTAGCTGTGAAATACGTGTTTAGCTGTTGACCGTGTGTTATACATTGTAAAGTTTGTGCAAACAGTTTAGTTGTGTTAATGGACTGTGACATGTTAGAGAATAGTTGTGCGAATAATTATGAATCGAGATTACGTTTAGTAAATTTATATGAACTGTTAATATATCAAAAGGAATATATTTGTTCTAACGTCAATAAAATACTAATCTATCTAATAATAATAACCAACAATTTCTTGTGTTTATAAATTTATTACGATAACAGAACGAAGTATTCTGTTGAAACTATAAAATTTTCATACAATAAAAACCTACCCTTAGATCTCTAATAACGTGAGACGAATTCAAGAGTTGATCAAGAGAGACCCGATGGGAAAGATGAAAGATCTAATCTAAGAATTGATGAAAAAGATGCAGAAGCAGCATTCCTTAGGATTCCTAAGCCCTTAAAGAGTGACGTGACAATGAATGGTGTAACATGGAGGATGTCTACTAGGCTCCGACGGTACATTGAAAAAAGAAGAATAAAATTGATACTATTTTTAAAACAAAACGTTTCTAAGGAAAACATTTAAAGAATTTGATATATATATATATACAGTATATATATATATATATATATATATATATATATATATATATATATATATATTTATGTGTGTGTGTAATTGAAAACAAAGTAATTTTTTTACAGATAATGCATTCACTTATACTGAGTAGAGTATTGACAATCCCGATATAGCTTAGCTGGATCAATAGTTTTTCATGTAGTCTTGGGGTAGATCTCTCGCTTACATCTTTCCTATCAGGTCTCTTGATCAACTTTTGTTCTCTTTCGACACTGACGCCATTAGGATATTCGAGTGGTTTTAGTTTATGGTCCTTTCTTCCTTTTTTTAAGCGATGATGACCGAGAAGTGACCATCGTCTTTATGCAACAAGAACAACAAAAAAAAAAATACTCAAATAATTATTATTTGTTTACATTAAAATGAGTTTTCAGGATACCAATCATGTTCCAAAGTGCACAATGGTGAACATATGGATCACCACTTTGTACAACGATATTCCATAACCATAAGGTCCCAAGAAGAACGAACCAGGAACTGCTCCTCCACTCGTTACAATAATTTAAATTCGCAATGTCCTCAGCAGTGCGCATTTTTTAAAACGTGAACTATAAACATAAGCCGGTTACGCTCGGTATCGTGTTGCATAGATATGAGCAGCGGATGATAGGATTATCGGTTAGAGTTACGGTTTATGATCATCGTACTTAGCAACACGCACGAACGAGTAATCGTGATAAATAAATTAAAACGTTTGTTTTGAAAACAAATGAAATACAAATGTCGTGTGATTATATCGAAGGTAATTGTGTGTCATATGTGCGCTGCAAAGCTTTTGCTAACGGTTACTTGTCGTCTGATTATAGTTGGTTTCGTAGAAAATATATGAATGAAGTGTGTTGTTTATTTGTGTTTTTCACATAGTATAGAGAAAATAAAAGGTGTAGAGTTTTCGCGAAAATATCCGTTTTTATGTCCAAAAAAGTGGTATTGGAAATAATGTCGCTCTTTCATATGTTCAGTGCTCTAAATATTAAAAAAAAAGAAGAAAAGTAAACTAATTTTAAAAGCATATCTTATGTCCACATGTTTTTGCCATATCTAGGGCTGGTTATTTTTTAATTTCTAAAAACTTCCAGTTCATGAGTTGTCGGTATAACCTAAACAATTTGTCATGTTACAAAAAACACAATTTCTCAATTTCTTTCTGGTCTGTCTGTGAATGTGGATATACAGTCGACCGTAACTGTGAAGTTATACAGACAGACTACCAGCATATGGGAATTGGGTTCGTTGTCCATTCCAGTCCAAGATTAACTGTAATCTATCCGATCTGTTTTCGGTTTTTTATAAAATATAAACATTAATAACCAAACCGAGTGAAAAATCGCAATGAACGTTTTAAGAAAAATGGGCAAAAATAAAATTGAATGTTTACTTTGAAATATCGATTTGAATCAAAATTTATTATTCAATTAGTACGAGTTTACTGTATAAATGAAGTATATTTATATTTTAAATACATAAATAACAAATATACAAAAAATAGGTTGAGTGGGTACAGTAGAGTTCTTTAACAAAAATATTTTGGCTCTGCTGAATTATGCATAAAATTGTTTTTCATCCTATTTTTATTTATTTATTTTTTTTAATTGTTTTTACTGTATGTCCAGTAGTTTTAGTGTATATTTAAACACAATAGGATTTTCGAAAATTAAAAAATTTATATTTTAGCACTAATATAAAACTACCCAGCCAACCAGAAGTTAAAATAGTAACAACATTTGGACTCTGACTACTAACAGACTTTCATGAAAAAAATTACTCTTCCTCTCTACGTATACAACTCTAATTCAAAGGAATTATAAATGGTTATGATATTTATACTATAATACTGTTCGATGACTTTTGTTTTGAATTTATTATAATACGACGCCAGGCTGGAGTAAAATGTATTGGAATTCACAAATGAAAATATTTGTCTTGTTAATACAGATATTTGATAATATCTGTATTTATCAATAGCATTTGATAATACAGATATTTGTCTTTTCGTTACAGAGCTATTGGATTACTCAGGATCGTGAAGCCGGTACTTCTTAAAATGATCCCCTGAGGGTGTAGTACGTAGATACAACTAAACTTTTCAAAACACTGATACACGAAGAATAATGTTTTTTATAGAAATATGAAAGGCCAGGCTATAGAATATTAGTGAAATAAACGGCGCAAAATATTCCCGGGTAACTGTCATCAAGTCAGAACAAAATATTGTGACTATCTCTTTTAAAATTGTCTTTAACTATTATAATAACTTTATACTTAAACATAGGCTACAAAATCATTAGATTCATGTTTGGAGAATATGGGAATTGGCATTTGAAAATTTCGTCTTATATCAGTTAACCCAAATTTATGTTCCCAAAAAATAATAAAAACACATCGGGATAAGGTGAATAAAACGTTATGACGAATGGACTGCAATGCACCAGTAAAACTTGAAAAGCAATAAACAAGGTCAGTATGTGGATACATAAATGAAGAGTGTTACTAAATGAATCTACGTCAGAAGATGCAAAGTTGACCAATGAAAGGATAATTGTGTTTCAAGTACAACAAACACGCATTTAGAAACGCCTGAAAATACGGTTAAATATCTAAGGATGTCAAACTTCATTGGGAAAACGTGATAAAAAGAAGAAGAAGATACTCGTATTCATGAATATAAGTATTTATAATAAAACCTACTTAGACTTGTGTAATACAGTTATGTAGCCGTGCTAAGATGACAAACACACATACCAGATGAGGTTATGCGGATTAATGTTAATGAAACGTAATTTATCCGCAATTCTTTAAGATAAACGCGATACTAGACGTAAGTAGAAGAGAATAATTGCAGATTGCCGCAGCATAATGATACTGAGATGCTGTTTCTAAAAAAGTAATGAATTGGTGTGTCCCGTTCAGCGGAAGAAGCCTCTGAAATTGTGATTGTGTGATCCCAAGTGAAGAGCATGTGAAATTTAGGAGTCTATCATTGGATAGTAGGCCCTACTCTAAATTATTGTACAAATTCATATGAAGTGTGTAAGTTGATACAAATAGATAAGCTGTGTCAAGACACAGTTTTATTTGACAGAAAGAGAGAATAAAACTTTGGAAAAGAACAAAAACAATCATTATTTTGATCAACTTACTTCAAAATAAATATTTCACAACACTATTGTTTTCACCCGCATCTCGATGAAACAAGAAATCGGTAAAATTTCAAGTATAAATATTTTCACAAATAAAATAATATCATAAACAATGCACGTATTTAATTATCTAAACACGTTATCTAAAGTTCAAATCTAATTAATCTCCAATGTCACGTTTAATCTACTTTGTATCAAGAATCAAAACAAACATTCACAATTGACTAGTGAATGATTTGATTACAGTTTTATATAGAATCAATTTGAAGAGAACACGAGCAAGGATTGTATCGAGTATAGATAGGTTGAATTGTTTTCGCAAACACTCTGACAACTAGAGTTGAGCTACATGTTTAGACAGCACTTCAAGACCTATGTCATTTCATGTCTAATTCCATTCTAGTTGTTGACCCTTGTATCATCTGTTTTATACATCACAACATATATTCCCTCTGGGTAAATAACGAAATATGTCCGTCATATTTCGCTTCGTGCAGTACAGTATTGAATAATGAAAGTGATTTCAAGTTATGTAAATATAAATTGTGAATATTAATTACAATTTGAAAATTACTCTCTTATATACAATTTCAGTTAAATGTTAATTGAATTATTTTTTTGGTAAACAATTGGAATTAATTAATTAAAAATTTAAGTTGAATTAAAAATATGTGCTTTAATAAACATTAAAATATACGAGATTACCAATAGCATTTGTGTTATGTACAAATTTTCAGAGATAATTGATTTATTGGATGAATTTGAAACAATTCAAAATCATAATAGTTTAGTATTCACAAAATATAATTTTATAACTTATTAATTACTGATAGGCGTACTGCATTGAAAACATGCAATACAATTTAATTTAAATTAATTGTACATTTTAAAAGTATTGTATCTTTTAAAGTAAAAGGTACAATAATTCTAAATATGTTTGTAACTTAACAATGAGTTATGATTTAAGTGTCAGGTGTTGTTATTAGACATATTTGAAAACTGCCATTTCAGAATTGACCGAAATAAAGTTTACTTTTTTTAAATGGTATTATAGTTGATTGGATATACATTTCGATAAACAAAATAATAGGTGTTTTGTGGATAAAGTTGATCTTTATAAAATTTACACATACATACACCCTCCCCTTAAACACTAATAACTTAAACAAACAGAAAACAATGTTACTGGATAGTTTGAATAAAATATTAATTACCATTATTTTAACGGCAATAAGTTTAAATTTTATAAATATATTAATATGACAACAGTAATTAACAATAATTAATGAGGTAATTAACTAATCAAGGGATAATATATTTTAAATATGTGTTTAAATAAATAACATAGTTGCGTACACATATTTTTAGACATTATTGGGAAATCAAGATTATCTTGACAAAATTGTACATAAATCATTGAGTAAGTACAATATTTGATTGGAGAAAGAGGAGAAAAATATTTACTGACAATTTTAACTTTATCAATCGTCTAAAGTATAGCGTATCATTTGTTCAAGATACCGTTGTTGTTTAAAAATGTTTGTTACAAGTTATGATCATATTTTTTTTTTCTTGGTTAAAGGTGAAAAATCTATCGGTCATCATCGCCTTACATGTAAAAATTTAGAAAATAACAAAAAGTAAAACCTGTAGCCATTGAATACTCTAATACAGTCAGGGTCAGGAAAACACAAGAGTTGGTACATGAGAGGACTTGATAGGAAACATGTAAAGAGGATTCTAAGCCAATAATATATGAAACAATTTGTAGATCAAACTGGGTTTCTTGGGGAATGTAGGGCGGTCTGTCAATTTATTCTGCAATCTTCCTAAGCATCTTCCTAAGTACCAAATAAAAAATTTTAAGATATCCAATATAAACAAAATATTGATAATATTTTATAAAAACAAATTTATAAATTTCGAATATCTTACAAGATAGTTTTATAAATTTTAAATTTTAAAAAGAGATCTTAAAGTTGTATTCCAAAATTACAACTCTCTTTAGCCTCCTGTCCATTTTAGGCAATGATACAGAAACTAAATAGTTTTTATCTAAGATTCAGAGGTCAAATTAAAATTTTGAATTGGAACCTAATAAGAGTTTGCTACGAAGAAACTATCATGAATTTTCCTTCTACTATTTTCCGATTAACCAAAAGTTCAATAAAAAAAAGTGTTTACAAATTTCTTAAATTAAAAAAATATATATTGACGTATATTTTTGTTTAAATATTTGGTCCTCTGGAGTTCATTATGTCCTTGAATATTAAATATTTTACCATTAAATATATAATATACAACTTTACTGCGTGATCTTTATCTACAACTGCTATTAGCATGTTTGAATACACTTATCAAAAGTCTAAAACAAATAATTTACCAGGATCTAAAATAGAGGTTCCAGAAATATCACAAAGTGAGGAGTACATGCATTGTTCGTGCCGACGGTGAAGGAAATATTTCATTATTTATTCATAACCCAGACAGACGTTCATGCATTGTACGGATCTGACAATAGTGTTAGGAAAAAGACAAGTAGACACGGAAAGACACAAGTTTTGAAGAGCTGTCTAAACACGAAGATTCTACTTGTAAATGTACTTCCGAAAACAATTTAACTTATAGATAAACCTTACATTGTACTTAAGTTAAATATATTCAGTGTGGAAACAATTCTAAAGATTCTCTGATATTTACTTTATAAATACAGGTTTAAGAAAGTTTTGTTTAGGTTTCTTTGAAATTTAGTTATACATATTTTACAGTAGTTCAGGAAAGGAAGTTAATTATTATTTGATGTGCAAATTGTTCAAAAAACTGAAATTTATTAGCAAAAGAAGGGCTTATCTAGACTAACTTATTTATATTTACGTTTATAAAAAAACAATATTTTATCCAGTATTTTTCAAAGTTTTTTTTTTTTTTTTACTTCATTTGCGAGTACTGATTGACTTGTTGTTTTAAGATTAAAAAAACCTCGCGGTCATTATCGCCTTACAAATAAAAGACAAATTAATAACCCCTAGTACTCAAATACTCTAATAGCGTCAGTGTTCTAAGAGATCAAAAGTTATTCAAGGGAGGCCTTATAGAAAGATTAAACAGAGGGATCTAACCCAAACAATACGTATAAAAATATGTGTAACCCTACTCATTAGAAAATAAACATTTTAGTATTTTGTAAGTAAAGCACCCGTAGCAGGTTCACTAGAAAAGGTGCAAAAAAATTATTGGAGGTCTACCTACTTTTATTTGATTATGTTTTAATTTTAGGTAGTAGAAGCTCCCCATAGTTAGACCGCCATGATTCCAGTTTTAGCTACAAACTAAAACAGTTCTTATCTCCTTCCAAATCTCGTTGTGATAGTTAAGAACCTCACCTGGTCCAGAATGATCCATACTCTGAAGATACTTGTCAATTCATCAAATACAAACACCTTCCACTGACTGTGTTCCCATCTGATACTGCTAGCTTCCTTGGGATTGCCATATTCATAATCACTATCGGCTTAACCCGAGCGATCGGCTTGTAATGTAGCACATGTTAGTTGGAATGGAAAGGTAGTTAGGATTAATAGGACTATATAAAACTCACTTAATTCATTGAACAGTGATAGTTTGAGATTGATGATGGGTCAATCAACAGCGCACCTGAACGGATATTTCACGGCAACTATTAAGAGACATCTTGGGATGAGTAAACTCAAATCACTATTTAGAACCGTGGAAACATAAGTATATAGAGCAGAGACATCCTAAACCTGGGAAGTTATTTGAGCGTCATAGTAAGGTTTAGGAGGAGATAAATGCTCTGTATTACATACAACGCGCCGGAAGGATCCATGGTGATCTATGCTCTCGCTTCTTTTAAGCACCTCAAGAGAAATGAATATAATATGTTATAATAATTATGTTTGTACAGCAAATCTCCTTACCCAACAGTTATCATTGACTAGCAACAAGTAATAGATACAAAACCGTCTCACAACATTACATTAAGTGCCTCAGCTGATACAACACTAAATACAATTAGTTACCACTGGTGCTGTAATAACCGCGATTGTAACCAAGATATCACGGTTATGATTATATACTGACATAATGGACACTACATAAAAGTTGGTAGCCTGCTTTATAGATACTTAAGTAGACCGATGAAATACAATAAAATTATATCATTAGAGGGAAGTAATATGTAATAATCTTTTAAATGCTGGTGGAAAAATCTTGTGTGGTGATTTGGAATAAGACGGAAGTTTAATAATTAAAATACGGTTAATTTTTTGAGAAATGTTTGTATCGGGAAAAACCAAGTTCAAAAATTAAAATTAATTAACGTCATTACATATTTCTGTTCTTTGGTCTATATGTGAGTTCTTTTTACTTCCCCAAAATTCGTAGAAGAGGGATGGATGGTTATAATGGAAAAACTCAATTGGAAGTTTTTTCCTGATGTAACTGTTTTGAAATCCCTAGAGTCCAAAGAGTGGTTTTTAAAATGATTCTGTCGTTTGTGCACGGCTCTACACCCTAAACGTGTGAGTGATTTGAGTGAAATTGTGTATGTGGGGCATATTATGACCTTATGTAAATAAATGTACTGGATCTAAGGATCCAAATAAATGTACTGGAAGTCATACCTCCAAATATGCTGTTAATCGATATTAAAAAAAAAAAAAAAAGTTATAACTTAGAGACGTTATAAAATACAGTATTTCTCAAAATCGACTACAACTATTTGGTTAAAATTTTAGTAAAATATGAAGATTTAAAACCCAAACGTAAAATGGCAAGTAAAAGTATTATGATACAAGAACTTTTCTTTTTTTTAAAAAGCTTTAATCAAGAGCAAATCGTAACCACTGTTAAAGCTCACTTTTATTTAAAAAATATTGTCGCTGAGACGTGTTTAGGGCACAACGGTACCAAGATTAGATTCCTATTTAAATATATTGCAATGATGTAAATGATTAATATTGACTTTATGATTGAGAACCGTCAAAAAGACTTTTTTATTTCATTTTCATTTGGTTTTGGGGATGGGTGAATGAAAAAGTGTATACTATGTTTTTGTACAGTTTTTTTTTTTTTTTTTTTTTTTTTAATCTACTGGACCTATTTCAATGAAGCTGATTACTCATTGTTAAACACACAGATGGGTTATGTAAGGAAAAATTACTTCCATCTGTTTCAAAATGGTAGTAATTTAGAATGTTCTTTATGTTCACTTATTCACCCTGGCGTTTATCAAATGATATGATTTACCGTCTACGACCTTAATTCAAAACTTATTAGACACTAAATTAGTTTTGTATTATTTACAAATTAACTAACATTTATTAAAAGATTTGTAGCAATTTGATTTTTAATCTATTCAAATTTTACGTTTAGTACTATTCATAAATAAAGTTGATTGGGAAGTAAATTTTATTATCATGTTTATAAATTTATTTCCGATTTGTTTATCACTTTTAGAATTACAATTGTCGTAAGTAGTTTAAGAACTTTTTTAAAACTTTAATTCCTGTGTATTTGAAATTTAGACGTTAAAAATCATAAATTCCATTACAGTACAAAAAAAATGATTCAGCAACCAACTAATAAATAAAATAATGATCTACAATAACATTGAGTTTTCTCAAAATCCCTTCTACATAAAATCAACTCGTGCAATAGTCAGAGAAATTTTAAATTTATTCGTACTTGTTTTTATACTTTCTTAACAATATAACGTATCACAACCTCACCCTAACGAACAATTATCTACAGTACAGGCAAATCTGAAGAGAGTAAAATGATTATAAAACTACACTGCTCCTCGTAATTTTAAACATGTCCTTCATTTTTGTAAACCGTTTGTTTGATAGTTAGGTTATTATGATTAACTCTTAATATTGGTTATACCTTTGACAATCTAAAATATATTTTGAATTTTTTTAAAAATACTCTTCATAAATATTGGAACAGTACATTCCGAGAAATATTGGATTTTGGAATAATTAATTGTGCTCTCAATTTTTCGGCTATATGACACTAAAAAATAAACATGTTGAACAAGTTACATACCAAACCCAATAAGCCAAGTAATACAAGCAGATGCGCCAAATGTAACTCTCAAAAGTTGGTTATTTGGGCTTTTTTTAGGTAAGGTAGTGCAAGTGTTTAAAACAGTTGTTAAAAACGCACGTTTTCTGAACGTCATAATAGTGTACATCACCTTCTTGACGTTGACTAGGCTCTAATAGCCCTGTTGATGTGTATATTTAATAAAGTTTCCACTCGCTTCGCTCGTGTCGGTGACTCGGCTCTGTCGATTTTTTAAACTATACGATTACCACAATTTCTTTGGAGGTTAAAATTGGAATTTACAAATTGTTAATTTTTAATTTAGCGTTTACAAGTTGAATTACACATGAGATATGAACAAAAAACTTTTAAAATGGCCCCTATTTTGACATACTGAATTGAATTTTTCACATTTTGCTCATTTCAGACCCCTATTTCAAATTCCATACTCACGTTTTGTCTTTTGGATCTACAGTCAAGGTTACGTATATACAACAGAAACCATAAAACGTTACGAGCTGACATTAAAAATTCTTTTTCGGTAATAAAATGAAAAGAAGATCAGTCAAAAGGTAAACGTAGACATATTTAGCGATTACCAAACTGACCCTATACTTAGTATACATTTCAACAAATAATTACAATTTTTATATCAGTTTTCAAATTGAATAAAGTTTGAATTATTTTTTTGGACTAGTTAGAGGACATCAATTAGTATATTTCATTTCAATCTGCTTCTTCAATAGGTTTAAATACATCGGTACGATTCATATTTTTATCACAAAACAAAATCTGAATATGATTTATATTTTACTCTACAAATAAAATCTCTTCTTTCTTAAATAACAACAAAACTATACAGAGAAGTAAATTAAGGTGTCACAACTGAAATGTGATATGTATTAAGTATTTTATTTCAGTCGGTGGTTTATGATCTAGATAAAGTAAATTATGTTTTCAAGGAACACAGATTTATGGAAGTATTTTATTGTTACGTCATAGAACACAGGTTTCGAAATTACCTAGAAATAATTCACAACTAATAAAAATGTATCAGATTTACGTAGAAAAAAAGTACATAAAAAAAGGTTATTTTAATCCAAATATTTTACACGTGAGAAAATTAGAAAACATTTTGAGTTACAGAAGAAATGTTATACATTATTCTCGGATGTATTATTTTCAATAATCTATCACTTTTTTCTTCAGATATGTTTGTTGAATAGTTAAGTTGATACATACATATCTGATATAAGTTGAATTTGACCTTCCGTATAAACTAGTCTATCATATAGAACTAAAAATTGGTACACAAGATCTCACAAAAATTAGTTTATTTAATTAACGCGTTTCAACGACAAAGTCGCCGTCCTCAGAGATACACGAGCTACAATAACAAACTATAACTCATTTACATTTTTGTTATTTAGTAAAAACCGACATAAATGGAACATAATACGCCCGACTAATGGTAATAATAGATAAGAAAGACTAGGATGAAATCATTGTATAGGAACAAAAGTTCTACATAATAGTTTAGAATAATAATATTTAACGTTAGGTTAATATTTTCCCTTCCTTATTTAGAGTTATTTTAATACGAACAGTTTAAAAGGTTTTCCACGGTGATTTTTTAAGCTCATTCATTAGAATTTCTAGCGTAATATGTTTGCTGAATTCAATTAAAAACAAACCCACCAGTAATTCGTTTTACGGGAAAAGATTTTTTTCAGCGAAACAAACGACACAATTTTACAGAACGAAATAACAAAGGCACACATTAATTTACTTAAAAATTAAAAACTCAGTGGATATAATTATAATCAGTACAGTCACACTATTTTATAGTCAGTAGAAATAATATCTGATAATAGAACCGCAGGGAGTGCAAGGGTTTCATGCATGAATCTAAAAAGAAGCATACGGCATAAAACGGTATCACAGCCTCGGTAATGTACTCCAACCTCGTTTCAGCCCAAGTTATGTTAGAAGAATACATTACATTATGTGTTTTAATGTAAAGCGGGTCGCCATTGTATTGCAAAGGTGCTAAACATAAAACTAGATACATAAAATGGTAAAACATATTTCCATTCAGATGTTATCATAAAAGCTACGGAGTGGACAAGCCGAGTATTTTAATGAGCGTCACACGGAAACATGCCTCAGATGATGGCCGACATTATTTCTGTTTTATCATTGTGTGCAAGTTCACACATTCAAGACAACCAATACATTAAAAGTTCACCTGAGTTTTTGAAGTTAATTATGCGAATTTACTTTATAAACCACATTCTTAATTTTGGTAGAAATTATCTTAAAATTGTTTAAACGACGCAATCGTTACAAATGTCGATTTAGTGAATCAAGTGACGTTGATAATTGTGAACGCTTTAGTTGTTACATTATCATAACACAAGTTGTTCAACAAATGTGTAACACTTTATAAAAAAATAAAATAAAAAACCTATACGTAAGGGGAAATATATTTGATTAGGTACCGCTACATCAGTTAATACAATAATATAATTTCTGTCGTCGTATGACTTCTGTCAATATTCTTTATTGTGAAAGCGTTTCGGAACTGTAATCCCATCATCACAACTAACTCTTGCTAGTTGTAGGTTGTCAACGAAACTTTATAATTAAAAATGTCACAACCATCAGTACAGTACTGCTGCGGTAAGAATGTACGCACCAGGAATGCAGAGGATTTGCAAATATTTCATTTGATACTGAAAATCTCACTACTACTCTAATTAATAACATTGACTCAATGGTTTGACATGATAAATACTACGAAATGTGTTACAACTGCTAATTTGAATGCTTTTCTTAACACTGAAACACGTAAAATAACTTTATTAACTATCTACACTGAAATCATACATAAAAAAAACGCTACCACTCACAGCTGTGGAAAATCCCAGCAAGATATTTTCTAACCTATTAGTACGTTAGATGCTAAAGGGACTTTACTAGTCTAGTAGTCTAAATGCGATTAGCGCAAGCACAGTTCCCTCTTCAACCTTCATACGTTGTCTTCATTATTGTGATCGTCAGACAGTAACCCATAGGTAGGCCTAAATATATGTCATTTTTCTATCTTATTTTTACTCAACGTCTTTACGTTACATTAATTAAAAGTAATTACTGGGAATTAGTTACAAAAACGACGAAGGGGAGGTAGGTAACACACAGAAAAACGTAACGCCTTTACTTAGGCTTGAACCTGTTACAGTTCTATTTTTCTAACTGCAGCGACCATAAGCACGCGCTCTGCCCTCTAAATGACGTCACTCCCTACAAATATATAATATATGAAGGAATAAAAATGGTGTAATATTACGTATTACTTTTAACCATCTGGTTGCTGCATTAAACAATATAATGTATAAACTATCTCTACAAAACTTGTAACCAGTTACTCCGCTACTGTTGCGTTTTGAATAGTTACTTATATAAAATATATTATTTTTCTTAGCGTCAAGATTAAATTAAATTTAACATATTTAATATAATTTAAATATTTAGCTTTGACCTCAGTGAAGAAACTAAACAATACCTTTAACTCTTTATGTACTAAAAGTTTCCGAATAAGATATGTTGGTTTTTAAATTTTATTTTTGATCAAACAAAATATTAGAACACGTGACATGCATTTTATGAGAACTCATAGATTTACACTAGTTTAAAAAAGTTTTAACAACAAATATTTATAAAAAAAAAAAACTTTCTCTTAATCAATACGTTAGGAAATTGAAAGTAATGTAACATTGTATAAAGTTGAAACTAGTTATTTACATGGTCTTTCGTTTGGGCTTGACGTTAAATACAAATTTTAAACTTAGCCTTTTGTATGTTTCGCAAGAAAATACAATAAAAAACTTAAAAACTTTTTTTTAAAAATATTTTTTCTTTTTTAAAAAATAATTATTTTCTACGACTTGGAAAAGTCACTTCTAATATTAAAATTCGTAAAAATATAACAAAACTGGTGAATCTGGTTAAAATCTGCCAAAATCCCTATTTTCTAATAATTGTTTAAATAACAACAATGTCACGTATTTATAAAAGCCGTCTTTACATGTTGTTAAAGTATAAACGTACGGTTGAAGAGACTGGAAAATATTATTTGTATGAATGCCGCTAGAAAATGGCTAAGCAATCTATTTACTAATTTTATAGTTTAGAAATGATTATTTAAGAAACTAATGAAACCAATGATTGTACAAAAATTGAAAAAAACTGGACCAAACTACGACTCTAAACTGTTAACTGCTAACTTAGAAACTAATCTCAATAATTCAATATTTAAAATACTTTCAAAAAATACATTTAACCCAACAGCATTCAAATAAATATTGACCGACCTACCCTGCTTACAATGCTACAATATGTTTTGACTTAAACGGCTGCCTACTATACGCAATCTGTTTTTCCATGTTTAGCTTTTGTTAAAGTAAATAAAGCTGGATGAAAGATTCATGACTGCAATATATCTAGAGGATGACATGTCCAGGAACATGTTTGTACAGTCTGTGTATCCTGGACAACTAATCCTGTCTCTGTTTACTTACAGGGGAGTGAGTACTTTGGAATATTAAAGCATTATGCACTTCTCCCCAGAGTGTTAGGACTTTGCAAAAATTATAGAAACAACGATTTCATTCTAATTATTAATACAAATAAGTATATGTGTGCGATAATAATTTGTAATGCCTTGATGGAATATACATTCACTACTTGAAGGGAAAAACTTCTCGTAACATGTCAAATAAAAACTAGTTCTCTATATTTCTCCCCTTTATTATTTATAGTTGTCTTTGCAACCAAATGTACTATAGTTCTCACGTATAATAAGGTTTTTTTTTTAAGATAAAAGTTAAAAGAGCATGTAGTTGAATATTTAATAGACTTAACACATTTTTAGTTAAAACAGTCTGCTATATTAGGGGTTGTGTTAGTCCATTATAATAGTGTTTTTAGAAGTATACGTTAACAAAACGAAAAGCAGGTTTAGTACAAAGTGAAAGGGGTGTTTACATTACAAAAATGCTTTCTTACTTGTAAACATATAATTCAGTAAACATTTTTATGGGAATGGACTTTAATCATTATTCTCATTCTTCTCCTCAGTAAAGTTGAATGGACGAGTCAGATCATATGGCAAGTGCATAGTGTCCTCTCTATGCTCTTTTACATAATACAAGATGGGTATTCTAGTATTTGGACCTTCCTGTGGAGATGATATATATTCTACAAGTCTAGGCTCAAGGGACGAGTTAAAAAGTCAAAAGTTTAGATATGACAATTCCTAATTCGTTTCATATCTTATACTTTATTGTCTACTATTTACATTTGTTTTGCTGGGACATGTCCTTTTTCTTTCTACTGTTTCTCAAATTCGGCATAAATCTGCCTGAGCTCAGGTGGACGTTTATGCTTTACTATGGTATTCAAATATTTAAACAAAATGAATGTATGATTTAGAAGAGAATTTTTGCGTTAACATTTAATTTTAAATACCATCCAACCTCCAGTTTACTGTGTGATACCAAGATCGCATTTAAGTGTCCATTTATAAAGTCAAAATAACAGCCTATCTCTAAGGGAGAAATTTATAATGACAACGGTGAAAATCAGGTCCCTTAAACGAGAGGTTTTATCTTCTTTCTGTGGACATTAGTAAAGAACAATATATAAAAAAAACTTAGTAATAGCTAGGAGGTAATACAGTTAGAAGGCGTATGATAAAATTAAAAGTGCTATTTTAAGTTGTGTATGTAATGCTCAAAGAGCGGGATTTTTCTGTCAGTTTGACAAAACAATAGTTGTTCCCTTTACAAAAATACAAAAGCTTAGGATTAAGTATTTGATGTGGAGTGCACAATCACGTTTTCAATAGCAACATATGAGAGTGTAGACCTTGACTAAAGTGTGGTGTAATTGAACCTCCTTATAGACTATGATAAACTTGTATAATGACGTCAGATATTGTGTATTAACTATAGGTGAATATCTTCAAAGGACGCTGACCTCAGGAGGAAAACTGTTTCAAATGGAGAAGTACACATATTGTAAGCAAATTCTTTTCCATTATTAAAGTGGATTAAGCGAAGCAAGCAATATCTGAAATCACAAATCTAAGACCTAAACATTTATCAACAGAAAATTCACCGAGAGTCGAAATATTACGTTATCTGTTTATGTAACTAAATGATAAAAATGGAGGATGATGATCTTAGAGTAAGCGGTGGGTTTATATTTTGGCGATACATTAAACAAAAATAAAATAAAAAAAAGTTATTAAAAATCCTTATAAAGGTGAAACATTAAATGTGGCCTCTGGCAGGCAAGACTGGCACTAAAACACCAGGGGCCACCCAAGTACCTACGAAGGATTAGATTGTTGCAAAAAAGCAGAACTTCACACAACTTAATCTCACCCATGTAAAATTATCCTCTACAGTGCTTAGAATAAGATTTATTGGATGCTCAGTTGATGCAGCTTTAATCTAAGAACCATAGATTATAACATTCAAGCTGTTATATAATATTTATTTTGATTAATCTAATTTTAATTTAATTTAATTTATTTTAATTCTCTTGAAAACTTTTGAAAAACTATTATGATGGTTTAAGTAAATTAGTTCAACAAAACAAGTTTTTATCCTTTAACTAACTTCAGGATTTATTAGCAAAACAATTATTTATAACAACCAATATCAATTCAATTTATCTATTCATTGAAATATCTTAAGGCTACTTCATTCTCTCACACTTGCATTCTTTAAAAACTAATTTACTCTAATACACAATATTATTGATTACAAATTTAAAATCTACAATTGATTATTCAATTTACATAAAATCAAAACTCTACAAAATGTTCAACAAATCTTGTCCAAAATGTTCTTATTAAATTTATCTCAATTTTATTACAAAAAACAAAACAATTATCTTAATTAACTTATTTTTCCAAATTTACTTTTATTTTGCCGGCTAGCTCAATTACTTTACTTTTAAATTAATTATACAAAAAAACTTGACTCTTATCTCGGGCATGGGAACTTTTAATGACTCAATTAAAGTGAAATACTAACTCTAATGATTATTTATTCTGAAATTTTGTACTTATCAGCAATTCTCCTCGTCCGCTATAATTTTGCCACTTTTACACAACACAAATCACTAACGATGCACAACAACACAACGTATCCTTAGCCTGGGAAGTCGGATGCTGCTAACACTGGTTCATTGACTGGTGGTGAATCTCTGGTGATACTCCGCTAACTCTGTTTGGTCTCCTTACTCGTTCTCGATTACTATGGGCTTCGACGCGATGATCTCTCCTCTTCTTTTATGAAATTTAAACTCTTTGACTCTATTTAATTTATGATTCTAACAAACTTCAAAAGAAACTACTAAATTTTGTGTCGCTCTGCCTTTAAATTAACCAATGACTTAGAATTAAACCCTCAGGTTAATTCTTAACACTTAACACCTCCTACTCTGATTCCTAGCTGTAAGCCAAGACCTACACGCTCTTAACCCCAGTTTTCGACTGACTCTCCTTACTGTTCGATTTCACCTCTCCCGAAATTCAAGTGTAGCGTCCTCTTCGCTTATTGGTTAAATCTCATTTTTTTTAAAACTCAGGCCTCTCCTGATTGGACCTCTAACTTTCTAAAAATCGTTGGTTTTTTCTTACACGCGCTGGCTTCACCCTCGGAGATACCGTTAGGAATTCGCTTTCTCATTTTTTCTTGGTTCCCATTTTTTACAACACGCAGCTGCGTTGAATAGCAAAACTCCGTTATGTTTTCTACTAAATTTTTATTTGTGTCGGCGAACTTTCTTCTCTTAAGTAAAACAGAATGTCTTCTTTCCCTTGTCCTTGTCACGTCTGTCAATTTGTACAGTTATTTTCCAAACTTAACCTTGCAGCTGCTCTTTCGGTAAGATTTGCTTGTCCACATGTGTTTTGTTTCAATTTACACATTTACACAATTATTTATTAATGTTAACTTTTGATTGATTATTATTATTTTAATATTTGATATTAGGCCTAATTAATTATTTATCCATTGTGATCGTTTGAGATCGTTATAAGATAAATGAAGAACGCACCAGAAGTCTCGAAACTCAAACATGTTACTTGATTTATGAAGTTAAATAATTGACCTTCAGGGTGAGAATAAAATTCGCAAGGAGCTATAATAGCTACCTGTCAGCAATTCTTTAGATGCACACAATAACAATACACTACAATTAAATAAATTAAGTTAAATAAAAATGTTAAAAATGTATAAATTCGCCCGATGCAAGGCGAAATAATTGTATGTCGGTAATATTATTAAATTGTTTTTGGAACTTTAGCTTTACAGATTATTACTTTCTTTTTTTATACGAAGTACAGGGTAAATATAGTAATCGCAACAAAATCGAAATCCGATTTCCGTAGTCTCGAGAAACGGGTGATTTTTGACATGCTGCCGTTGTCGTTTTCGTCTGTAAGTAGTCACGCTAGCAACTTCAAAAACAATTTTGAATAAAATAACGGGCGAAGAAGAATTAGGTTAGATTATTTTAGGGAAAATTATACAAGAAAAGTAGAGTTCTGTTTAGAAGTAACTAAGAAGAAAAGTTATTTAAATAAAAGTAGCCCTGTATTTTTGATTGAATGCATTCAAGAAAAGAATCAAGACGAAGTGAAAACATAAAGCTAGAGGGATAATAAATAAATACACAAAATTGTGTTTGTGAAAAGTAGATGATGCTCTACAAGGACATTCTACAAGAAGAACAACATCATCTTCTTCATTCTAATCAATCAAATCTTGCATTAATATTATTATTATTATGTCCTAAATAATGTTGTGGTAATATGTAGTTTATTAGTAATTGTTTTAAATCCATTTATTATTATTGCTGGAAAAGGGAAGTAGGGACATTTATATGGATGTTTTCCAAAAGGATATTCAGAAGAGAACAACACTAAAAACGAAAGCAAAGTAGGCTGCTTGGGAGTTTATAAATGGCAGAAGAAAAGAATTAGTAATAGCAAAGGAATTTCCAAATGGTTTCTAATTTTAGGCCTTGGTTAATGAAGAAGCATGACGTAGTAAGCGCTTATTTTACCCAGACATTGTCCGGGCTTGGATGTTTTGGGGCATACCTGGAGAGATTTAAAGTACTGGACACAGCAACATCCAGTCTTGAAATGGGTGATTTTGACCTCTTATTGTAGAGCTGTCATTGATGTTCCCAAGAGATGTATTTAATTTATTGATCAATACAGAGATACATAAGAGATACCTAGACCAGAATATGCTAGAATCTAAGAAGTAATGGGATGCTATAGAAATATGCTACTAGCATTCTGAGCGGAAAATGAAAAGACATGAGAACATAAAAGCTTAGAAATGAATTTGCCCTCTTGCGAAGTAATGTAAGAGGAGATCGCAGACGCAGATTAAAAAAGAGATTTTTTTAGTCGTTAGGTCTAGAAGGGAAGTTCGAACCCGCATACTACTCTCTAAGTCTCTAAGTGTAAAAAATTCCACGAGGAATGTTCTTCTTTGTAAAACAAAAATCCAAATATTAACAGTAGACTCGTGAAAAAATAACGAAGAGGATGATCATGATGATGAAGTCGTTAGTATGTTACATTTTTGGGTTGTCTTCTTAACATCTATTCAAACCATTACAAATCCGAGATATTGAAGACTGTGGTGTAAGTCAAATACAAATTACAAACCTTTCAAAAATATCAATTAATAGGGTAAGATAATTGACTTCATTGGAGATTTATTAATTGCCAAGTTAAGGTACAATTTAATTCATTTCACAAGTAAAACTGTCAAAAATACAAACTTAACGAGTTCTACAAATTTGTAAATTAAAGTAATCAATCACTTTGATTGACTTCTTAATAAATAGTGAATCAAAAAGACGCAGAGAAAATGTTTTTATATATTCATAATTATAATATTTCTAAAATATGTGTGTGTAATTTTTCAAATAAATTTATAGGAATAAATTTCGTGTAGTTATAAAATATTTATTAATATATTATTTAAATTGATTTGGCTACACATTATATATTAGTTAATCAATTGCTCTATTCAATTACCTTGGATGTTTTAAATGACCCAGTTAGTATTTAATGTGTATTAGAAAACAATATTAATCCTTTATAATTTTTACAACTTCTAAAATAATTCTATTTATAGTATATATCTGTAAGCACTGATTTTTTCTAGAGTGTTTCGAAACTATCTTTACAAACTTCTAGGTATTGTTTCTTGGGTAAAAAGTAGCCAAAAACCCTAATACTACCAGGCATCTATCTCGTTTCGTTGTCCGTCTGTATATATTTGCACTAAAAAATTGTTTTAAAAAGTTTCTATAGAATTAAAAGAAATTTAGGTGCTCTTATTTTCAGTTGGTTTGTTAAGATCCACAATTGTAAACCAAATCGTTTAAAAATGGCGTCCATTCTGTTTTAAATTTAAATAACTCGAAAACTAACCATGTGTGGTAATGGTTATTGGAACAGTTCTAGTAAGATTACAAGAACAGTAATAGTGGAACTATTACAAGAACAGTTCTTTTAAAATCAGTTTTATATAAAATCCAAAGATGATTTTGTTTTTAAAATTGGGTGAAAAATAAACGAAATCTGGAAATTCGTGTCCGGTCGAGAATAACCTTGTTCTTGTCCTCTTCAGAATAGGGTAATAGAACAACGATGGAATGAATAAATTAAGTTAAGTATACATTTTAATTAGAGTTTATTTATTAACTGATAGTAGTTGTACAAGTATGTATTTTATGAAATTATAAATGTATGAGCATTTACGTAGTTATATATTGATATTAGGAACTAAACAAATTAGATTTTAATGTACAAATAATAGATCAGCTGTCCTGTACGCTGTTAATGTTTCATGAATGTAACAAGTTCTTGTTGCAGTACAACAATCAACAGTTTAAAGTAAACCATTTGAAGGACAAACAAATAAAAATCTCGTTTATTTTAAAACGAATTTTAAAAATAAAACAAACAATAGTGCTACAAATTTACTATAATTTAATATAAATATTTGACCATGCAATTTCAATGTAAAATGGCTAGTTTTAGAGTTATTTAAATTTAAAACCTATGAATGAACGCCGTTTTAAATCGGGCTGGGTTACAATAATGGAATTGAACATCCTAAGTGAAACTAACAATAGCAAAAATGCAACGAAATTAGGTTTAATTCTCATTAGTTTTGTAAATCACACATACAGATAAACAAACCTACAATAAAACGACTTAGACACCGGGTTGTGTTTAATTTTGGCTTCTGTTACCCCAAGGAAAAATACTCCGAAATTTTTAAGGAGAGTTCTGAAACACTCTCTTTACATGTTTTAGGATACATTAAGATAAATTAATATTTACATTATGCGTAAACAGTGAGCAGATAAAAGTCTTGAATATTATAAAGAGTTATGTTTATGAAAATGATATCACGATTATTGATACATCTAACTAAAATATTTGGTGAGGTTGTGATTTTTGAAGTGAGATATAGAATTCCGGATCCGATTTTGGGTTTTTTCTCCAACGTTTTAAGGATAGTTGCTACAACCATTAATAAATTGTTATTGATTAAGAAATAAATGATAACTGGGTTTATTATCAGTTCCACACAATAGCTAATTTTATCCGAATTAATTGTTTCAAGTAAACATTAAAAACGTAGTTTATATATGTTCTTTGGTTAAATATTTATTTTGTATGTGATAATATCTAAAGATAATAATAATTATTAATAATCAAAATTTAGTGTTTTGTGTAATAAGTAATGGTGTGCTAAATTTTTAGCTATAACTTTCTATGGTTGTAAGAAACAACACCTTCAATCATCTGTAAAATTATAATTCTGAAATTGTTCAAAAAATATCTAAATATCTCAATACAAACATGTTACGTACAACATTAAACCTAAAAAACAACGTACTATATCATAATAAATGTTCGCAAAGATTTTCGAAACTGATGAACATCCGTCTTTTTAAGTACGACTTGATATATTGGTAATATTTTGATTAAATAATTTACAATAAATACTACACCTACATTATTTGTTTTGTAAAGAAACATACGAAAATTATAGGTAAGAAAAAAAAATTAAACTGTGTAGAGATTACCATAAACATTTATTGTTATGCTTAACAAGTAAATTTTATTCTGTACGTATATTCATATGTTTTTCGGTAATTATATAATACTTAATCATATTAAAAAATATATACGAATAATGCATTTGTGTAGTAGAGAACTAGGAAAGCTAGCGGTCATCAAGTTTGTCATTTCACGTGAAGGGGTTGGTGATGTAGTTAATGATTAATTTTAGTGATAATTTGAAAAAGATTCTATGAGGACAAAACACTTTTGATTGAAGAAGAGGGAGGAAAGAGATACGTTAGCTTTCTTAAAGATAGTAACATTTACTGAGATGCCTTTGGCTAGAATTTCGAAGATAACGAGGACTAGTGTGAATAAGGTTTTTTACAGGACTATTTTTATTTTTTTATTTCGCAGTATAGGTGGAATATGTTCAAAAGGCAAAGGATACATCGGATCTTCCCAATAGTGTGAGATTCATACTCACTAAAAACCACCTTCCTTCCTGTTAGTACCCCTAACGCGTAAGACAAAGAAACAGGAAATGTTTTCCATTTACCAAGATGAGAAACTCTTTCCATGGATATATCGAGATTGTAAATTTGTTAAACAGTAGAACGTACGATTGTAATGGAAATTTATTTATTTACGAATGTAAGATTGTAAATGTTATTTATCCGTACGAAGGTCGAGGTAAATACCAGCCTAGTAAAGAGTCCAAACAGATAAAACCTCGGGACAGATCACGTGGTAGCCCAGGTTTGGTGTATGTGGTGTTACCAAAGGATGTGAGTTCTAGGGGGAAACGGAGGACGCGATAATTTTACTAGAACCTTATAGAGAACGGCGAAGAATTGGAAATAATATTTTTACAACAATATGATTTTTTTAATTTAACTTTAACTGATCGATATAGAGAACTGTATTTTTTTAAAATTAATAGGCTACTCTTTTTGAAGTGACAAAATATTAGCAATGGCCTGGCTAAACTGATAAGCTCGTTTTACGGATTTTCTTTAAAAATTGTTTTTCACAAAGTAATATATATATATATAAATATATATACCATTACCTTCATTAGCGCTTAACAAGATACGCCTCGTGTAGTAAATTTCAACTAAATTATATTCACTATTTTACACTTATTGGATTAATATGGATACAAAAGTTTGAAGTAGTTACAAGTTTAAACACTTTACTATAACTTACGTCAGCATCCATAATAAGTAACCATTACACACACTAAATTTATTAACATCGCTGTCAACCCACGGTGCTGTCTGATGAAGTCATTATGCACTCATCCATCTGCAGGCGATTTCAATCAACCATGTCGAAGTATCAACATAAATATCAAGCCGACTTATGTAGGTATCATCTGTAACTTTGACTGATAATAACACAGGTCGGACATAAATTTGAAGATCGTAAATAAGTCACAGATACCCGTTGGGCACATCTGTGCGTGGTGTGTTATTGACAGCGGATAGTTTGTGATCTTAATAAAGAGATATCTGTGTAATAGTGGTGTATCTAATATGATACTCTGAGCGTGGAATGTACCACGTAAGTTAGGATAATAATAGTAATAACAATATTTTTAAGGCAATAAAATAGTATAGAATAAAACAGGGTAACGGGCATTATCACGATTGTGTATAGACTTCATAATTTGGATAAGGAACTTTAATTATTTATCTTTTAACTCAGCCTTTGTAGCATTCAAATTCTAAAAATCAATCCTGCAAAATAAATTCATAAACTCGTTCTCCACATCCAACTTCCGTCGCTTGACAGATGCTGCCACCCGGCGAGATTATCCCAAACTAATGATCATATGATATCGGAGGCTAAAGTACAACGGCAAGACAGCCTATCTTCACTGATACCGGTATGCGAGTCTACCTGTAGTCACACAATGTCTGACATCTATACTTAGCTACGTTAGAGATAAATTTCTTTCTTGGACTTCAAAATTTCTACCTCAGTTTTTTGGCAATGTTAATCTACAAGTTTTGTGCGTTTTAGTTCTATAATGTTTAGTAAATTTTCGTTTTCACGGCACAAGCTTACGTGAACTGCGACAGGATTTTCCAGGTACTCAACCTTACAGATTTTTTTCATATTTAAAATTTTGTTAATGCCTTAAAATAATTTATTAATTATCATGTATTCTTTAAAATATGTATTTCATGTTTTATTTAATATTCAATGTTCTTTTGAAACTGAATGATTATAAAAATTTGCTTTTCTTAAAACATACTTTACAAAATCTTGTAAAGGCACATTTTGAGTTTGGAACAATTATGTGAAATAAGTGCAAACTAATGTTGAACTTTGAATGATCGAAATATCTTATTGAACATGTCAAATATAAAACAATTGGAGAAATCTGTTCTAAATCAGAAAATTTCGTTTTACAGACTTGTGCAGATCCTTGCAAGTCTTATACAAGCTTTGTTTCAAACAAATTAAATATATATATATAGATTTATAATCGTCTAAGAAGCTTTTAAGTTCAATCTTAACGAATTTCTGTCATACAATCAATTTTCTTTAATTTTGGCAAATAACCAGATATTTTCTTTAATAATGAACATTAATGCTAAAACATGTCTGATTTTGTACAGACACTAAAAAACATGTTTTTTGCTATAGCTAATATGCTGGTAGAAGAAACACAGCGAAAGATCTAGACATGTTTCGTCCTGTTAACAAAACACGTTTTATCCAACATAGCTTCAGTTTCATGTGCACAAAAGTGATGTAAAAAAAAAAAAAACTAACTTTATAGAACTTTAATTAAACTCATATTGTATATGTGCCTAAAATTTATTTCAGCGAATATGTTTTCTTAAAAACATTCTTTTAGATGTAGACTTGTGTAATTAATTATAAAATATATAAAAAATTATTGGGTGGAGCCTGCATGCAAACTTTCGGTCCTAACAACCTCCCAGAGGTTAGTTTCTAAATTAAAACAATTGACGTCAATTTAAAAAATTTAATATTCAAAATTTCCTTCTTTTCTTTTAAAATAAACTACTCATTTCATAATAAATTCTTTAGCTAAAACATAGATATATTTATTGGCCAATATAGCATTTAAGAAATTTATAAAATAAGTAATATTATGTAACTGTTTTAGAAAGCTATCATTTCATAAAGTTAAAAGGGGGGGAAATAAAAATCAGTATCTTTTCATCTTTTTTTTTTTATTTTTGTAATTTTTACATTTAAGGGCGTATAATCTTTTTTTTTGGATTAATTATGATCCTGTTAATTGTTAAGCTGTGCTCATTGTCTTTGTTAAATTTTGTAACGATAAAATATATAAACTAAAAAGGGGGGATAAATTTTCGGAATCTATTGACTAAATTTTTTTTATTAAATTATAATATTTTGTATTAAGGGCATATAACTTTACTAATTATAAGATTGTTTAATCATAAGCTGTTTATGATAATTTTGTCTCAGGATGTCTTTCTCAGATGTAAATGATAAAATCTGAAACGTTGAAATTTCTTTGTTTAAATAAACTTGAGCCTTGTTAATCACTAAATTTGTTTTTGTCTTTTTAATTTTTTTTAATTTCTAAACATTGTTACCATTTTGGTTCCGCCTTTCTTAAATTTAAGTCCCCTGGTAACATGTTTCTGGTAGCAGAGCGTGGTTAGCTTTAAATTCTAGTGTAGTTTTCTCTAAATTATAGCGTGGTTAATTTAAAATTCTGGAACCTTAGTTAATTTTCAAAATTTTGCGTTGGAACTATCTAAATTTAAATTCAAAATTATCTTTGTTAAACAAGGCTCAATTTTATGTTTTGCAGCTTTTTCAAATACTGCACAACTGTTGCTGATGAAATTTTTTTTTTATTTAGTTTAAATATTTAAATCTCTATAAATCTATAGTCTCTTTTTTTTATTATTTATTTATTTTTATAAACACTTACACAAAAACTTCTAAACCAATTTCGATAAAAATTTTTTTTATTATTTTTTTGCTTGAATATTTTGTTTATATATATATATATATATTCACATACACTTAACACTAGTCATTCACTGAATTTGATCCAGACAGCGGGCTCATTCGGGAATCCAAAAAAAATTATAAATAAATAATAAAATCCAAAAATAGTTAAAAACAAAAAAAAACAAAAAAATTCAAAAATTTCCTTCAAAAATTTTTCTCGAGTTTTCTTTCGCTTGTCTGTATTAATTCATACTTACACACACACATATACACAACAACTACACTACATATAATTCTTGTGTCTTTCTCTGGCTCTTTCATTTTTTTTGCATCATCTTAAAAGAAATTTTTTTTTTAAATTACTTGGTTTATTTTTTTTTAATAATTATCAGCAACAGTTAAAATGGCAGTGGATTTGCTGCGATTACTAGACTCGTTAAAGAACACTGAGCTTGCTTTTGAATTTTTTTTCGTCATCTTGAAGGAAAATTATTTTTATTTATTTTTTTTTAATTTTATCAACATGAGCAATAGGCAAGATGGCGGTGGACTGGTTGATGCAGATGGTGGCACTTTCTTAATAATTCATTGAAATGTTGAACACTCTTTAATAATATATCATTGTGTGCTAAATTTTCTTCTCTTTTCCAAATTATAGGGGCCCAGTTTCTTTCGTATATAGGACGACATGGTTGGCCTGTTTGTCTTCATTAAATTATTTGTTGTTTGTTATTAGCAGGTCAACATGTTTGTTTCCTAATTTAGTTTTTTTCGTTAGGGTTGAGAAAACCGGAGTTGGGTTTTCCTCACCATGGGTCACCTTTTATATACATATTTAGTTTGCTACACCTTTTTTTTAACACATCTTTCTTTTGTACTTTTTGAACACTTAAAATTTTTTTTGATGAAATTTTTTTTTTTACACAATTTTTTTGATTAAATTAAATTCCCTTTTTTTTTGGGGCACATGATACACATATAAGACCCTAAGTCAAACATCACATGCCCTGCCTTGGGCACTAAAACAATTTTGACTCCCCAACGTTTCATACTGCTTCTTTGTTTATTTTTCAAATGGATTATTTGTTTAGACCTTTCAAAATTCTTTTTCTCACGGAAATTGTTAAGAGCCGTGAATAGTTTAAATTTCTCTTCGTATGGGAGAAGAGGAATTTAAAAAAAATAACGACGCTGAGCATGATCTGACCAGTATTGGCTTCAGGAGTTTTTCTTTTATTTTTATTTATTTTTGTAATATAATGTTAAGGTCGGCTCAGAGGATACTCCCCCCGTCTGAGTCCGACCTTTCCTGCAATGCCATGTGCTATGCACATTCCCTCCCCGGTCCCTGGAGTGGTCACCTCCACTTGGCTTCCCGAGGTGCCACTCCACCCCTTTCCCCACGTACCTTAGAGTACAAAGTCAGTTCATGCACAGCAATGTCGACCTTTGCGTCATCCTTCAGCTCTTTCTGTCCTGGGCTTATCCCAATCATAGGTGGGAAGAGCTGAGACGCTGTAGAAATTTCAAAATTTAATAAGTAAGTGCCGAAGGAGGCTACACCCTAGAGTGGTGATTATAAAAGCAATATGAAGCGTTGTTTCTATCAGGTGCCCTGATTTCAAAATTTTGTAGGAGGCCCTTCTGGCCCCTTTCTTCAGAAGCTTGTAGGAGGCCCTTCTGGCCCCTTGCTTCAATCTGTTCTTGGAGGCCCTTCTGGCCCTTGTCCCTTTTTCAAAATTTTGTGGGAGGCCCTTCTGGCCCCCTTTCTGACTCCACCCCAACTCCGTCTTTCGGGGGGGGAGAGCTGTAGCATTCAAATTCTAAAAATCAATCCTGCAAAATAAATTCATAAACTCGTTCTCCACATCCAACTTCCGTCGCTTGACAGATGCTGCCACCCGGCGAGATTATCCCAAACTAATGATCATATGATATCGGAGGCTAAAGTACAACGGCAAGACAGCCTATCTTCACTGATACCGGTATGCGAGTCTACCTGTAGTCACACAATGTCTGACATCTATACTTAGCTACGTTAGAGATAAATTTCTTTCTTGGACTTCAAAATTTCTACCTCAGTTTTTTGGCAATGTTAATCTACAAGTTTTGTGCGTTTTAGTTCTATAATGTTTAGTAAATTTTCGTTTTCACGGCACAAGCTTACGTGAACTGCGACAGGATTTTCCAGGTACTCAACCTTACAGATTTTTTTCATATTTAAAATTTTGTTAATGCCTTAAAATAATTTATTAATTATCATGTATTCTTTAAAATATGTATTTCATGTTTTATTTAATATTCAATGTTCTTTTGAAACTGAATGATTATAAAAATTTGCTTTTCTTAAAACATACTTTACAAAATCTTGTAAAGGCACATTTTGAGTTTGGAACAATTATGTGAAATAAGTGCAAACTAATGTTGAACTTTGAATGATCGAAATATCTTATTGAACATGTCAAATATAAAACAATTGGAGAAATCTGTTCTAAATCAGAAAATTTCGTTTTACAGACTTGTGCAGATCCTTGCAAGTCTTATACAAGCTTTGTTTCAAACAAATTAAATATATATATATAGATTTATAATCGTCTAAGAAGCTTTTAAGTTTAATCTTAACGAATTTCTGTCATACAATCAATTTTCTTTAATTTTGGCAAATAACCAGATATTTTCTTTAATAATGAACATTAATGCTAAAACATGTCTGATTTTGTACAGACACTAAAAAACATGTTTTTTGCTATAGCTAATATGCTGGTAGAAGAAACACAGCGAAAGATCTAGACATGTTTCGTCCTGTTAACAAAACACGTTTTATCCAACATAGCTTCAGTTTCATGTGCACAAAAGTGATGTAAAAAAAAAAAAAAACTAACTTTATAGAACTTTAATTAAACTCATATTGTATATGTGCCTAAAATTTATTTCAGCGAATATGTTTTCTTAAAAACATTCTTTTAGATGTAGACTTGTGTAATTAATTATAAAATATATAAAAAATTATTGGGTGGAGCCTGCATGCAAACTTTCGGTCCTAACAACCTCCCAGAGGTTAGTTTCTAAATTAAAACAATTGACGTCAATTTAAAAAATTTAATATTCAAAATTTCCTTCTTTTCTTTTAAAATAAACTACTCATTTCATAATAAATTCTTTAGCTAAAACATAGATATATTTATTGGCCAATATAAACTTAGCATTTAAGAAATTTATAAAATAAGTAATATTATGTAACTGTTTTAGAAAGCTATCATTTCATAAAGTTAAAAGGGGGGGAAATAAAAATCAGTATCTTTTCATCTTTTTTTTTTATTTTTGTAATTTTTACATTTAAGGGCGTATTATCTTTTTTTTTGGATTAATTATGATCCTGTTAATTGTTAAGCTGTGCTCATTGTCTTTGTTAAATTTTGTAACGATAAAATATATAAACTAAAAAGGGGGGATAAATTTTCGGAATCTATTGACTAAATTTTTTTTATTAAATTATAATATTTTGTATTAAGGGCATATAACTTTACTAATTATAAGATTGTTTAATCATAAGCTGTTTATGATAATTTTGTCTCAGGATGTCTTTCTCAGATGTAAATGATAAAATCTGAAACGTTGAAATTTCTTTGTTTAAATAAACTTGAGCCTTGTTAATCACTAAATTTGTTTTTGTCTTTTTAATTTTTTTTAATTTCTAAACATTGTTACCATTTTGGTTCCGCCTTTCTTAAATTTAAGTCCCCTGGTAACACCTTTATAATATGTACAGTAAAAGTTTGGTAACCGCACACAATTTCGAACTCCATTTTTATAAATGATCTTCGCATTTCAAGACATAAGAGAACCGAGAAAATTATTTTATGCGCGGCGTTTTAGTCCTTCGTGGTTGTCACCTCTACCTAAGTAAGACAGCGACCACTAAAATTCTGATAGTATTTTGAAATTTAGTACATTTAGGAGATCCGGCACTACCTGTCACCGAAAAGAGAGTAGCAAAAGGAGGCTCCTTCACAAATTTAGAGCATATAAATGGGTTAAGGTCGAAATGTTCACACGAGATAAGCGAGTGGAATATTTTTAATATACACAAGTCTATGAGTACATTAACATTTTCTATTCGATTTCATATCTTTTAAAATTATTAAAATTAAAATAATTATCGTATAATAATCAGCATTAAACTATCGTAGTACACTATTAAACTATGTTATGAATGAAGATGATAGCAACAAAATTTACAAAATGAATTTAATAAAATTTATTATCATAATAATAAAAATTGTGATTTTTTTTTTCGAAATGATATATTCAATATTGTCAAATGATTCTATGAAAAATTTAACAACTCTGCAAATTGATTTATATCTGTAATATTCATTGTGATATTGGCCATCCTTCTCTATTTTTCTTATTAAAACTGACCCACAATATTAACGAAAAGGTTAAATACACAGAACAAATATAAGTGTGGTTAAATAAATGACGGTTTCTACAATATGTTTCATCTTCACTTCACGTTTTGAAATTTTGTGTATAAAAAAATAACTTATTAAGTATTTGTTTTTTTTTAGGGGGGGGGGGCGTTGATCGGTTGAAGAGAAACGAGTGAATATTGTATTTAATTTTACATAGCTAAGAATTATTATTGGTTTTAATTTAAATTTAAATGCAAGTAAATCATAGGATTTCCGTTACACCACGATATTGTGATATTGTATTTATGAAGCCTTCTGGGATCATAACAGTGACTATGGGCTTGACAATCCAGAGAATCTCTAACTGGATATTTAACCTTTTTTTAAAGTATTCGTTGGTTCAATACCTATAATTCACCTTTCCTGTTTCATCAATCGTGATTAACCAGTCCTATTCCAACACTTACGCTATTCGTCGTATTCGGGGGCTGTGGGTATTTCTCCATGTCTCCATGTCTCTATGTCCTTTTTTTCTTTATTTTATAATTTTGTTTTATATAAGGCGATCATGATCTAGAAATATGTCGTCTTAAAAAAAAAAAAAAAAAAAAAACAAGTAACAAAATTTTATTTTAAAGATAAGAGTGCTATTTGTATTTTTATTTATTCTGTTTTTAACAGGTTTCCAATTATTTGTATATAAGTAGTAGATTTTAATCTGGAATTTTCAAGACATCAATATGTTTAAAAACGTAATTACAACTGTCTAAATATTAACTAAAAGAAGGTTAAAAAAAGTGGCAATAAATTTGAAATAAATTGAGAAAATAGAACTAAATAATTAGAAAATATTATTACCATCAGTATATTATGATTTCATTTTTGTATATATGTCATTCCGTTTACTTAAACAAATACAATTGTTTAAGTTTATAGAAACATAACTTGTAGTATTACTGTCATAGAAATATTTATTTATTGAACGAACTCATATATTTTCAAATAACCTGAAACATCATCAAATAATCCTGAGACAAAAGATAAAGAGAAAAGAAAGTCATAAATATTACACAAGATTCTTGTTGAACATAAACATGTTTTGTTTGAGTTTTATTAAATTTAAAATAATTTAACCAGTGTTGCAGCAACACGGTAGTAACAGCTTGGTGTCGCAGTTTGGTCATAAAACAAAAGTTCAGTGTCATAAAAGTCATACGTCATAAAACAAAACTCTAGACGCTACGTAGTTATAAATTAAAATGTAAGTGAATTTTAAAGTAGAATTTTACAAAACCTACAGGGTATATAGTTTCGTTTATTTGGTTTTCTTATAGATATTTCTGTATTTAAAAATGTATTAAAATTACGAAACGTCAATGAGATTTCCAAATCCAGGTCTTGGAGAGAACGATGTCATATTCTTAGAGATAACTGTAAAGGTGGCAAAATGATTAGTGGTCATCATTAGATGTACATAATGTTAATATAAAATATAGAACGTACAGGCCGATATATTGGCTAGTCAGGTACTCAGACCTAACGTCCTTTGCTTTTTTTCTTTGTGGGGTACAGTACCAAAATAATAAAAACGTATGAAGAACGTTATGTTTCGGTTCAGAATGTGAAAGACAAAATTAGAGATTTTTTATTTTAAAATTCATCGTAACACCGTTAAAAAAAAGCTATCAATATTTGTTCTGTAAGATCTCATGCCTCTATATTCAACAACGGCATATGATAGACATAATTAGGCATATGACGTTTTAGCTGGTTTTCACACTTTCTTCAAATTCACGCAACATATACCACGGAAGGCGGCGAAAACATTTCTAACGGATGGCGGCGAAAACATTGCGTGCACACGCGCACTGGTGCCAACAAACATATCTGTTTGAGTTGCTTTTTCATTTCATGTGTCATTTATAGCGGTAAAATTAATTTAATAAAGGTTATAAAGCGTTAAAACCCCGCTATTCATTTTGAAACACCCGGTATTATGCAAACCTTGACTTTCTTCATTATGGTGTAAGGGAACCTGTTAGTTCTAAATTAAAAATACAATTGGTGTTATGTATTGGGCTCTTTTTCTGAGATTTTCATTTCTTATTAATGTTGTCAAGGCAATTAACAAATCGCCGTTGAAATTTTATAAATATATCTTACCGGTTTCTGAAAAAGTGTACAACAAACTGAATAATTTAACATGTACGAGATAAACAATACTGGGTCATCTTAAAAAATATCATTTAACAATACATTCATTAAATTATAAATTGGTATTTTAACTGATATTTATACGTTTAATAATAGTTATAAAATAGAAATAAACATCAGAGCGGTTTCTAAGCTATTTTATTCTTAATTCTATACATTTGATTTAAAATGTGTTTCACAAAAGATATGTACAAAACCTTGGAAGAAACATCGATTTCAAGGAATTAGGTACTGATATTGATTTTAAGCACACTTACTAATTATTATTATTACTATTTTTTATAATCTTGTGTCGTTAGTGACGTTAATACCTGTTCTTATTATCTTATATCTCACTCTCCTTAGATATTTTGCTATCTATTAATTTCTGTGAACATCTACTTGAATGCGTTATGTAGCCTCCATATATTTATACAGATATAATTATAACCACATATTCTGCACTTAGTAATACACTTAGTGTTTCTACAATTTTCATACATAATATTTTTCAAGTACCCCCACTTATTCGAAAATTCCCCCCCAAAAAGTCTACTGTAATATTTTTCATGAGATAAATGTAGGGAAAATATAGAACATAAGTAACAATTTATATTTTTTTCTGAGAATGTTAGTTTCACTATCTCAACCCGTTTTACGAAAAAATAAAACCTAAAATAAGGCACATTTATCAGATACTAATAATTTTACAAAAATGTAAAATAAATAGTGATTCGTTAGGATCACCGTAAACTACAATTATGAGACAGTTTTTACACCAAATCGAAGGGAAGAACAACACTCCACTATAAAAATGAAGTCCTGCCGAGGACATAGAGCCATAAACTATAAAATGCAATAGTAATAAAGTCTTTTGTGACATGAAATTACCATATTAAATATTTAAAATTTCTTGAGCACAAAGACAAAGTTTAGTATATGACATATCAGTCGTATATTTTATTAGACTTTCTTCAGTTTTAATAATTTCTTGATTCACTACTCTCCCTGTTGAGTTACGTCTTCCAGACCCCAGTGTTTGCATCTCTCGTGACTATTACAAAAATCAACAACAAAGGTTGTTTAAACGTAGTTTGTTTCATTTTTATTTGAGATAAATCATGACAGTTGTTATGTTTTTATGATTCAAGATGTAGGCGCACGATTAAGGTTGTGTTCTTTGCTCATTTTTTCGATTCTTATAATAATTTGGGATGTGCAAATTTAATAAAATTTGTTAGATAATCAGGGTTACAATTATATTGTCAGGTGTATAGTACAGTAACAATGAAAATATTTTAAATTACTTTTTTTCCTTGTTTAAAGGTGAAAAACCTCTCGGTTATCATCCCCTAATAAAGGAGGATGAAAAGAACGTAAATTACCTGTAATAAGCCTTCGACTACTCTCATAGCTTTAGTATAATTAAACAAGTATAAAAGTCAAGAGTGTCCTAACTAGAATGGTGAAATAAAATGATCGAATTTATGATTACATTACAATGGTGCATATACAGGAATGATCACTCGGTAGCCTATTGCCAGGCGTGTACTCACTATAAATTGAAATGAGAGTGTATTTTAAATTATAGTCATTTTAAATAGATTACGTATTGGTACTACATCCAGAAAAAAGTAAATTTATTCTAAGGAATTCTTTATTTAAAAAATAATAATATATCAGTTATATGATTTAGATTTATTATGCAGGAAATTCGTTTAATTTTTCTTGGTATGGAATAAATTATTTTTATAAAATATATCAAAATAAATCTAATCATATAAAAACTAAAATATAAGGAACTACGTACATTAAAAATTGAACAATAAATTATATCATAACAAAATATTTTACAAACAAAAACAAAACTTAAAGTACTTTTAAAAAACATGAAATTAAATTATACATAAACAAATAATTGGTCAATGAAAAATATAGTTAGGTAATACGAAATCGAATCCAACTTTACCGAATCAACATACTAAAGAATAAAAGGAGTCAAACAATCGAGAACTATGCTATAAAGTCGTGTAGCTTTTCTACTAACTAATCAGGAATATTTTTTGTCAATTCTACACTTGCTTGTCAAGGACGTGTAATGGCATACTATTAGTTAAAGGGGCATCGTTAATGAAATGATTAGTAAAATGAAAAATAATAAAGTAAATTGTATACTCATTTCTTACATGAATGAATAAAGAAATAACATTATTTTTTAGAACATTAAATTTCAAAAAAAACGAAATGATGTAATATTTAAACTCGAAATCACATTTAGTTTAAAACAACTTGTTATAGAACGACTGAATATATTCAAGGCTTCCAATTGTTATTTTAATTTACAATAAAAAATATTTCAAAATAGGAACCAACACCCACACATCAAGTCCCGTTTCTTGTCTCACTTCTTTACGATCGTTACTAAAACTTTAAATTGTGTTTATAGCTTCCAAGATGTATGGGGACAGCGATATTAAGTCTCAGGCGGTCCCCTGCCGGCATCCAAAACCAATAGCCCAGAACCAAGAGCTACGGAAGTCAATAAGAATAGTATCCTTGTATTTTACGACAGCCTTGGGAACATTTTAATATGAAACAACAGCTGTGATTCTATTTCACCTCTTTAAATGGTTTCGCATAAAATCTAACTTTCTTATTATAAATTCCTGGAAAGTCGTAAAGCGAGAGTTTTATTTTTAATTATGCCTTTTTGTTGATTAATCCTGTTAGCAATTAAAGGTTTAATCGTCGTTGTGCATTATTCATTCGAGTTATTTCTCATGATTTATAATGATTAGAATGAACGGGAAATTTATAGTAGCATTCAACAAAATGATTCGTTTAGAAGTTTATTGTTTAACAATTAACCAACTTAATCGGCGACATCTTGGTACTTACCCAGTCCAATCAATACAAGAAGATCCTCAAATTGTAACGTCCAAAAGTTTGTTTCTTCCGCCAGGTATGAAATGTTAAATTAATTGTCTTTGTAGACAAAGGGTTCTTTATTAGGATTGTAATTTTGTTTAAAATAGTTGCTACACAGGTCGTATGAACCATATGTTATTACATTCTGCAAGGAGCTTCTACATGATATATAATAAGTCTCCACTCGCTTGTGTCAGTGACTTGGCTCTAGTGGACCGAAGTGAAACAAATGTTAAGGAACATCCACTCGCTACGCTCATATGGGTAAATCAGCTCTTTGGTATCTCGTAACATTACTTGTAAGTTCAGGTTTCGAGATTAATTTTTTCAAAATAACTTCGCTCTTTGTTATCCTAGAAAGTTGGTGTTGGTATCGTTATGTCTAGAATTAATATTTGCAATTATAGTATAAACATAATTACTAGATTTTTAAAGATCTTTAAAGACATTTACAAAGTTTTTTTTTTAATGACATTTTTTAATTCAGTTTTTCTAAATTTCAATTGGATTCTACACGAGCATACTAAAAATTTCCATACATAAAATTTCACGTTCCTACCTTAATTTTTGTCATCATCATCGTTCTTACGTGCAAACGACAACGATAACAAAAACAACGGATGGAAGAAAAGTCGAAAGTCACGTTTTCTATTCCTGAGGACATGAAACCTGAAGATCGCTCTAAAAACAGGTTGATATTTTTGTACCAAACTTACTCCATACTTCGTATTTTAAAATGTTCCATCAAGTTTTTGTTATTTATTATTTTGTTTTATTAATTATTATAGAAAACCGATCACATTTATAGAAGTTATTTTGACTATCTGGAACGTGCACAGAAATTTTATTAGAATAAAATCAAATTTGGTGTTATAGTTTAGAAAAATATGGGGGTTAATTTTAAATTGGCAGATTTTTTTTTAAATTAAAAAAGATTTTCTTAAAATAAATTTTTACTCGTAACTTACTACACATTCCTCGTTTGATAGTTGTATGTGACTTAAAATTCTATACCAAATTTTTATATATATTTTTTTATTTATTAAACAACTAAATTTTAATGAAAAAATACGTATAAAAATTTAATAGTTTAATCTCAATTAATTAGATAAAATTCTACAGTATTGCTCTACAATTTAAAATTGAAATAAGTAATATGACGTTTTAAATGAAATAAACATAAATAATCTCTGGGTGTAGGATATTAAGACGGCTTTTCGCCTAGTTAAAAGGAGTCAGCTAATTTAGTTTTCATTGCTGTAAATCTATCCCAAACAATTCGATTTCCACACTTACCTCACGATTCTGGGTCAACAAGGTCATGTTTTGAGCGCCCACTGGCATCGAACCTAGAACAGGTTGCACTAAAATGAAAGCTCTAGTTATTAAATCAACCTGGGACTATCAAATTTTTAATATAAATACATTAAATTTTACCATTTCTTCACAATTAATATTACATAAAGAAAATTTAAAATTTGTAAATATTTGAGCTTAAAATATCTTTAAGTCATACTTTAGTGAGCAATGATTACACTGACAGAAAAAAATACCATTATAAATTGTCGTTTACTAAGTCATCGAGCGGTCTTTATAGTGGCTACAGACTTCTCCTTTTTTGCAAATTATTTAGGGTTTTGATCCTAATAGAGGGTTAGAAAAGTTTCTTTGTTAACACATCGTCTTGAAAGATATTGGAAAACTAATTCGTAACTTATTCTAATCACTAAAGTTCTATTAACCGCAACGGATACTCGGTATGCCGTCTATAGGATCACAACAAACGAAAGTGCGGAGAATGGAGGGGAAGAGATCTACTCCCCACCACATGTCACTAGCCAAGAAGTTTGAAAGGACGGATAGGAGAAGTACGGTGGTGTAGTGAAAGAAAGGGGTGGGGGAGAACTTTGGACATGGGCAGAAGTATATTCTATTGTTAGTTGTAGAGCTATAACATGTGAAAGTTATTCATATGCAAGGGATTTTTTAAAAGAATTACATAACAATGAGATTATATTTCAATAGGTACATTTTTAACAGCTTTATATATAGGTCAAATTTCAAAATGTATGTAGAAAAAAACTTGATTTGTAAACATTTTAAAACACAAGTATTATACTAATTGGAATCACAACTAAACGGATTATAAATCTATAATATTTTCAATACTACAAACATAGAAGTGGAATAAAGATTACAGTGCTAAACTGTTTAATCAACAGTATATTACCACTAATGTACAGATGATACATCGGTAATGATTTGGTACATTAACCATCTGTAACTGTAGAGACAATGAATCACTCATAGCTTTAAACATTCAAATTTGTTAGATTATGTAGTAATTAAAACGTGTTCCCAGATTACGGGAATTAATTGTAAATTAAAAGCCGTGTGAAGTACCTTGAATGTATTACGAGAGAATATTGATGAGTCCGCAATGCTGACAGATGTTAATGCCATGTTATGAATTGCAAATAGAACTTTAATAAGTCAATTTGTTTGTTCTGATTATTGATAACCTGTTCATGAGTTTTGTCATCAAACTTCAATATACGTGATTCATTTTATCCGAATTATTGTTGAAAATTAGTTTTATTGAGTTGTTCCTAATATAATGTTAATTTTGTTTAGATTTCGTAATGGCGGACGATTAAATTAGTTTTTGAATGCGATTTATAGATAGTATCAGAGAATATTGAAAAAAAAAACCTTTACTGTGTTATATGAGATACCAAATAATTTAACATTTGAAGAGTGTTCTTTCAAAATGTTAACAAGATATCTTAAAATGAAATAAATATGGTTTAACTACAATTAACCTTTAAAGTTTTGTAAGATTTTCATGTCTGTTCTAAACTACTAGAACCATACACACGCAAATCTAGTCCCGTTTCTTGACTCTCTTCTTTATGATCCTTCCAAAAACTTCGTGTTTGTAAATAAGAAACAGCAATGAAGTAGAAATGAATTAGATTTTTTTTTAAAATTAATTTGTGAAAAAATAATCTTTTTGCAATTTAAAAGTATATATTTTTAAATATTGGAGATAATATTTCATGTAATTTAGCTCAGGGTATAGAATGACAGTTTTCAATGTTGGTAACCTTCAACTCTGACAGGCTGCCATGTTAATTTGGAAATTTGAATAAAATATATTGTTCCGTCAAAAATTTTATCGTTTAAGTGAGTTTTCACGTATCAAATATACATTTATTATTTGGGAATACCTTTCTCTCAAGGTGACCAAACTGTGGTTAAATTAGAATAGTACATTAATATTTGTTGTTCTATATTTATATTTATTAATTTATCCACATTCTAACCAATCAAATTTATTTTTGTTGCCATATTATTAAATTTATTTATAATATGAATAGAGTTATATTTTTAAAAGTCATTGGTAATTTCTGTTCCTTTTTTTAGATTTCTTTGTACTTTTAGAGGTTCTAAGAACAAAAAAGTGGATCAGTAAAATAACAAGTAGTTAAATATATTTTTGTCTAACTAGTAGTGTTTCGTAGTTACTATGTGTTTTAAAAAAATATTCTGTTGTTTGTCAAAAATAACGTACCTTTATTCGTTCCAATCAAACAGTGACATGTTTGAAAATTACCTGAATTTGATAACGGTCAAAGTGTTTTGCGTGACAGAACACTAGGAAGCTTTGTATATTATATATTTTTAATATACCACAGTATTTTATCTGAGGGAATATACCACAGTTGACTTAAAACATAATTATTGAACATATAAAGTCAATAATTTCTATAGCAATAGCATCACATGTTCTAAAAAAAATATATTTTATATCTACAATAAAAGCAAATTTTACTTTTTAATAAACTATAAAACCACAATAATAAATTTGTTGAAAATCAACATGTCTATGTTGATTGTATTGAAAATAATCACTGATAGTTGCTGCCATAGGTAAACAAACTAATACATAGCAAATAGTAAAGCGTGATTTGCAACTAAAATTATCACAATAATTGTCAACATATGAGGTGAGTTAATATACATTATATGTGAAAGTATAAATATACTATAAAATGTAAAAATATTAATAGTGTTATATTTAAAATAAGTTTAAGAAAATTTTGTTTTTTAAATTTTGGAACACTGCATATTTTACTAAACTTTTGTAACACTCTGTAGATAGGTCAGACTAAAAGATTTTAAACGAGAGGGTAAACATATGTTTATCTAAAGTGGTTCTTGATATATCATGCCGCATCCATGTTTTTTTAACACCTTGTATTAAAATAATTGATAAACCATATTTATAAACATCAAACTAACTTAACGAATGTGTACTTACGTATCATAAAGATTTCTTAATTTTATACACTATTTTGTATATACTATATTGTTTTGGAAGCATTTTGATTCCAAATTTACAATTAAATTTCAATTAAGGAAAAGTATGAATAAAGTATATATATAGGAATTATTTCACAATGTTTAAGAAGGAATTTATTTTTATGGTAACAATTCACCTGAGCAACTTGGAACGAAACTCATTTCTGCAATTTGTTTTAAATGGTTCAATATGTATATTTTTAATAACTTTCTATTTTATTTTTGTAATAAAATTAAACTATGTTGGATATTGTTTAGAAAACACAGACACTTTAAAATAGCTAATTCCTGTTTTGTCTATCAGTTTGACCAATCTACCTCAACATAATAATCACACATACTTCTATTATCCCTTCTTTACAATCCTCCCTAATACTTTAATCCTTTTTACAGCCTCCAATAAATGGGGACAGCTATATTAATTCTCACGGGGTTCTCTGGTATAGTGGGATTGTTTACCCTTGTGATATTTTTACCCTATACTGACTGTTGCTACTGTGTAACATTTTACAAGTTTTACCATCTGTATTAAAATTAGAGTTGAATACAAGTTATTAAATACTTAAAACCCTGTGCCTACTGTTGACTAATGAAACTTTAAATGACTGTAGACTTTCCTTTTTTCCAAAGTTATCCGTTTTTTAAAGTTTAATTTTACAACTTTTGGCTACTACCATAACTAAAAACTGAATTCTACTGTAACATGATATGGAATAGTTACAACCATATACCGACTATAGAAAAATACAACTTTTTTTTTCATTTGTACACATTTCAGTTTTTTACAAGTTAATATATTTCAAAAACACGTAATTCCGACATATAATTCCAAAAGTCCCTAAATAAAAACTGCGTAAATCAATACGAATAGACCCTTATATTGTTCCGGGTCGATGGGAATATTTTAATATGGAAAGATCACTTGTGACTAAATTTAATTTGTTTAAAATAAAACATAACATTATTAATATAAAATTCGCGATATTCAAAATGTGTGTTAACATTTATTTAATAGCATTAACATGATCGGTTTTATGAACACAGTTCTAAAGATTATATTCAAATATGTTACTTTTTACCGGCATGGTAACTAACATATTTAAAAAACGGAATGAAAGTTTTTATAACATTTACAATATGATGTTGTTTGATGTTAAAAATCGAAAGTAAATCAATGTCCAAGAGATGTTCTTAAGAAGCTAATTTTATGTCATTTTTAATTTATAATTTAAGTCGTTTATATAATAATTATATATGAATAATAATTTCACAAAATTTATTTACAGTGTGACTTACTATTACCACAACTGCACAAATGATCTATCTATAATGAATCGGTTCGTTAAAGTAAATGTGGCTATCTACATTGAAGTCTCTAAATGTTTTACATTCAAATTTGCTGGATTATGTATTGATTCAATCTTTATAATTCTTTCTAAAACTTTAAATCTATGTTGGCATCCAAGATAAATGGGGACAACAACATTAAGTCTCAGGCGGTTCTTTGTCGGTATTCAAATCCAATAGCCTGTAAGCAAGGGCTGCGGAAGTCAACAAGAATACTCCCTTTGTATTTTACGATAGCCTTGGGAACATTTTAATATGAAAACAACAGATGTGACTATATGTTACCTTACGTAAATTATGTCCAATAAAACATAACTTTTTACAATATCTGTGAACTCTTTTTTATCAGTTAACATTTCATTAATTCCTTTTGGTGTTGAATAGGCGTCTGAATTTGTGAAAATTAGGTTTTGTTTATTTATAAAATTTAAATATTGTTTCTTACAGTCGAATGATATCTCGTCTTTGGTTGATGTGTTACAGCTGTTTCGCGACTAATCGCATTTTCAAACACTTTTATACGAAACACATATTAAATTAAATGTCAGACATGGTTCAACTTTATTTGTTTGTTAAAATTAGAGTTTTTTTTCTTCTGTAATTTACATCTTACCTTTATTTGTGCAATTAATTTCACTTCGCCGGGTGTATTAAAATATTGATGGTATATTTAAACATATCCGTTTGACGCTTTCAGATTATAATAAAAAGTGTTTATAATATTTGTGCTGTTTTGAAGTTTTACAAAATTGATAACGATTGACTTGTTTTGTGTAATATGTTACTGGAGGTTTCGTAATTTATCATAATATGAAACAATATCGATTTAGGTATTATACTGTATTTGATTTGTAGTAAAAATTGAGACTACAATAAAATTTAGGGGAAATTTTATGTCAAAGTATATATATTCCAAATCGGCATTCACTGAATTACCAAAATCGTGCAGTAGCGTATTCTTTTTTAATCAACACATTTGTTGTTGCAGGTTTACTAATAATATGACTGTTAATAAAGCAAAATAATAATTGCAATATTTTAGTAATACATATATTCAAGAAGATATTGAATTATGAGAAAATGATTTTCAAGTCGAATTATAAAAAGCTATTCCATAAGCAAGAGCGTCCTTTTAATAATTATAATTTAATGACATTTAAACAAAATTGCAACCCTCGTACTTATATTATAATTTATAATGGATAATTCTCTTCAAAGCTGTCATTAAAGTTAGATTTTTACATGATTATGAATAAAAGTACATGATGAATTAAAACAATTAAATAATAATTATAAGTAGTAACTAACGATAGTTAAAAGTAACAGAATATACATTTCTATCTGAAAATAACGTATTTAACCAGGTTTTCTAGACATACACTATAATAAAAAGAGAATCCTTATTATATCCAATGCGACAGTTTCAAACGGTTTATTATTTTTAAAATAATTTAACTTATAACATATCTTTTATTTTAATTTTGTATATACTAAAGTAAATTTAAAAAAATAAAGATAAATAATATATTCCGATAATTATAATTTGAAACCATAATCTAATTGCTACCAGATCTGCTACGGACGAGTTCCAACTTGTGTAGCATATATGCAATAAACATACCTTAACAACTTCCCAAGCCAAAACACTGCTGCCAGATAAATAAGTGTTCATTTTTATTGAATTTGCATTTTGTGGTACCTAAGTCACTGTTTGAAATTACTTATAACTTTTAATTAACTTATTTGGCCTGTGACATCTTAGTTACGTGAGTTCTTGTGGAGATTCGACATGTTTCGAGCGTTACTCCACCATCAGGCATAGGTAATCACTCTGAAGAGGTCGGAGTTTGTACTATATCTGTAATTGTTTTATAAATATTATAAGTGGCACGGAAGGAAACTGGGATATTGAATTTCTTGAATGCATTTTAAACGTTAGGTAGTAAAATGTTTTATTCTGTTGAGATGTATTTGTACTTACCAGTGTAAGTTATAAGTCATTTTTAATTATATTATGTACGTTTACGAGATCATCAGGACCTAGTTTTAGACAAAATGGAAGGTGAGAATAAAATTAATGAATCTTAATAGGTGTTTGTTTTCACGGAAGGGCTGGGTATATAACATGAAGTTTCAATTTACTTCTTACACAACATATTTTCCACGTGGATTGCAATTGTTGACCATTGCTTCTCTTTTTGTCTGAAGTTTGTTAAAACAACTTTCAATAAAGCCTACATAAGAAGTACTTGAAACAAAAAGAATGTAGGTCTATCTTATTATGTATTTTATTTGTTCAATTAATCCAATTTTTTTTAACGTGTGTATGAAAATCAATATCATATTCGTCTTAAAATTTTCAACAGTGTCTACAAAAACTTTAACCACAAAACGTAGAATGAATTATCTGCATAACTGTGACCAATTTATATAATTCTCGTTTGACAAAAGAACATTATTTGAAAATATTGTTCAATATTAAATAACCACACTAAGATCACTGCCACACAAACATTCTTCAAATGCATTTAATAAAATTAATTATAGTTTCGTTTAGGATAACGATTATTTGATTAATAATTGGGCAAAATGTATTTACAATGGAACACACTATATTAGCTACTGCTTATTACCATTAATGTACAAATGATGCATTGGTAATGATTCTGTTCATTACCGGATGTGTGGCTATCAATATTGAAGCATTCACATGTTCAATATTCAAATTCGTCAGATAATGTACTTGTTTAGTAAAGACGTATTAATCTATCCTCAACGCACAACCTTCCATACAGTTTTTCGTCATTGTTTGGTACACTCACTATTTTTAGGTAATTATTGGTTGCGATGGTTCTCGAACAAATTCTGTTTAGAACGACTACTTAACTTTTCCGTTCAAAACTGAATACACTAGTTTCGCTTAACATGCATGGTCCTAACCGTCTAATCAGAGGTCTGTATTCTTTCCCATCGTCCATCCAACCAAAGCATGATCGGTCAATTCGGGCGGTCAATTTAAGTTTGCACCGCTGGGGAGGGTACGCTTAGAAACAAACAGAAAAAAACGTTAGAACGGAATATTACTAGGTGTGTTTACACACTTTCTAGCTCGCCGCTCTCACATTCGCTTAATGTTAAATTGAATTGTATGCAATTAAACAGTATTGACAATCAAGTGTGTATTAATTTGCATTTGAACATAATATGGTGACAGTGAGTGTTCTTGCAAGAACAAAAGTGAACAATCGTGCATCACTATAGTGAACTACATATGGAAAGAAAACACATTTATTGGTTCTAAGACTTAAATGTTGATGTTCTTGTATTGGAAGATGTATTTCCACGTGATTAAATTAAGGGGAGATGAACTGAAAAATTCGAAAAAAAAATATTGTTTATTATTATTCATTATTTTCTGTACATAAACATATATAAAAAATCAAAATACTATGATTTTTAGTATTTTAATTTTATTTATTATTATTTTTTTAATATTCCTAACTTTACGTTTCTTTATCTGGAAATCAAGTATTTAATAGTACTGATTTGTTCTCAAGATATTTATACAATAAAAAAGGCCGTGAATGGTTATGTTGCTCTTTGTTGTGTTTTTTTTCCAGGCAAATGTTTGTGTACTATTTGTTTTGTTTACATTCTTAGTGAAAATAGGTTATGAATGTTTATTTTATAGTATTTTAAAAGTTGAATGTGTAGATTGATATATCTAGTGAGTTTTGTTGTTTTTCCTGTTATAGTTAGTTATTGTTACTGCTTTTAAAGATACCTAGAGGAAATAGAGTCTTTAAAAAAATAAGAAATATAGGTAATAGATTGTATAGAACTTTCCTAACAACACCAGAAGGTACAAAAGTAACCTAGCCTCCAATGGTAATCCATTTGCACTGTCAAGAAGAAACTTGGCTCTAGTGTAAATAAGATTGAACAATTTGATGGGTCCAGATCTTAAATTATAATAGGTTATGACATTTTAAAAACCATGATTGAAAATACTTCATGTAAAAAATGTTGAAATTTTCTTGCTTTAACAGAGAATGCGGAGGGCAGAAATGGTTTAGTGAATGGGCTATGTACATGTTCTGTCAACATTGTAACAAAAAATGCTTGTATTATACTTCTGACGTGAATTGAAAAAAAAAATAGTTTATATGAGGATTAGATCATATGACATATAAGTTCAGAACATATGACGTATCTAGAACAAGTTTTTGGAAAAGGAACAAAAAACACTAAGAATATAGGCCTAGTGGAGGCTTAAAATGAAGACGATTAATATTGGTCCATGAAATTGAGTGAATGTTACGTCATCGTTCAAGAAGCTGATAACATTCATGAAAACATTCTGTGGAGCGAAGGGTGTGTGAATTTTAAGATGAACGTATGTGTATAGGCCTACTTGGTGTATGATAATCCAAATATTGTGTTGGTTGAAATTTTAAATTCTACTAAGTTTCATTTCCTAGCCAAGGTTCCAATTAACAAATGTATTTATAGAGTCTAATTTCAGTATTAATTTAGGGCACTAGTTCAACTCATAATCATTAAATATTATGTACATTCACGATAATACTTTCTGTTTATCTAATGATTAATGTTTAAGATAATAAACAATAAAACTATTCATTTAGTTGTTCTGAGCCATTCTAAAACACATGATCACGAATTTCACAAATATTGTGTTTCTGTATTACTCCCACGCCCAATTGAGTTATAATATTTAAAAATAAAATTATTCATAAAATATTTGCTATTATTACAAACTTAAAACTTGTGAATATTTTCAAGTATATTATATATATTACGTAATATGTATTTTAATATATTAAATAATATATATTTTTTTAAATTTTATTATATTATATTATTTTTTGTAATAGCATGGTTTACTATTTTTAACAAACTAAAAATCGCAATATGTTTTAAATCTTGTAAATAATAATGAGTTAAACATTTTACTTTCTCTTGTTATTTCCATGTCTAATCGGAATACTAAATAAAATAGAACAAGGCGCACATCAATTTCTTTCTCTCATCTCTTGACAGATCTTCCTAAAACTTTAAATTCTTTTTAAAGTATCCAAGATGAACGGGGACAGCAATATTAAGTCTTAGTCGGTCCCACGCCGGGATCCAAAAGCAATAGCCCAGTACTAAGAGCTGTGGAAGTTAACTTAGTCCTTGTACTTTAATATGACACAACAGCTGTGATTCTATTTTACACGCTTAAATTGTTTCCAATAAGACTCTCTTGTTACGCGTTCCATGAATATCGTAAAGTAAGAGTTTAACGTCAAGCTATCCCTTTTAAAGTAATTTTTGATGTTTACGACACGTTATTAGGATTTTTATCTACTGCAATTTCAAAGTTTATATTTGTCTTCTGAACTCAACCTTAGTTAAAATAATATGTACAGTATATAAATATATTCCATTCTATGTGAATTGTAAAACTACTCTTGGTTTATAATAAAGTATCACAATATTTGAAAAGCGAAAATCTGTTGTTGACTTCAAAAATGGTTTCAGAGTATTTGATTAAAGTGTATTTGTAAAATATTGTGAAAAATAATGTATTTAATTTGTTATGTTCAACAACATATATATTGTATTAAATGTATTGTAAATTGAATGTTAAACGAAAATCTTATATCAAAAAATACGCTGAAATATGGAATCGTAAAAGGTCTAATAAATCAACATCAGCAGTAGTAATTAAAATAAAATTTTGGTCAAAAATTAGAGTTATATACAGTTTATAATTTTGTTTTACATGTCAATCGTTTCCGGTTGTGAGATAAAAATAAGTATTTTTTGTTTTTATTTTAGCTTTGATAGTGATTTAATTGAACAGATTTGCTTAATGACATTGCATCTTAAACATGGAAATAAATATATGACTTTTTCATCAGAAATATTGGTACAGAGTAGCCTATATACACCGTTTTAAGTTGAGTTAAGGTTTAACGACTATTTGTAAGAAATATATATTGTAAATTTGTAACATTAAAAAGAAAAGAGTAATCAAAATTATTTGGTAGTTATCGATTTATAATTTCTCATTATTTTTAATATAAAAATAATTCCAAGTATTAACAATTTTTTAATCTGTTTTAAATACTTGTACTTAGTGGAAAACTGTAACTAAAGGATTTGCACGATATCTATAAATTTACATGGTAGAATATATCAATTAATCTGTAATTGTCATCAATATTAGTAATTATTGTCAATTAAAAGCTTTTACTTAAAAATGTATGCTATGTGTGTTTGTTATGGACTCTGAATATCATTTATTGAATTCAATCGTGGCTTTAATTACTTATTCAGCATGAAAAGTACGGTAAAACTATGGTACAGGAAAATAATTGTACAATATTTTGATTGATAACAGTGTTATTCGAAAAAGTAATATTGGATGTGCTATGTCCTTCATTCCTTCTTTTCGTTAGAGTTGTATTAATAACGTAAATACAATATGACCATAAATGTTATCATTAGGATTTGAAGCTTAAAATTTAAGACATTTATCTCCTCGACAAATAGTCAAAGTTGAAAATCAAATATCTAAAAAACTCCTTACATAAATTTTATTCTCTAACAACGACCTCTCAGATATATATAATATTCATATAATTATGAGAACTTCAGGGGATTCGTCATCAGCATAAATGTATCAAAACATGTACCTCTACCCCCCTCCCCCTATAAACACTCTGAGACTGATCTATGACTGCGACACAAGTAAACCAAGTGGTGTCTTCTATAATCATATCTACAACTCTCCTAAGGTCTTGTGAGAGCTACGATAGTAAGGACTAATAAATAAAAGTAGACCAATTTAACATTTGTTTGTTTGGAAGTGTTAAATATGTACCAATATGATACCCTCCACTGTGTTTTAATACGGAAATATGACATGTGATTATTTTTCTATTCTTTTTATTCTTGTAGGTCGAGATTTTTTTTGTATTTAATTTTTACAAATTGATTTTTTTTCAAAAACATTTAAACGATTAAATTTATTGAATATGTACATAATTTGTTAGTTATAGTTTCTTATTTATGATTTATTTTGTTTATTCAATAGATCAGAAGTAAATTTATTTTTAAAATAATACACTTTTTCCACGCAATCCAAATATCCTATATAAAGCTTATACACAAAATAGGACAAGAACTTCATGTATATATTTAGTCTATTCTTAACATATAATTATAATTTTCAACAAATATATCAAGTCAGGAGGAATTTGTAAAACTGTTTAAGAAGACTTATATTGATCATGTTTCGAGTGATGTTACGTCATGATATATAAACGTAAAGCTTAGTGTAAAGAGGCTTGTAGTCGAAACAACAGCAATATCAAAGTGTGAGACAAATTAAATGAAGCACGTCGAACCCCATGTCGCGACTCAAGTAGCAACGTTTTTATTATCAGGGATTTTGAAATTAATAAGTCAGGTACAAGATTATAACCAGGTAAATTTAGTCCATGTTTAAATGATGTTGTTTAGAACTTGTTATGGTATAACAGAATCCAGTTCTTTAATAAGGTATTCAAATAGTTTAATTTTTGTAGATAGGTAGTAACGAAAGCTAGAAAAACATTGCGGTGGGGGAGGGGGAGGTGTAGGCTAGGGGGGAAGGGGAAGTAATACTAAATTTCTCGCTATATTTTAAACTATATTTCCATTGCAATACAATATATATTTTCAAATAAGATTTAGTTATGTGACAAAATAAATCACAATAATAATAATGAAATATAATATTTAAAAATTTTGGCTCTTAGTAATCGTCAATTCATTTATGTTACTTTTATATATGGAACATCTCACGAAGAGGTCGCTTTTTTAATTAATATGCCGGACATAGATATAAACTCTCCAGTTTTATTTTGTTATGATCACCACTACAAAATGGCGATTATCAATAAAATGGTACGTTTACCTAAATGGTTTTATTTGCATAACCATTACAAATTGTTGATTATATATTTAGAGATTAGATATCACATGTAATCTGATTGAACACAACTAACAAATTGTTTCATTATTGTGTTGAAAAAAAACAACAGCGAATCGAGATTAATTCACATTTTAATTGCATTACATTGTGGGAGGAAGTGGTTCTATCCAGAAGATTATTGCTCTTTTTGTTATTTATTTTGTTTTGCCCAATAATAAAATGAAACTCATGGGTACTTTTCTACATATCTATATAACGCAACTGTAAAGTGTTAAATGTGTATAATGTTCTACATGTCTTGCATATTAATTCAAAAATAGAGAGCTCATCGTGTACCACTCGGTATATGTTACACAAAGAAATAATATATATTATAATGTGTGTGTATGTGTCATTGTTTATATATATATATATATATATATATATATATATATATATATATATATATATATATATATATATATATATATATAGTTCAAATTCTCAAGGATCAGTTGAACAACGAAAAAATATGTGTCTAACAATACTTGAAATATTACTACTCTTCATACACTCAGGATATTAAAAATTGTGTGAATATTTTAGAACAGAGCAGTAAACAAAAACAAATAAAAACATAGCCGATAATATTGACGTAATACGTAGCTATATATCAGAGTTCATCAGGAATTTTTTTCAACGAGCCAATTATTTTTTTTACATCAAATCTAAAAGTGCAAAATGAAATATTAAAATGTTTATACAAATTAAAATTTTATGAATATTTGCATTCACAGTGAATATTTTTTATTATTTTATATTTCCCAACACTTATTTGATATTTCATTGCTGTGATTGTAGATTTTCATAAATTCCATATTCCTATATTTTTCTGTTAAAAAACAATCATCTTATTTTCAAAAATTAAGCGTTACCCTGACTTGTTTGATTGAAAATTGGGTGTATATAAATTTCCATTTTACAACTAACAAAATAATGAATTAATCAATAAATCAATGATCAATTAATAATTTAATGACTGTTTTACTTTACCGGCTAACTCTCCTTATTGAACAACTGCATCAAAATAGAAACTAACATTCATTCACAAAACGAAGTCCTGTTTTTAGTCTCATATACTTATAAATATTCCTAAAACTCTAAATCTCTCTGTAGCCCCCAAATGTATTGGACAAATAATATTAAATCTCTATTTTTCCATGTCTTGTTTAAGAAAAACTTTTACTTGCTGTCTTTCAAAAATCATTCATCACATGTAAACAATATTAAATATGTAATTTGTTCTTTGAACAATGTAAACTACTTTTTAACCTACAAATTGAAGTAAATTTTAAATACCTCGAAAATATTATTTACCTTTCACTTTCTGTCAGACTCTTGCTTGTTATTTTCACCCCCAAAATAATATCAAAATAGGAAAAAAATAAGCATTTAACACCCACACACCAAGTCGTGTACTATGTCTCATTTCTTTACTGTTCATCTCAAAGTTAACATTAAAAGGTGCCTATAGCCTCTAAGATAACAGTAGTACTATTCGGTTTCCAAACCCTATACCCAGAACTAAGATCTACGTAACCCAACAACAATACTTCACGACAGACTTGGCAACATTTTGATATGTAACAACAGCTGTGTCTCAATTTCATCTACTTAAATTATTTCTAATAAAACCTAACTATCTCAATATAAAATCGTTGAATATGCATAATGTGTGTTAAGAACGTCTTGATCTTTTTATTAATATAAACATAATATTATGTTTTTAATATCGTCATTTCGATTTTATTGATATATGTTACTTTTTAGCAAAGATGTAAAATTCCTTATTACATCAACCAAAATAAGAGTTATTACAAAATGTGTACTAAACAATTACAAGAATTACATTACGATGTAATATGATTTGGAACATTGTTACATTATTTAAAGAAAACCATGCTCATTGTCAAGGGACGTTCTTAAAAAGGTTATTTTGATAATTTTAAATTAAGAATAACAATTTAATATAATCTAGTTACAATGTAGACGAAGCTACTAATTTGTACAAATGATACATTAGTAATGATTACGTTCAAAGTGTGGTTATCGATATTGAAGCAATATCACATTTAACATTCAAATATGATACATTATGTAATAAATTGTATTCACTGATTAGTGATAATTTAAAAGCTACGTGAAATGCCTTGACTGAAGTATGATAGAATATTGATGAGTCAGCAATGCTGACAGATGTTTAGGGGTTGTTTGGAATGACAAATAATAGTTTAATAAGTCACTTTGTTTTACTCTATACTGTTGACATTGTCATACTTTTTATTTTGATAAATAAATGATTAATATAACTTCAAATACTTAAAAACTGATTAATTTTCAAATTTATTAATGAAAATAATTTGTCTAAAAGACATTATGTAGCTTAATTTTTGATTGTAGATTGCTGCTTATTAAATATAACCCTTACTAAAGTTATATCAATTACGACATCAGATTTGGTCATTTATTTTGGTTATTCAATTATGCTAGCACGTTTTTTTAACAATAATATTTATCGTTTTATTAGCTTTTTAATATTTAAGTCAGAGTACATTAACATTAGTAAATATATGTATTATTATTTCTATTAAGATTATTCACTAATATGTAAACCAAAATTTACAATACTTTTTAAATGACTTGTAAAGATAATTTATTTTTGAATATTTTCATCATTTTCATGTGTTTCATGAAACTTACATTTACTAAACTTATATTTATATAAAATTAAGAACAAATTCTTGTATAAAATTCTACATAAAATATCTTCCAGACAATATAACTTTGTATCAATAAACTAGGAAATAAATAATCAACTTTATCATATTTGTTTATGTGTATCATTAACCATATTTTTATCAGGAAAAAGGGGGAAAAGTATGGCCACATCTACAGTAATCAGAACAACAAAATGACTTATGACATAACATCTGTTAGCTTTGATATCCTCTCATAAACTATAGTCAAGGCATTTTACGTCGTTTTCAAATTATCACTAATTTTACATAATTAGTAAACACAATATATTAGTACATAATTTAATAAATTAGAATGTTTAACCCGTGAATACTTCAACATCGATAGCCACATACCGGTAATGAATCGAATCAATACCGATGGATCATTTGTAAATTAGAGGTAATTAGCAGTAGCTTAGTGTACTGTGAACACATATTCATGTAATAATTAATTCCAACTAAGATAACTTAAATTTAAAATGATCAAAATAACACTTCTAAGAACGTTTCCTGATATCTGTGAATATATTTTACTTTCGATTATTATAAATGTTTCCCCAAATTGTATTATTTGCAATATAATTTTTGTATTTGATTAATAATTAAGGATTTGAATATAATTTGGTGATATTCTGTTTTTTAAATTAAAACTTTATTGTCACTGGAAAAGTATAATGTATTTTATACAGTAATAATGTATTTTTTATAGAAATACAATAAATGTAATTTGCATAAAAAGACATGAATATAAATTATAGACAATTAATAATTAGTAAATTATATTCATATTATATGATTGGTTAGTTCAGATTATGTAATACTACAAATTAGACAAAAATATGTTGGAATTAGTAATAATATTATGCATAACAGCACGGGAGATGGTAGGCTAACAAACGGCATTTCAGTAGAGTAAACAATAAATTGTGGTTAGCATATGGATTTCCTATCGTATTAATTCTACTTTTCTATAAACGTATTCGGCTTTTCTCTAGATTCCATCATCTGTAAAGCTTGTGATTATAACTAGTAACTGGCAATATTAGATTGTAGAGTTAGAATTACAAACACGTTAATAGCTTTGTTGTTTTTAATAGTAAAAAATCGACTTGTAACTAAAATGTAATATAGGCTACTTGACTAAGTTGATATGTTGAAAAGATATATATATATATATATATATATATATATATATATATATATATATATATATATATATTTAAATTGATTTGCTGGAACTAAATCCGGTTAAAAATATACTATTACGTTTTACCAGATTTTTTTAAAGGACCCATAGGTCCTCATATATAACACTTTAGTTTTAACTTAAAAAATGCCTGGGAGGTGTAACTTTTTAAAGTGAAAACTTTTTTTGGCGCGTTTTTGCTGCGTAAGTGAAACGTCACGCTCGGGTCGGTTACGCTGAATCGGGTTTACTCGGCTTCACTCGTCATCAAGCGCGCTCTGGTCGGTGACGCACTGACTCGTCTATACTCGGTCCAGTCGTCAACAGCCTCATTTACTGTCCGACAAGAAGTGCATCATTCCAATGTTATTGTATATGATCAGTATTTACAACATATTTCAGCTTCCATAAAACTATAGTTTCATTCTAAGAATATAATTAATTCACAAATTTAATATAAATGTATATTTTGTAACTAATATCATTTTATGAGTAAAGACATAAGAATAAATAATTTTATATTACAATATTAATATCACCTTGTTTTTGATTCACCGCACTTATCTTATATATAACATAAATGTAATTTTATGTAATATATGTTAAAATTGGAAAAGTAGAAATTTTAACTTCTATCGTGTGGTCAATAAGCACAGTCAGATTTAAAAAAAAAAAAGAAGATTTTTGAACTTATCGAATAAAACAGAGATCAGACCTGTTTCAATCACCCTGTGAATTAATGTAAGATTTACTACTACTATACATATGAACTACAAAACCATTCTAAGTAATCCTAAAGCACATTAGTAGAACTCGTAATACACGTTTAACGAACTATACATTGCTTTAGTTAGCAGTAGAAATTAGCAAGGAAATGAGAATCATAAACCTGACACTTTACGACGTTCGCAGATTTTATAATAAGAAAGTTTGGTTTTATTGGAAATAATTTAAGTAGACGAAATCAAATCACAGCTGTTGTTTCATATTAAAATCTTCCAATGTCTCTCCTAAAATGCAAAGTAAATATTATTATTGAATTCTGCAGAATTTGAGTTTATGTCCCTTTGAATATAGCTGACCCAAGTCTAGAAGATTATTAAAACTTTCTAATGTTTTAGGAAGAATTTTGCGGAAATTGGATTTTAATGAGACTATATTATGTGTGTGTGCCTATCGATTGGGTATATTGGCTTTTACTTGTTGTTCATTTAGAAAGTATGTAAGTAGTACTAACATATAGGATGTCCAACGTGTCACATAGATTCAATGTGTCGTAGATTACACAATTATTTTGCATCTCTAGTAACACTTATTTACAAAATAACATTAAAATAAACGTCAACTCAAAAAAAAATAAAAATGAAGCAACAACTTGTATTTTTTGTAAGAATAAACATTACTTTTGGTCTTAATAAATAAAAATATAAGACTCATAAAATTATTCTTCCTTTAAGAAACTCACAAATAAATTACAACTATTTTAGTAATAAGAAGCACAGAATAGTAGAAAGTATGGATTTATCATAGCCAAACATTATGATTGTTCAATATTTTTAAAAACGGCACTTAAAATTGGTATAAAAAATATTTGAATATTAAATAAAATCATTGTTATTTTTTTAAATCAAGTTACCATTATACAATAAATAACATATATACTTTACTTTCGGAAGATGCTAAGTTCAGTAGTAATATATTTAAGATGTACATAATGCAGTATATGTTTCGGGAAATATTAAAAACGAGGGTAATAAAGACCCTGTAGTCAAGGCAAAAGACAATGTATCAAAATAAAATTAAGCAAGTCTAGTACTCGTGATACTGTCAATTACAAACATTTTTCTTTTTCGAGGAAATTAAGGAACCATGTGCAAGATTAAATGTAACTTCAATCACTGGATTGTGTGTATTTATAATGAGATGACTATTTTACATGACATATTATGTTTTTTACTTAACCCCAGGGCCTCATTTTAGTGTGTATGGGTTTGGTAATCCCGAGGTGATCTAGCTGGATCTACACAATTTTTTAGTGGAAATTAAATTGTGAAACTTCCCCTGTCAAAAAAAAAATATATTATGATATCCGTTAGGAGAAAAGAGAATATTTGTCTCTTATCGTGAATCCCCACTGTTCAAGTTGATTATGTGATTATTACAATTGTATACTAGGCATAGACTAAATATAAACAAAATTACCTAAGTGTTACGTAATACAGATGAATGTGTACACTTCCCAATATTGAATATCCTATGAACCGAATCAGCAAATCGTAGTAAACAGTTGTAAATAGTGTAGAATCATATTGTTAAACATTGAAATAATACTTGTTAGGAACTAATAATAATATTCTGAAAGTCCTCAACTATCTGTCGTTTAATACGTTTAGTTTATGTTTTGATTTCTATTTTAAGAAGATTTTATCAATTTCATTACAATTATATTGTGTCGTTTTATAAAAGTTACATTGGTCAGTACCAAATTTGATGATAATGGCTTAATGTAGTTATTCAGTGGTATTGAACAATTAAAATACTGTACAGATATATTAAAGAATTTAACGGTATGTCATAAATAAACAAGTTTATTTTACAGAGAAGTGCTAATATTTATAAAAATAAAAGTCTGTGTTTTCCGCCATCCCGCAACTATCAGTCCTAAGAATATATGTGTAAAATATAACTTATATAATATAATATTTAGTAGAGAGTTTTATAAAAGATTAATCTAACATAAAAAAATGTTATACTATGATGTTTGCCAATTTTATAAAAAGAAATTACAGTTTTATAGGAACAATTTAAGTAAGTGAATTAGAATCACAGCTTTTGTTCTATTTTAAAATTTTCCCAATGGTTTAGAAAGTACAATGTGAGCATTCTGATTGCCTTTTCTAGCTCTTGGTTCTGGATTATTGGTTTTGTATACCGGCAAGGAGGCAGCCTGAGACTTATTATTGCTGTCCCAATATATATTGGAGGGTAAGATGATAATTTAAAGAAGGATATAAAATAAGTGAGTATAGAAATGGGAATATATTTAATGATTTAAATTTTAATATTGTTGTTCATCAGCTAAATAAAGCTATGGAAATAAAACAGAGGATTATTAATTAATTGAGTTGATAAAATATACTTAATTATTTTAGATTTCTATATAAAGTGTTATTGGTTATATTATCTATTATAACACATTTCTAACTAACTAATACTCGCCTTAAAGGGTTCTTTACAGGGCCTTGAGTATATTTTAACGTGGTGCAATCACTGATTTATTAATTCACGTACTTAAATTACATCTAATAAAAGATCAAATTATTGTTATAAAATCTATGAACGTTGTAGAGTGTTAGTTTTAGATTTAAATATTTTGTTGATCATTAATAATTAAAAGTTAAATGTTTCCAATAATATTTCAAGTGAAAAATATACGACCTAGACTGGGAATCGAACCCAGGACCTTTGGCTTTACGCGCCAATGCTCTACCATTGAGCTATCCTAGTCGCTTCCCAGTACAGGGCGTAGACTTCTCACTTGACTTTAGTTGCTGCAATTTTGAGTTTCCAATTAATTACCTCGCATATGCGACATTGAAATTTATTTTCACTCATTTTTCAGCAATTACGCATGTATTTATAGATATTTTTCAATTGATTTATTATTGTAAATTCAATATTTGCTAATAAAAAACGTATAAGCGGAGAAATCAAATAATTAAATGTTTCTTTATTTCATTGGTCAATATTTGGAATTATAATTTTGTCAATTATGAGTTATATAAAGATCAATACAATATTTTTTTAAAATAAGATTACCGAAAACGTTTATATATATATATATATATATATATATATATATATATATATATATATATATATATATATATATATATATATATATATATAGAATGGTATGTGAGGGAATTTGCACAAGTAGGTAATTTTAATTTATTTTTTATTAAAAGTTAAAAACTTCTGTTATCAACGTTTTAAGAAAATAACTTATAATAAAGTCGCCAGCTCTAATAGCGTCATGATCGAAAGAGAGCAAGAATTTGTCAAGAGAGACCTGATAAACAAGATGATAAGGGGATCCAGCCTAAGACTTACATGAAGAAAGGTGTAGATTCAGTCACATTGTGAAAAAGAAGTAAATACTTTTACTATATTAAATTTACTACAGGAATTTTTATATAAATTTAGCAACATAGAATATGACACATTTTTGTGTGAAAAATTAGTAATTACTAAATTTATTTTATGATTAGCGAAACTTTCATAGTTGAAAATTAAACTTTGATCCATCAAATTATCTGCTACATTATTCTATAATTTATAACTACAGAATGGAGTAGTGAAGTCAGGTGTTTAGAATCAGTCACTCTATTATGGGGGAAGGAAATACAAAAAAGTTCTTCGTAACTACGGATCTAAAAATTATAGTCAAAACAAAGTTTTTAATATGAATAATTTTACTTTATCATTTATAAATTACAAAATTATATAATATCTCAAAACCTTACTACCATTTAAAATAATTTAATAGTTGATTGATAAAGACATTTTAAACTTATATTCTTGAATTATGTGTACAGATTGATCATTTAATATTTCCTACCAATGGTATCTAGTAAACTATTGATCAGTCGAAATACTTTAAATATGGAACCGTCATTACTTTTTTATGGTTCCTAGTTTACAAAGAGTGAATATTTCTTATAACTGTGTGTAAAGAAAGAAAACAATAAAGTTAAATAAGAAAGGTTTTTTTTAAAGTTAAAACTTTAATTTAATTTATTTAATATGAAAAAATGAAGTTTTCCAACAACTCAGTAGTTTACGAGATACCAACGTTGCACAAAAAAAAAAGAAAAGATTAATAGTTAATATAATAGTTGACTATAGATTTCAGTATAGCTAAGATGTGGTCACAACCGAAATAATTAACCGTTTATATCATAACGTAAAATAAATTACCTTGATTCATAGAGAGTATTTACAATTCTTAATATTGCTGTAATATTGCTGAAATGGTTTTATGTAAAATTGTTATGAAATTATCACTCTGTATATTGAATATTTTATAAAGACTTCCAAAAATTACAATTCAATGTGTGAAATTTTCTTTCGGGTACATATTAATTGTGTACATTTATGCTGCAATCCAGGTATGAATACATGTCAACGATGTGCTAAATAGTTAGTTCATAGCTGAAAACCGCAAACGAAGGATTTACAATAATTGTCTACTTGATGGATTATTTACCAATTAAACTACAGCGTTTAATATCAGTAATTAGTGACAGTTTTGAAGCTACATAAAACCTCCCGTTCTGGTTGAATATTGATGAGTCAGAATTGATCTTTTGTGTGACATAAATATGTTGTTTAATTATGTGTAGAATATCCCAGTCGATTGTGACACTAATTTGATATGAAACAAAGTACAGTAATGTTAAATTGTGGGTTGATATATGTTTAATTGAATATCACTATTACAGCGGGAAAATAGATTTTAATATTGTTGAATTTTTTCAGTGAGTAACGTATTTCTTCATATTCTACCAAATCTATTAAGACGGAAATACAATTTGATCGTTCTATTACAAGATATTGAATTTATTTATAAATATTACACTACATTAGGTTCAAAGTTTATTTAATTCCTCTGTAAAAAAAAAGAAAAAAAGAAAAGGTAATTAAGATTTGTTTCTTACAAGTTATTTATAGTTCTACAACATTTTAAGTTACCTGTAAATGACACTTAACATATAGTTTGTTTTTATTAATTTTCGAATTCAAACTGGCATGTAGTAACGTTAAACATTCAAATTAATTCCGTTCCCGACTATAGAAGTTATTAAATATTTAAAATGTTGATAAATTTCATTCATTTGAAAATACATAGGGTGTTATAAAGTATCACCACCACTCCTACATTTTGTCCACACATTTATTCAGACACTTTTCTCGCATAAAACATGCATTACAGAACCTAACGATATATGAACATTTGGTGGTTCCGCCTCTAACTTAAAGTAGTGGGTAAATTTAAAGTAGAAAGGTTGGGTCATGTGACACATAATTTAGAATTATAATTTTAATCTATGCCCAATGGATGCAACGAAACAGATAGATTCCAAAATATAAAATTTTGTTATAAAATGTTTTAATCGAACATTTACCATCAATTGTGTATATTAAAACTAAAACTATTTATTGGTATAAATGAATATTGCTAATCACGTGATAAACCTAGAATATAAAACTAGTGAAAAACAATAAAATAGCATATTTATATTTAATCCATTTTGAAAACTAAAACTAATAACGTAAGTAAAGAGCCCACCAATGACAGCAAAACTATAACTAAATTCGATCGCGATACACAAGACATAGGAACAGTAAATAACTGAATGTTAGTGGGTAAATTGATAACGGGAGTTGATTTATAATCTAGAAACGTCGTATATTAAATTTATATAGCCAAATAATATAAAATATTTGAATACACCATAATAAAAACCTTGTGTAATCCATGATTATTAAATGACAATAAATACAGAATTTTTAATTTTCTAATGAAGAGGTTTGATTGTTTTCTCTTATCAAGAGTTTTATAATATAGGACATTTAAGACAAGTTTCGATTCTAAATCTGATGCTACACAGACTTAATACTACTGTTGTTGCTTTCAATATATACCTTTTCATTTTTTTTTTAATGTATGAACCTCTAAAAACAAAAACAAAATGTTACATCATAAAAAAAATATTATAATAATGATTGTTATACCAATCAGCTCGAGAATCAAAACTAGGTCTAAAATATGTATGAAATGTATTATTGAAAATAAGTACAAAAGAAATGAAGAAAGCGATGGCGGCCCAAATCAAAAAATGGTGATAGTCGAAAACGATAAATGAATTTTGGATTCTGTTAGCGTCATCATTTTTTTTTTGTTTGTTTATAAAATATAGTTCTTAGCGATACATCTCAGACATTCTTTGAATGATAGACATTTTCTTAATTGACCACAGAAGTTTGAGCGACAAAGGGTAAACCTTAAAAGTTATAAAATATCTTAACTTTAAAGGTATCGTCTTTCGGTTTAATAAAAAAAAAATAAAAATCTAGGGAAGAGCTGTGGACCAAAGTGGGTGGTGAGAGGAAGCTGGCTTAAAACCCACTCTGTATAATTTACGACTCATGTCAAATGTATTTTTTATCAGTGTTTTTTTCTTAAAATATTGGCTTTTATGTTGTTTATTTTAATAAATTTAACTCCGATAAACGATTATAACTTAAATATCAATTTTAACTGCTAACTGCGATTGGGTTTAAAGCAGAGTAAGAGCATGTTTAGACTACTTACGTTGGTCTGATATTAAATATAACTAAAATTAATGTGTTTATCGATAGGTCTTGCAGTGGGCAAACAATCTCCTCAAATCACTACTCTTCATGCTGTTTTGATGTCCTTACCTAACCTATCACTTCCCACTCCCGAGAACTTGTTTTCATTCACGATCTATGTTGTCCGTCCTTTATCAACATAACTCCCTACTGTTGTTTTCCTTCTGTATTCAGCAGGTGTAAAGCTACCCTTGCTGATGAGGTGAATTGCACCAGTCACGTGGGGTAGGTTAAAATCCTAGTATATCAGGTGAGGTCCCTGCAAGGGTGGACCATCCTTTCCCTAGCTGTTCAACGCACGTCTCAACACGTGAGTCATCATGAAGCATACCCTCCATGATAAATATCTCGTCGAGATTTTCTAGACCACGCGGAGATAATAAACACAGTAGATAAAACTCAAACAGGTCACTCAAGGGATTTTCATTCCTGATAGAAGAAATATCAAACAAAGAGGGAAAGCCAGGTCAGAAAGTCCAAAAAACATGAGAGAAAAAACAGAAATCGCTCCCTCGAATGGCCTAACTGCTGAGATAGATGATCTAAACAGAGTGAGGAGGAGTAAGATAGCATCAACGATCACTACCTCAGGGTGTATCACCAGAAAAAACGAGTGCCAAAGTAACGGAACGAAAGAAGCCCAAGAGAATACATGAGTTTCTATTGTTTTATTGTATTCTGAGAGACCGCTTTTGAAGGATCGGAATAAAAAATTACGGGATTTGCAGATTCTGACAAAAGGGCGAAGAGACCCCTAGACGATCTAGTAGTCAAATGAGGTGCAGTAATGAACAAAACTCCTTGAAGTTTGCAAGGGTACCAGATTGATGAAGAGAAGATTAGACCCCATTCATTTCTGCACTTTCTAAATAAATTGGTGCTGCAAGGGCTTGTATAGAGGAGAGTTTCCTGTCTCAGAAAAAGTAGGGCACTAATTGATCCCAAAAGGTGCCAGTAATCACCCCTACATCACTACTACTACTACATAGTAAATATTGTATTATTATTTATAATGGGCACGTAAATAATTTCACCATTTACGTTGTCTGGTGAAAAAATAAGTTGTATGGTTCCAGGTCTTATATGTAAATACATATACAGTATATTGAATACTATCGTACAATGCATTATTAACACCTTGAAGGAAACGTCTTCTATATTTACTCTACTCTTAGTAATATAATTTAAATTCCGGAAGATGTTAAGTTCGGAAGTATTAAAGGTAAGGGCTTAATGTAAAGTAGAGCGTTGTCGTCGAGACAAAAGCAATATTCTGAGTGAGACAAATTAGATGAACCTTGTGTCGTTCCTCAAGTGGCAATGTCTGTTCATTATCAAGGAAATTCAAATTCCTTACACGAACAGAATAAAATTTAGAATGGAATATGGTATGAATGAAAATTATGCAAAATAGAGTTTCGGTATTACTTATTGGAGGGAAGGTTTTATTATATTTAATGAGCAATCTTATTTTATACTTTTTAAAGAAAAAATTCGGAAACGCAAAAATTAAAATCAAACCACTGTATTGTAGATTTAAAATCTTAAAGAATATCATTATTCAGATTTGATACAATTAAGCTTGTATCAAAGTCGTCTTTATAATAAAATTTATTTTTTTAAGTATATGAGAATTACTAACTTTTGAAACCTATTAATTCAAAATGTTCAAATGATTGCTTTTTAAAACAATTTCCTGTTGGTATTGTCTTACAAAAGTACTATAATCAATAGTGTAATATAACAGATAATCCGGACCTCCATTATCGGAATTGACGATTTCGTCAATTATTTATAGATATATTAAGCTATGTATAGTACTTGCAAAATGCATTTTCCAAACTATTTCAATATACACGATGTTTCTGTAATGAGCGGGATTAATTCAGCGGTGGTTATATGTGTCAAAATAATGAAAAAGTTCCTATAACGTATCCCCAGGAACGCTTCTTTTATCCTGCTCTCCACCCTTACAATATTCCATTATAGGCCTATATTCTGTAGAATGGTTTACCCGATTGAATTAAATTTTTTTCATGGCAGTCATCAAAGTTTGAAAAGAAAAACTTCTTAAAATAATCCGTCTTAAAATTGTGAACATTTAAAAATGATTAACGATAACACCAAAAAACGGTGTGTTGAAAGCAACAAATTAATAGACGCTTTTTTACTGTTACCGTTTGTTCAATAGTTTTAAAAGTTATACCATTCGACAGGAAATTAAACGGGCTACAAAAATTTACTCTTGACGTATGTATAAAAATGTATTGTTTTTGAGTTATTTTCATTAAAATTATTTGAATTTCCGCCATTTTGAAACGAATTGTAGTAACAAATTCCATTTTTTTTAACTAGGTATTTATATTGATGAGTACTGTACAAAATGCTAACACAACCTTTTAGGCTGTTCTAGATATGTACATTATTTAGTTATATATATATATATATATATATATATATTTATATATATATATATATATATATATATATATATATATATATATGTATATATATATATATATATATATATATATATATATATATATATATAGTCTGTAACTGGTAAAAGGAGCTTTTACGGGCATATGTTCATATGATGTTTTCTGTATTTTGACCAATATAACAGACCCTGAACAGAAACACTTTGTATATGATTTCACAAAAGATGAATATATAAAACAAATTAAAATATGTCTATGTTACGGTTCTTGTTTTAAAGAAAATAATCGCAGATATAATAAGGTTGAATGTAATAATACAGATCAATGTTTCTATATTTTGTAATATTATATGTTTACACTTTTACGTTTACTTTCTCTTCACACCTTGTTACAAGCTTCCTCTCTTTATATCGATAAAGCCAATCACAGTGTATTTACCATGGTCTTATTTTTTCTCTATTCTATAAAATATTGTGCAAAACCTGTTCATGAACTTATCCAAAATATCATATAGAAAATCAACAATTTCTTCTAAACATTAATTTTATTGTTACGAAAACATTTCAATTCCCATTACTATTACACATAATCTACAAATCACAGCCCCATTACAATTTTTTTTTAAATTACGTATAATAATTTTAAATTAATTCTGACTTCATAAATAAAAGCTTGCTATAAAAAGCTTGGGGAAATAAAATTACAAACAAAGAAACAGTAATTATAAAAACAAAATGTTTCTATAAGACTTTATATAAATTTGTCAAAATTGCAGATTTTGTTTTAAATTGGTAAACTCAACCGTAAAATAGCATTTTTTTAACGTGTCTGGTTATTAATTTCAGTTTTACAACAAAGTGCAATCAATTTAAAATTAAACTCACATATTTGTTGGCCTAAAAACCTTAATTACTAATTTCCAAGAAGTAAATTAACTTAACACGATAAGTCTTGTAGAAAGATTGAAAAACAAAATTGGATTCACTTTAAGCAACATAAAAGAAAAAGAGGATTATAGAAGAGTTTGAAAACATATTAGCGCGGTAAAAACAACATCACTTTATAAAACATTTCTGTTTGTAGCACGTAAAGCCGGGATATTGTCCAGGACTTGGCTTAGCGAAGCTTGTATCATCCCAACTCTAAGCCCTCTTTCTCTCTCTCACGTGTCTTACTGCCGTGGCTCATCCAATAATAATATTTATTCTAAAGAAGTCTTCCATGTAATGATGTGTGTGTGCTCGTGCGTGTGTGTGCGCGCGTGTGTGTGTGTGTGTTTGCGTAGGTTGTGTGTGTGTGTAACATAATTGGGACTGTTTTAAAGTACGTAAATAAAATGGTTTGTTACTTTACGCACAAAAAATACATTAAAAAAACATATTTTATAGGGGTATAAAAGAAGTAGGTAATGATTAATCATACATTCATAGTAAAATTTAAAGTTCACTTATATTTTTTTAAAGAATTTTTTAGATAAATTTTCATAAAAGCTATTCATTTTATGCATAAAAACATAAAAGCCTCAAATCGTTTCTCCCGATTTTTGAGAGGGAATAAAATGAATTTTAAAACTTGACGGATTATATTATCACCAAAAGCTAATTATAAATATTTTGTGAAATAAATAGCTTTCTTACAAAAAAAAAAAAAAAAAAAAAAACAGAAATGGAAAGGAAACCGGCACAAATACAATTTTTAATACAACGACAATAATATCAGAAATAGATGTTTGTGTTATTGAAGAATGTGGTTGTAATTGGTAGTAATTAAGTAAGGTTTATAAAATTTAATATAAAATAAAAATAATAAAAATTAAAAAAAAAACCAAGACAGGAATGTAAGTTAATTCAGAAATTAATCATGCAGCTTTGTTTCAAATACTGTTTAAATGTTTGAACTAGGCATAGAAATCGGTTTAAACGTGTAAACTGTGAATATAATTAAATGTAAAACATTCTTCCTTCTATTTATGAATTTAATCAGATATTTCTCTAAAATTCATCTCTCAAAATAAAACGAAACTATGCATGTGAAATTGAGGAAGCCAAAAAATATTTTCTGGCAATAAATAGTGGAGAAGTTTTCTTTAGTAAACTAAACGCATACAACTATATAAATAATTATACCGAGTAATCAAAAATCAGTATAAGGTCCTTTAATTTTTAAATGGGTTTATATACAACATTGTAATTGGTTGAAACCTTGTGGAACAACAATAGCTACCTTTTCAGTAAAACTACTCCCTTCAAATATAGGCATGGGGGGGGGGGTAAACAATGTAAAGTATATCACGTGTCACATTATTTAAAGTTTATTAAAATCAAATACTTTAGTGTAGGTATTACTTCAAACATAGATTGGTAACAAAATGGAGGATAGTAAAAAGTTTTTAAAAAATAAAAGAACACATTCTTAGTATCTAAAGATTATCAAATAATATTAACGCTTTGAGTACACAAGTTTGTTGATTTATAGAGACTAATGGAACAGCACTTATTCAACCTTTATTCCAAAGTATTTGAACAATTTTTCTTATGATATTAAATAATTCCTCTTTTTTTACCATTCACGTGTTTATTGCCAATAATTGTATTGAATTACAAACTGCATCTATCTATTTGTTTTTTTAATAAACCTAAAAATAAAGTGACACAAGCTATACCTATAAATATATATATATATATATATATATATATATATATACTTTACCATTTTGAAAGGGAAAAATTTTTACTTGAACGGTAGCTATTGCTGTCCCACAAAGTTCCCATAAGTTGTATTTAAATCAATTCAAAAACGAAATGGACTTATACACACGTTTTGATCACCTCATATATTTATTATAATTAATGTAAGTAGAGTTATATAAACTGTACTAATTGATTTTTATAAAGCAAATACCTAATTTATTTTTGAAGACGAAGTACTAATGTACACTTCTTTGCAACACTTCAGTTTAAACTATTTCACAACTCAAATGATATTGAAGTAATGGTTCTTAGATTCTGAAATTAACAACGTCGAGTACAACACAAGTGTTTCAAATTTTAGAGTTGCACCTGATGAAGTAATTTCAAACTCTGTGATAATGAACAAACCTCTGAGCTGCAGTAGGGAGGTTTTGAGGGGATTCATCTAATTTGACTCACTCAGTAATATTGCTTGTCTCTCAAAGCCACAACCCTTTACATTAAACTTCTGCGTCACTCAACAGCTCCCTTTATCCTGGAATTTAAATTATATTATTAACTGTAGAAGACAGTCTCCATAATATAAACATATTTTCTGAGTATTTTAAACTTTTCAAAGACCGGAGTTATTAACTTTTTGTAATTCGAGTAATTATTATTAACATTCATGAACAAATCAACCGTTTATGTGGAATGTGTTTTGTATATTTGTTGTAAATTATGATGATTTGTGTGAATAGTAGTTTTTATTTTTAAAATAAAATTATATACAGTGTTTCTGAAATACTTTGTCGAGCTTCAAGATATGATTCCTTACATATAAATTAATTAAAAATACTATAACCATGTTTCGGAATCAGCTTCGTTTTTAGACAATCTGCCTTTGTGTGTTTTAGGAATAAAAAAGTTATAGATTTGGAAGTAGTTAATATATTGAGCTCAGATTTGTCACACATCTTTCAAATACAGTTTCACGAGTGTTCAAAAAATGATAACTGTATTTATATATTTTTCAAATTTTCGGCCGTTTAAAATTTTTAATTATGAATATCTGGAAAACTATTAATTTAAAAAAATACGAGACAAAAACGTATCCATTTTAATCTAAATTTAATAAGTTTTTAAAATTTTTTCTCTCTAAATAAAAGGATAGTCGATTTATTGACAAAAAACATAATATGTCTTTCTTGATAATTGTCTATAACACCTAAGATTAGGTTAGAAGCACCATTTATTATTATTATTTTTAATTCTGTTAATTAAAAAAATAAAAATCTATGCATTGAAAATTTTAAAAAAATCCGAGGAATAATTATATTACTTTTTCTTTTCTTTTATTACCACTAATCACGTATGTATTCGTATGAAAACGCAGTATTCGATCTTTAAATACTAATATATAGAAATTCTGTGTTTAATAGCATTTATAAATGTTTTTATCAAATACAATAAAAAGTTTATTTTACTGTATTAAGTTTTATTTCACTCGCCAAAGTAGCCTCTAAAGCCCAACGGTCATAAACTTAAGTTCAAGTTATAAAACTTCAGGAAAGATTTCACTTTATCGTAAATGGATTGAAAAAACAAACAAACAAAAAAACAAATGTTTTATAGAAAAAGTTTTGCAGCGGAAAATTATTTTAATTAGAGCACGATTATTAAAACGAACTTAGCGGTTCTCTTGCCTATCAAGAAAACGCTGGTAAGTTGTATATCGTTTAAAACACAATCAATTTTATACAGATTTATTATGGTGTTTTTCTTATGTCTCCTCTGGATAAAAAATTTGTTTAAGAAATTTGAACTCTTTTAACAACATTTTTATTTATGCGACAAACACGACATTTGAAAATTTATAATTGTATATTGTCATATTATTGAAACTTTGTTAGGACAGTGTTTAGAAGTCATGGTGTTGACCTAGAACTGCCCGAGGAACTGGTAGCGAATTAAGTTACTAACGCTAGAATAAGGAAACGGAAATTTGATGTGTTGACCACACATTAAACTGATTGGAAAGCCGTCCAACACACAAAAATCATTCACAGGCTGCAACATTACAAGAATAATATTTTATTTTATTTTAATTTTAATTTAAAACTGTATTTCTTGAATATAGACAACTATGACAATTCTTATTTAGGATTCCGAATCAGTTGCCCGATTTTGAGATCTTGATCCACAATATAAATAGATTTGCGTAGCTATTTCATCAAATTCATATCTTATTATTGATAGGCCTATACGGCCTGCTGTTGGCTCCCACAAAATTGTCACACATTATCAATAAAACATATAAACCATTAACTTTCAAGAAAAAGAATCTATAAATCGTAAATAAAGTAAACTCTATATATCACGTACAGTTAAGCCGTTAACTTTATAAAACATTCAGACACAATTGTAACACATTAACAATAAGTTAATCAATTATTAACAACACAACGTTAATTCCCTGAAATAAGTTAAACACTATATAAGGTAACATAAAAATAGCTTAAAACATCTGTTATAAATTTTCAAACAAAAAACACAATAAAACGTGTTTGAGAATTAAAAATTTAAATTTGCAAGATGTAAACAATCAATCACAACACAACGTAAATCGGCATAAATAAAATAAGCACTATGTAAGCTAACTTTAAAATATTTTAAAACATTTGTTATACATTTTCAAACAAAAAACACAATAAAACGTGTTTGAGAATTAAACGTTTAAATTTGCAAGATGTAAACAATCAATCACAACAAAACGTAAATCATACAAATAAAGTAAGCACAATGTAAGTTAAGCTAAAATATTATAAAACATATCTTAAGAAAATTTGAGAATTTATAACAGCTGTTTCCCATAATTTTGGTTGTGAAACATATTATTTACCTATAACAGGTAAGTTATTTAAAAACAAACAAAATAAGTGTACACACGGGAAATGAATAATTTTCTGCAAATCTGCAATAACACTGTTTAATTTGTCAACTCAATCATTAAAATCAACCCTATAGTAAAGTAATACGCTGGGGTTAAGGGGCTAGATGAATAGTCCCAGGGGGGTAGTAGAGGATGTTGCTAACACGTACACATCCGAGGACGCTACCCTCAGGACCGCTGTGCGCGAGCGAAGAGCCGCATCCTGCACGAGGTGACCCTGCTTTTACTAAACACAGCGGATCTAGACCGGGAGGTCAATAAATATCCCCCAATCCAAGGTGTCAGGTGTCTTAAGTTAATCCGTGCCGATGGATGGATTATACAGGGTAAAGTATATCAAACGGAGCCTGTGAGGTACTGGCACCATCTCACAGTAATCAGCCACTTGTTTTTAAATGAAAAATACTCGTGGGAACTATATGGAATCTCATAAAACAAAAACCAAAAAATCAGAAGATGACCTAGAGTTATCTTCTGCTCAAACACTGGGAGAAGTAGCCATTAGAGCAGCTACTCCTAGTACCTCGGAAGAGCCTAAGAGCCGTCCAGCAGAACCCATCCCAATAGACGTGGAAAAAATGCTACTGGGGGAGACTGAACAGTCCTCCCAGGACGATTTGGACAAGACAGCCCAGAAGCTGGAAGGTCTTAAGGTCAGAATGACCACAGCGGAAAGGAAAAAGGCGCTCAGAGCAAAACTCGCTGAGCAAGGAATTGCCTGGAATCCGAAATTGTGGAGGAAACCCAAACCCAAATCCTCCACACAACACTCAGAGGCAGGAAAAGCAGCCACCAGCGGCACCAAGAGAGCTCGCTCGAGTGGTAGCACTCCTCCTACAGAGAGAGATTGTAAAAAACCGAGAGCAGCAGTCACCGAATAGCTGACTCAAGGTAGATACAAGGAGATGTTAACATCTATCAAGATGGCGGTAGTTCCAGAAGATTATCCAGAGACAAGATTAACTGGAGAATCACTGGAAAAACTGGAGACTTCCCTGTCACTGGAATTTAATATCCTTGAACATGGAGAATTCCCTCAGTTCAATGCTACCTACCTTGAGACAGGAGCATGCATATTTGTGTGTGCAAATGACCACACTCAGAAATGGCTGGAACAGGTTGTTCCCAAATTACAACCCTGGGAGAATGCCAAGTTACGGACAGGACCTAGGAAGGACATCCTGCGGGTGACCAAGGTGATTTTTAAATCACCAAAAGTCTACTCAAAGGTAGATCCGTCCAAAGTCCTGGAAGTGCTTGGCAAACAAAACAAGTCCCTCAAGATAGAGGACTGGAAGATCATCAGTTCCAGTAAAACTGACAACGGGCAGACGATCGTAGCCCTAATAGACGACTCGTCTCTGAAAGCTTTGAAAGCGACAGACATGAGAGCACATCTGGGATTTGGAAAAACCACATTTACCATCCTCCAGAAGAAAAGTAAAGAGAAGGTACTGGAGAATGCCTCTGAGGATACTCCAGTGCAACCTACATCACAGTAAGGCTGCTTCTGCAGTCTTCTGTCAGAGGTTTCTCTCTGGAAACATTGACCTAGCCCTGATCCAAGAACCATGGATAAGCGGAGGACAGATCAGAGGACTAGGTAACAGCAAAGGTAAGCTTATTTTTAATTGTTCTATTAATAATTGGCGAACCTGTATTGTGGTAAAGACACATTTGCCCTGCTTACCGTTGATTGAATTCTGTTCCAGAGACATCACAACGGTGAAAATCACTCTCGCACATACGGATGGTAGAAGGAGCATTATTGTTAGCTCAGTATACCTTCCGTATGATGCGAGAGACCTTCCACCTTCTAGAGAACTAGAAAGTGTTATCGACTTCGTCAGGCGGAAGAAGGAGCAGTTCCTTGCGGGCATAGACTCCAACTCACACCACGAAGCATGGGGATCTAGTAACACCAACGCTAGAGGTGAGTCATTATTAGATTTCCTTAACAGTAATAACTTACTGATAGTTAATGTTGGTGATAAGCCTACTTTTAGAAATAGATTACGTGAGGAGGTCATTGACATTACAATAGCTACTGAATACGTGGGATCCTTTATCAGTGAATGGCACGTATCAGACTTCGTATCTTCCTCGGACCACTGTCACATTATGTGGCAACTAAACTTTGCTTCAGATGAAGACAGGTTTAGGAATCCTAGGAGAACAGATTGGAACTCCTATCACCAGGAGTTAAAATGTAAGCTGGCATCCCTAAATACGTTCATTAGAGATGTAAATGATATTGAGTCCGTGACCTGTAACTTACAAGAAGCTATGATGGACTCATATTTTGATAACTGTCCTATCCAATCCCGATCCAATCGAAGAGGTGTGGTATGGTGGAACGAGGATTTGGAGAGGAAGAAAAAACAAACAAGGCGATTATTTAATAGCGCTAAACGAAACGGACAATGGGAGAAATATTATACATCCCTCACCGAATACAATCTACTCCTAAGAAAGTCTAAAAGAACTTCTTGGAGAAAGTTTTGCGGGGAGATAGACAATACTAAATCAGTCTCCCGTATATACAAGGTTATTTCGAAGGGGTCGGTCTGCCCGACTGGTTCTCTAAAGAGCCGGGAGGGAGGACTGACAACCTCTGGATTAGAAACATTGAAAGTTTTGCTTCAAGCACACTTTCCAGATTGTAAACTTGTGGCTCATCTAGAGCCAGAGCAGAATCGGAGACACGCAAGAGCCTCACGAGCAGACTGGCAAATTGCTAGAAAAATCATAACGACCAATAAGGTCAAATGGGCGATACATAAATTCAGCCCATTTAAATCACCTGGAGAGGATGGAATATTTCCTGCCTTGTTACAAAAGGCTCCAGACTCTCTACACACTCTTCTATGCGAGGTGTTCAGAGCTAGTATGGCCCTAGGTCATGTGCCGTCTTACTGGACACTTAGCAGGGTAGTATTTATTCCGAAACCTGGCAAGGGTAATTACACAGACCCCAAGTCGTTTCGTCCAATCTGCTTATCATCCTTTCTATTGAAGACTATGGAGAGAGTGTTACAAGTTCACATACAAAATGAGGTAATATCAGTTAACCCCATTCATTGTAACCAATTCGCATATCAGTCAGGAAAATCCTGCGAAACAGCACTGCATCAGCTAGTTAGCAGGATCGAGGACTCGTTAGCGTCTAAAGAGGTGGCTCTTGGAGCATTTATTGATATTCAGGGCGCCTTTGATAACACGGCTTATAAGTCAATTGTTACTGCAGCTGAAACCCGAGGACTGGATATGACCACCTGCAATTGGCTTAGGTCATTGCTCAGTAGTAGAACCATCCGAGCAATCCAGTATGGCGAGGAACTTGATGTGTCCGCCATTAAAGGTACCCCTCAAGGTGGTATACTTTCTCCTCTACTGTGGAATATGGTAGTAGACTCCCTAATTACAAAATTAAATAATATGGGATATTACACGCAAAGTTACGCAGATGACATTGTCGTGATAATTAAAGGTAAACATACTAACATAATATCAGACCTAATGAACACAGCTCTGAGGACAATTCATAACTGGTGCAGGGATGAGGGCCTGGCCGTAAACCCGGAAAAGGCCATCATAGTACCCTTTACAAGGAGAATCAAACTAGATAACATTGATATCAGTCTAGGAGGAACACGTTTGCGCCTATCAGAAGAGGTCAAATATCTAGGGGTGATACTGGATAAAAGACTTACTTGGAACAAACACGTAGAACATAGTATCCAAAAAGCAACGAAATCTTTAATGAGTTGTAAACGCCTTTTGGGAAAAAACTGGGGACTTCGTCCAGCCATGATTAAATGGCTATATGAAGCAGTGGTTAAACCACAACTTCAGTATGGATCGCTGGTGTGGTGGACAAAAGCTCTCCAAACCGTTACAACTAACAGGCTAATGAGTATACAAAGGTTGGCCTGTCTATGCATCTCAGGAGCTTTCAGAAGCACACCTACTACAGCTCTTGAAACTCTCTTGGGAATAGACCCGATTAACTTCAGCATCATAGCAGAAGCAAGTCTGGCAGCATACAGAGTACATTGCTCTGGAATGTGGAGAGATAGCCGGTGGCCTAAGGGGCATGGCACAATCCGCACTTTTAAATCTTACGATTCAATTCTAACTATGAGACAAGATTATATGATTAATAAAATCTCATGGACACAGCCCTTTAATATGTGTATTCCACACGAGGAGGACATGATAGAAGGAATAGTGGCTACAGCTAAGAGCTTAGAATTCTACACTGATGGCTCTCGCACCGCCCAAGGAGTCGGAGCAGGAATCTTCAGTAAATCACCTAGGGTGGAAATAAGCATTGCCCTAGGTAGATATGCAACGGTATTTCAGGCCGAAGTTTATGCCATACTTGGTTGCGCACAACTGTGTCTAGAAAGAGGATATGACGACGAACATATCACAATCAGATCTGACAGTCAGGCCGCTTTAAAGGCTATTTGTTCACACGAATTCAACTCCAAATTAGTGTGGGATTGTAATCAAGCTCTAGTCCAACTCTCGACCCGAAACCAGGTAAGCCTATTCTGGATACCTGGACACAGAGGTTATGAGGGAAATGAGAAAGCTGATGAACTGGCTAAGTTGGGAGCACAGACTCCATTCATCGGACCAGAACCTGCTTGTGGTATCAGTAAATCTGTCGCAAGAACCACTCTGAGACGATGGGTCAAACAGGAAACTCTCAACCGCTGGAGAGAGGCCTCTAGAGGAAAACTCTACGGGTCGCTGTACAATCCGAATCAGAAACTCTCTAGGTATGTAATATCATTGAATAGAAACAACCTAAGGAAAGTCTTAAGCTTCATGACTGGTCATGGAGCTTTCAGGGAACACTTAAACACCATGGGTCTAACTCAAGGCAGGACAACCTGTAGACTGTGTAACCAATATAAAGACACAGCAGAACACATACTTTTGTATTGTGAAGCTCTGGAGAGGAGAAGACTACAGATTTTCGGCCTCACAGGCATACCTACAAAGGAAGACGACCTAGCTGCACAAGTTCTAAGACTCACGAAGGTTTTAGAACTAAAGTGGATTGTCTAAGATAAGGAAGCGCACAAAAAGTCTTAAATGGCTGAAGTGCCTAGTGACTTCCAACATAATAAAAAAAAAAAAAAAAAAAAAAAAGTAATACGCTACTGGCACAGAAATTACTTGTTGATATAATATAAGATTTTCTATAACTTCCGAACTGACATTTTTGGAGATGACGACATTCCATCTTATTATCCTCGAAAGCTCCATTTTAACAAAAAAACTATCAAAACTAGCGTACCATCTTCAAATCTTTAGTCAAATAATATAAACTTACATATTAGAATGTATGTATTAAAATAGAAAATTTATAAATTTTGTCAATATTTAAAATAACTCTAGCCGATACATCAAAAAAAGAAGTTTTATTTATTTGAATGATAAGCAATATTTAATCAATTATCAAAAATATTTTGAATTAATTTCACAGCTGGCAAGAAAGATATGTTTTCTCTTTTACTTTACTTTTCAGTTATAATTTCCTTTATGAAGAACGAAAATTTAAGGTGTTTTTTTATTTATTGTTTATTTATATAAAAACGATGCACCAATATAAAGTAATATATCCTATGTAGCAATCTAGTATTGTATAAAGACAGTCTTTTACTCATAATAATATAATTTAAACTCTAAAGGTCGTAAGTGCAATGGTATTAAAGAGGGGAGTATTAGTCTAAAAGGTTGTGGCTTGGAAGAGAAAAGGGTAATATTACGAGACAAATTATTCTTGCATTAACACAGAAACTTACAATATCAGGTAAAATTCTGCTTAAAAAATAAGACTACCAGATTTCCTAAAAATATCCTAATTTCAAAATAACTCAGTTTAATAGTAAATAAAAACCAGGTAAACGTTTTATATGACTAATTTAATGTCACACTTGTTTAAAAAAAGAAAATCTATAATACTAAGCGTTGTGTATAATATTTGAGAGTAATTTTGCGAATAATATTTTTTCATGTTTTTGTATTTATTGTAAAAGATTCAATAACTAAAATATAAAAATAATATTGATGTTAATAATGCTAACCTTCATATCAAAATCGTTTCCACACGTAAAATCATATTAAATCATAACACAAATTGTTGTTTATAAAATGAAGCGTTATCATTATAATTCCTTTAAGATTTTAATTGAACTCTAAATACATATAAAATTAAAACAAATACAGTAACAACGAAAAGTAAACAGGAAACTAGATTCAATTAAAAAAACTATAGTAACACTAATATTTTTTTAATTAAATTATCATAAATTTAATAGTGGAAAATTCTTATTTATATAAAATATTTTTTTAACAATTACACCACAATTTTAAGCACTAAATTACCATCATCGTGTGCTGTTTGCAACTTATGATAACGACATAATAGTTGAAAACCTAATTTATTTAAAATATGTAAAACTGATGTTGTGATGTTTCTTTAATCAAAAAATGAATATTCTACATTTTTAGTTTACACAATAATAAACATTGGAAAATATAATATCTAATACATTAATGTAACCTTGTAATTTTTGTTAGTTTTACTCTAATTTGAATAATTCCAAATTTTTAGTTTATCTAATTAATTTAAATTGAAATTATAAACACAACTTTATATATATATACAGTATTGTACAACAAACACTTTATTAGGGACACAACTACGTTCAGTTGTAATTTACAAACAAATTCTCTTGTTATTGAACTAAGCAAATTCAGTACCAAGACAGTTTTTCTATATGTAATCTATCTTAATTATTCTATAATGTTTATTGGGGTTTTCCTTTTTTTAGCATTTGCTGTTTGCAAAAATGTTGCTGATTAATTTCACCACAATTTTTCGTTGATATCGAAAAACCTTTCGATCGCCTTATAAAAAATGGTAAAAATACTTAATATAACCTAAAATTAAGACCCTTACACCTCGAATACAATAATAACGTTATAATTCAAAGGTAAGCAATTGTTGGTCAAGAGAGAACGATAAACGAATTAGGGCCTAAACTAAGATTATATGAAGAAAAAAAAATGTGTAGATCCGGCCAACTACCTTTGGGATTGCTATTTCGGTAACTCATTATAGCCATTGAGAGTAATTTGTCAATTTAAAGCGAATAATCACAAGCTAATTTTTGTTTTAATGTTATTATATGTGTAGGAGTAAGTAGAGTAAATTTTTTATATTTTTTTTCCATAAACATGTTAATTATAATCTAATGAAATATTCATTATGAAGCTATTCAATGACAACTATTAGATTGGACCATTTTAAAATTATTTAAAATCATTACATGATTCTAGAAACTCAATTATGTGCACTAAAATGTTTGAACATTCTTTTATTATTACTATAATTTTAAATTTTATATTAAGATTTTGAAAACGTAAGAAAATTGCTCACTTTGTTCTTTACTTTAAATTCAAATTGCTAACATAGTATTATTTGTCACTATTTACGTATTATGTATTTTAGTATGAACCTATTCCAGAAGTTTATATTCAGGACTTTGACTGCAACTACTGTAAAACTCTAACAATAACAGTACAATATGTGGCTTGAATAAAGAACGTGTTTTTACGACAATCATGTTTTCCACGTGAACTATCTTCTACAAGCTCTTCCTTATGTAAACCGATCTACACGTAAACTATATATGTTCTATTTTATAGTACACTATTTCTAAAGTAACGGTACACTTTATTATGTACATTATATTTTAGTGTAAACCTTTGCATTTGCTTGTCGTTTGCATTATTTAAGTGATAAAATATGCATAATAGTACTCAGTCATTTCATTTCGTACGTTCTATTTTAATTAATACAATTTTAATTTGTATAAATAACAAAATGGAAAGATAATATATTTGTGATTAATTAATAACATTTTCTCCAAAAAATAGAATGAAGAATACTAAGATTTTTATTATTTTTTTAATCAATCAGTTGTAATAAGTAATAATGACATTGTTAATTTTCATTTTGTCAGATAATAATATTATTCACTTTAAAAAATTATTACAATTTCGCACATTAGAAATGATTATATATTTTCACTCCCTTAAGGGTTCACTCATTTTGATTATGTATACACCAGAGAAACATTACGTGGTTAAGAAACATTACCGGGGGACCTCCATGTAGTCTTTGTTAGGGTTAAGGGTATATTCACTCCTTCACAGGTTCACAGATTTTGAGTATCAGTGTACCCTTGGAACTTTAACTAAATCTACATCTTTCTTCATGAGGTAAGATCCCTCCTTTTCTTTATTTCCTATAAAGTCTATCTTTACAAACTATTGATCTTTTCGACCCTTACGCCATTGTAGTATTCGGGGTGATTATTTTATAATATTTTCTTCTAAATATTTTATAAGGATAAGATGACGGAAAGGATTTTCACCTCTAAATAACAAGAACATGTATACAGAGTGTTTCAAAAGTGTGTGACTCGTATCTTCAAACTTGTTTATTTATGGTAATTAAAAAAAAAATTGTCTGCATGTTTTATTAGTATAACAAACTATTTGAACCTTTAATTTTAATCTTATCTTTCTTTGTTAAGGAAGGAGAGAGTTATCAACATTTGGAGAAGCCAAGGTAAACAAAACAAGATAAAAGACCAATTTAGACAGGATTATTGTTCCTGGTCTATTAAAAAGTTATCAAATGTATTTATAATCAGGGCTTCCAAATTGTGTGCCTATTTCATATCAAACTTTTTAGGCTTAACTATTTTTTGAACGTGACACTTAAGTTTACCTGTACTAAAGTTTATAATTGTTATCTGCTTTTCTAATTGAATATTTATTTATTAAACTCTACGTTACCCTCTCGGGACTGGAGAGCATTGTGGTTGGAATTTTTTTTTAAACAGAGTCCTATTTATACAAGGACATTCCTAGGTTTCCTATTTTAATCAGTTTAAAAATTTCGGAATGGGTCCGTTACTTTTTAATATATTTAAATTGTAACAAATTTTATAGAAACCACTTATTTTATTTTTGGACATTTTAAACTTACAAAAGCTAAAAATCAGTAGTTATTTACGAATCGTTTATTCTTACTTATCATCCAATTTAAAATTTAAAAAATAATTTTAATCCCTGAATGCACTTACAAATTACAGAATATCAACGAGAGATTTAACAGTGAATAGAGAAAATACATTAGGCAAGACCTAACATTGCACGATGTTAATCTAACTAGTGTCAATTGTTGCCACTCGGGTAATCACAGAGTGAGCGTGGTGTCCCGCATCCAATAAATAATTCCTTGTGCTAGACCAATGCAGTACACTTGCCAATTACAATCAAACATGTTTCTAATATTTGTTGTGATCAGGTTGTTGTGAGTGATATAGGTCACACAATAAAGTCTTATTATTTTATACTGGTTTATATAAATGTACTTTAGAGAGAGTTATGTGACTGGTCAAAACTTTGAGTCTACAAAAGAGGTATTTGGATGATAACTATGTGTCTCTCGTAAGGGCAGTGCTCTACAGCCTACTAGCTTGAACAGATTTTTATCAAATTTTGGCAAATTTTTGTCTTATATTAAAAATTTTAAAAAGGCTTTACCTAATTTTGATTAAATTTTATTTAAATGTAAATAACTCAAACATGTAGGAAATTTAGAAAGAAATAATATAATTCAGGAATATTTTTATTTAAACAATGGTTTCACGTACGCCTAGTTAATTTTTTTATTTTAAAATGGTAAACTAATATCTTCTTTAAGAGATATTAATTGTTTTTACTCAAATTATTTTTTCTTCATCTATGTAATATACGTAAAGGGATTTCAATATTTCTGCAAGCCATCGATTTCTGCAAGTTCATGTAACGATTATTTCAGTTAAAAAGCTATACACAACGTACAATTTACAGTGTCATGTTTTGCTCGACAATTTATCTTTCTAAATTTTGATAAACTGATAGAAATTTGTAGACAGTTGTGACCTAGGAAATTATCTGAACCCTAATGAATCCCTAGCAATTGAATTTGATAAAAATAACCCAAAAGAGGATTTTTATCGGTGAAGGTTTGAAATTGTGGTACTCTTTTGGCTGTTACTAGCTTGACGGCACAAGTTATAACTATAGAGAAAATGACCATACAACTAGGAAAAAAAGTCAGTGACGAAATGTGATGAAAAACATGAGAGAAAATAATAAAATAATTGGAGAAGAATATTAGACAAAGAAGATATCTGGGGAAAATGAAGCCAGAAGACCAACTTGATGAGGAAGAAGACCCCAAAAACCAATCATGCTCTGCACTACACTACTAACTGTTTCTTTGTTTTAATACGTTATTTAAAAAAAATAATAAAAATTTTCTATGTAGGCTATCTGTTTAATACTTATTTCTACTTTCCTCATGATCTATAAATGATAGAGCTGTAATTCTTTTTTACCTAAAAGGTGAATATTAATTTTTTTGATATATCAATATTATTGTGAATAATAATATTTAAACATCTTTTTTAAACACCATTGTTTAAAACAAATGTTTAGTATTTAATATTTATAAAATCAAAAAACCTTGTGAAAAACACATGCTGAAAGAAACGCTCTTTAAATTAAAAACAAATAAAGCTCTATCTTTATTAGATTATGAGAAAAGTGCAATTAAGTTAACATTGTCATAGAATATATAGAGTTACCCTTTACATTGAACTCTAACCTGAAAAAATCGATTTAAATGTAATATTATTTACATTGAGGACGTGTCTATAACACAAGGGATGCAAGTTAAATTTATTACTTAATAAAATAATTATATTTACAAAGAAGTCATCCATGGTTTATTTTCACTGTTTAACAGTTACTAAATTGACATTTATAGTAGTGATACATTGTAATTTTTATGAAGAGAGATAAGGTTTGTGTAATTTTACTGCACAGTTCGTTTACATCCCAATTAAATGTCTTAACCCAAAAAAATAAATAAAACCTGAATGTGGTCATGATTATTTTTTCCAGATTTTATTTCTTCCAAGTAAGGAAAATTGCGTAATTTTATGGTACGAAGGAATTTTCTACTGTAAGACACATGTTTGGAGCTGTAAATATTGCATTTTATAAAAACATTATGGAAGGTTTTAGTTTAGAATTTGAAATTCACAATCTTCTAAGAGTGATTTTAGTATTTAATATTTTATTTTATATTAACAACTTAGACTTGTGTCACAAGAATCAAGATAACTGTATATTTGAGCCTTAATACAGTTATTTTCATCTTAACGCATTCCTTCTATTTCAACTTGGTAAACAATATCATACCCGGGTACGTGGCTGAATTTTCGCAGGGTACTATCAATCGACTCAAGTTACCTGTATAAAACACTGAAACCCCTACCACAAGTTTGGTACAGTAACACACAAACATAAATAAAATATTTTTTGCCTTACATTATTATAGTTCCCTCATGTACATTTCTGTAACCAAGTTACCAACAACGGAGGGATCTGAAATAATAATCTATTATATTTAGTATTTAAATAGTTATTATATTTAATATAATTAGTATTATTTCAGATCCCTCCGATGATGGTGACTTGGAAATGTACATGAGGGAACTATAATAACGTAATAGGCCCACTAATAGATATTTTATTGTATGTTATTTGTATGTGTTATTGTACCAAACTTGTAGTAGAGGTTTCAGTGTTTTATATAGTTCACATCCACCATGGTGCTAATTGAACATCTATTTAGTTAACTGGACAACGATTTCTTGTCTGTCTGTTTGGGAAATTGAAATGAAGGGATTTTATATCATTTAATATACATTTCCAAAAACCAAAGAAAGAAAAACGCGATACCTTTCTTCTTTAAATTTGTTGTTGGATACAACAAAATTTACCCTACTTATTTCCTTCAAGTAGACTATTATTTAAAAATTAAAATATGTAAGGGAGAAAATATTCTACTATTTTGATCTATTGTGAAAATATAAACTGAAATCGTTATGAAACACTTTATAAATTTATTTCATTTATTTTGTTGATTATTTTGTATAAAATATAAAATTAGTAAAACACTTTATTGAAAAGACTTGTACAATATTATAACTTGGTAGTATTATAAATTATTGATCATCTGTAACTGGAAGTTATCAAAAAAATTTGAATTGATTATTATACTGATGCAAGTATATAGTTGAATTTTATGAGATATTTATGATACAATAATAGTAATTTTGTTCTTGTCACTAAAACGGTATATATACTAATGAGTAAGATAGTTTACCCTAACCTAACATAAAACTAGATATTTGAAATTCTTCGATTATCAACAATAGTATTCATTTTAATCGTAAAATATTTCTAAAACATCATACAAAATCGATTGTAGACTGTCTTACATTGCTGATCTGAAATACTTTTATAATATTTATCAGTTGTCAGTTTGCAAGAGCTCTACACCCAATTATAGGTGACGTCTGTCATGAAGTGGTTGGACAGTTTTATTCAGTATTAAGTGGGATCTTTTGTCTTCTTACATTGAGCTCTTTTGCCTTTCTAAGAGCGAAGTTTGATAAGGACTATTTATTGTAAACGAAAAACTGATTATGAAATAAGATTGTTTTTTATGACAAAAAAGTGAACCAATCTAGTTAGATTAAAAATGAGATGTATAACTTGAGATATCAATTTAAATTCTAACAAAGGTTTATTTGTAAAATACAAGCGCATAAAAAAAATTAAAAATACATTTTCGAAATGATTATAAATTGTCGTTTTATTAAAACTAGTCTTAGTTTTATAATCCAATATAAAGACGACTAAATAATATTAAAATTGTGAAAGATGTACACATTTTGCCTAATAATCTTCAATCTTGGTTTTGATCTTTACGGGAACAAAATAAATGACAACTTCAAACAAAGAAGACTTTGTTATTTGGGTGCATTCTTTTTCAAATACTGCTTTAAAGTTGTTTACTTGTCCATTAAATCTTATCTTTCAATTATCTCATAAATAAGATATTACTGTCATGTCAGATTTATTGTGGTGATTAATTTAGCAATTTAACATAATCGTCCCTCATGGCTCAAGAAAGTATTATTTTAAACTGTACATTTCTGCACATTTTGTCGGGTACCGTTTACAAACTTTAAACAACCATTTTGTACCGAAATACCGTTTTTCCATTTCAATAAGAAAAAGCACTTAGTGACTCCTGACTATCGGATAGCTCATAGAACAGAGATTTGCTAGAAGTTCAATAAATTGCTACTCCGTATTACATCCAGTTTGATCATTTTTAAAAATTTTGCTCTGATTTGTTGGAAGAAGTGCGTTATTTAAACAAAATAAAACCATTACAAGCCTAACAAATAAAACGTCACAATAATATATTTTTAAACTATTTTACAACTAAATTAACTCGACGGTTTAATGGCTACAGCTCAGTGCACATACAGACATTAAATCTACTTTTAGCAATGGACTCGCTAAACTATACATCAAAAAATCGGAAGTAGATTTGTCTTTGCTGTCACAATTCATCCTAAATACTGTGTGTGTTAGAAATACAGTATAAATGATTTTGCAAGGTTCCATTGATGTTTCCGTCAGTAGAAACACCTGATGATGGAATAGTTGTGTTCAAATTAAATATTTCTCGATGAACTACACTTCAAGGCTGGTAACGAAAACCATCCCATTATTACAAATTTCCTCCACCGTGCACTATGATGAATTATTATTATTTTTTAATTTGGAACACAATTACATATTTATTATTATTGAAATTTAGGTTTAGGTTAAAAACTCATAGAACTCATTAAGATCACTCGTATGATCAGTAATAGCTTTAATTTCTGTTCGTATCATATTTTGAACTTCATTTAGATTTTGTGGTTGGTTTAGGTTTGTGCCTAATAGCTCTAGGAAAACAATTTGAGAATCTTTAAAAAATCACAAGTTTAAAACTACAGCATGTAGTACCTCCATGTTTAAAGTTAAGAACCCACTCAATTGTTCTCCTATAAATTACGGTTTTAAATTTTCTGTACTTGTTAATAAATTAGGTAGTCAATAACGTTTCAAGGAAAGAAGATATAAAAAACTGATTTCGCCATTGAACTCACAATAAAAATAATTTATGACATAACCTTACTCCTATTTTAAAATTAGGCCTTACGTTATGATTCCGGATCCAAGATGACAAAAAAATTTAAAATATGAAAAACTAGAAATAATTTTTTTGTAATACACATGTACCAAAAACGAACATTTTATGTTCAGCCGATTTAAGGGGTTATATATATATATATATATATTCCATACTTAATGAAACTCTGTATGTAACTCTAACATAAATTTACAGCTATAATAAAGTAGTTAAAAAAGTGTGTTAACTAATAGTTAATACGTTATTCTATGACTTTTGTTTATTTAACAATCTATTATGAACGCAGAACACTTTCTTTTGGAGAAGAGGTTTTTGTTTTTGTATGAACACTAAATCGACTTAAACTTGTTTTCTCAAATCTGTTCCTTTGGAGCACTACGAAATATTTCCCTCGAGTCGGAGACTCTAACTTTTCATAATATTATAAGATTTATTTTCAACTCCACTACAAACTTATTTATAAAAAAAATGAACTTTATTTTTTCACAGAACTTATTTAATAATAAGCGCAAATTGTATTTACTACTTTGTTTGTTGGCTACTTTAAATTATAGCAAAGTCATTACGTGATTTGTGTAAACCTTTAGAATATTTTTATTTTCAAAATCACAACTTACGAAATATGTGTATCATTGTGACTTATATACACCATGATCATGTTATTAGTATTAGGTTTAAATATACATCAAAAAGTGAACTACTTTAGTTCCAGTAGTTATATGTTTATGAATTTTATTGCTATATATTCTCATACGAGAATTTTTTTAATTCATAAATCATTTCATATTAATTAGTTCTTTACTACAATTCCATTAGCATATCCATATTGAATGGACATATATTTGGCAGTAACTCTTTTTTATACTGAATTGAATTACTGTATTTTATATAATACAATTACTGTATTAATAGCAATTTAAAGTAATAATGATTGTTCGGGCGAACTATCTCAACTCTATTTGCAAGATAATGAAATTTATAATTGTAGTAATACTAAAACTTATTACAACTTGTCGATCGATGATAATTTAAATTAAATAGCGTTTCAGCTTAATTAAGTTCAATGTCTTGCAGCAAAGTTCACCCCTCATCGTCCCCTTCGTCTTTAGCAGGAACTTGTATATACCTGGTGTCTGAAAATCTTTGAGTAAGGTTTATATTTTCGAGACGTCCTCATGATTCCCTGTAGGGGATTAGAGTTTAAAACAACAAGTTTTAAGTTTGGATTATCCTAAATTCGGATTTCCTGAAAAGATGGATATGCAAAAAGCTTTAAACTAATTGATAAGTACGAAAATAATATTAGAAAAATGTATCATAGTTTTTAAGGGCAGTGAGTTCATTTGTTAAAATAACATTTAATAAAACAAAATAAAACAAAAAGTCATACAGTACAAATTAGATAATGAATTAATTTGGGCAATTTACTTCTTTCAAATTTATATATTAAGAGTTTAGTTTTGATTTTATGACTGAAAACAGTCAAAAGATAACAAAATTGAACTTCCTTTTTTAATAAATACAACTACAAATAGTAATTATCTTTAAAATATAATTTAATAATTCAATCGTATAAGATACTTTTTACTGATTTTCACCCTTTAAATTCATTCATAATCAGAGGTGAATTTAATAAAATTAAACATGCTTAAACATAGTTACTTGTAATTAAGATTCACAAAGTTTAGTTTAAAAAATTTCTTTCTAGTCACAGTTTTGCACGTAATTTTTTTAATTTGATTCTGTTTTTTCTTCAATTCCAACACAAGCTCATCTTCCAGATTATAAATTAGGCTGATTTCCCTAACTGATATTCCAAAAGTCCGTTTCTTTCTCTATTAAAAAAAAATCTATATAACACTGCTAACGACTACGTTATAAAACTCCATTTTTCTTTCTGTGCCAATAATTTTTATCATCTGGCCTTTTCTTGCTTTTTCTTCATCGAAAAATATTATTTTTTCTTGTAGGTTTATCTATCGTCAGATCCTACATCTCCGGGACCTTTCTTCTGTTCCAATCCCTGTCAAAACATCTTCTTCTGTAAATCCTATCTGCTCTAGAATCAAAGATGAAACTTTCTTTACCTAGGGGTATTGTGTCTTTTTGCCTTCTCCATAACAATGGATTTACTTCACATATCTCTCCCTTCCTATCCTCTTTTGGTATCCATGTATTGTAAGGTTAGGTTAGGTTAGGTTAGGATATTTTGTTTTCGAAATAGTAGTTTTAATCTTTTCAAACTTTTCTTACGATCTTCGATAATTGATAAATTCTAAAATATATTTTAAGAACGTTCACTCATTTATTCAATTTCTACATGGTTCCCCATTACTGTTCTTTCTGCTGCATATAGTGCGATTCATATGGTAATAATATTTTTTAAATAAAAAAAACTCTTTTTAAATCTAATCAACAATCGTATTAAGATTAATAAAACCTGAAATCTAGTAACTCGTTAGTTTTCAATTTTTAATATCATATTTATTTAAAAAATCATAATTTACAGATCTTAAATTACCACTAGCAAGATAAAATAACGATACAAGCATTAGAATATAATATATACAGTACTTTAGATACTAAGTCTAAAACATTTTAAAATGAAAATATTTGGACGAGACCGTACAGAAACACTTTTTCCAAAGCCAATTCCAAGAGAATCTCATAATACTATAAAAAATTACCATATAAATCACAACTAACATTTTGTAAAGTGCACGGTAAACCTCGAGGAGTTATGTTTAGGCGTTGAGAAGATTCCCTTCTCTGCAATTCCAAAAAAATGCTTTATGCAGCTCTCTTAACGTTTATAAGGATCTAAAGCTAGCCTTGATATTTCCTTGATAGTTCCTCTGCTTCTAAAAAGAAAAACTTGTTATAAAATGTGTATTAGTTGTTTAAAATATGGAAACAATAACTTAAAAGATCTAACTGGTGAAATATTGACAGAGTATAAACTAATATTTAATCAGTTGCACTGTATAAATAGTTACTATAATACTTTTTTTTTATTTGTTCTTATCAGCAACTTACAGACATAAAAAATCTATAAATTATTTTATGATTGCATATCTTTTCTCTAAACTCTGATTTAGAATGTTATTTCCTCAGTTTCAGAGACAAATAATAAAGTTTGAAGCTGCCACATTTATATAAATAATGTAATCGAGTTTGAAAGTTATGATATTAATACTAAAACTTTTTTTAACTGATGAAATCCTGACGACTTTTCAACTAAACATTTCATATTTTAAATGCACCTTACACACTTATTTCAATTTTGTTTAAAGGAAAAAACCACCACTCTTATCAACGCTTACATAAACTAGGAGCATAGAATGCTCTTCAAAGTAAAACTAACAAACATAATTAAAAATGAAACAAAAACAGAAAATGTGAAGAAAATTAACAACAGTAAAACTAGTTAACAATCGTAAACTGTGATAAAGATTAACATACAACACAACTTAGGGGTACAAGGCTATAAAAAAGCCAAACAACACGTTATATAGGATGTCAAACTATAATCAAATACAACAATTAAATATTAAAGGGCTACAAAAGGGCCCTGCAAAATATTTAACAATGTGATTTTTTTATATAACTTCATAAACAACCTAAAATAAATATTAACGGGCTGTAAACGGGCACTGCAACAAACGATTCTAAATATGTAAAATTTTGCTAACAATATTCAGGCGACGTAAAAAGGACCATACCCCGATTGAAAATTGATATTATCCTACAAAATAGCCTGAATAGAATTAAATAGAAAATGTCCTACTCACTCCTCTTAGTGATACACAATCTAAAGATGTGCCTAACAGGTAGGACACTTCTACAGGATGGGCATTATGGTGGATTTCCGTGTTCCATCAGAAATCCATGGGTAATCATAGAATGACCGATAGTAATTTCACGAGGATGTTTTGTTTTTGAATGTACACATATTTAAGTTTAGGCGAGCTGATATTTTTAAACGATTACAATTTTACCATCTAGTGCATGAAGATACATTTTATTAGCTGTTTTTGCTTATTGAATGAATATGGTACTCTCATCAGCTGATACTTTTAAATAGCAAGTTTACGAGGATATTAGGTACACATATTTAACTACCGATCAGTTGAAATATTTAAACATTTCTCTTTTCCATATTTAGTGTATGAAGATACATTTCATTTGCTGTTATTGCTTAATAAATATTCAATTTTCAATCAGCTGATACTATAAATATCTAGTTTACGAATATATTATGCTTTTTTAATACACATATACAAATATCGCTCAGTTGATATTTTTAAACAATTATTTTTTTCCAATATTTAGTGTATGAAAATGTATTTTATTAGCTTTTGTTACATAATAAACATTCAACTTTCAATTAGCTGATATTTTTAAATAGCAAGTTTGTTTTGTTAATCACTTAAAAAGAGATTCAGCTTTCCTTGAAAGTTAAATTTGTTAGTGTTAGTACGTTTATTAGTGAAGAAAATAATAAAAGAACCATAAACGCTACATATGTAAACTATTGTTATTAGTATTTGATGTTTTTATTGATTCAATTCCTGAAATTAAAATACTAAATGATGTGTAAAATATGTTTTCAATAAATAATCATATTCTTTTATTAATAACCATTGCATAAAGACATGAATCTACTAATAATGTTCCACTATATATAAACGCAAAACTATCACTCAAACTATTATTTCAACAGAAACTGATTAAACTTCAAAGGATCTCAATCATCAGTTTAAATCAATATTTTCAAAATTGCTATCTTGAGGTTTTTTGGAACAGTTATGAACTCACAATATAACTTATATAACTATAAAAATTGATTTTCTGAAAAAAAAAAAAAAAAAAAAAAGGAAAAAAAAAATGCTCGTAAATTGAAATACCAAAAGGGCGACCATACATAAAAATTTATTCTCACAATGACGACAAAATAAAATTATTTTACATACAGCTAAGTACATCAAGAGAACATAATGAGCATCATCTATGTAAATTTCTTGGTAATGGCGTTATGGGGAAAAAACAATAATGGTTTGGTAAGATACCTTATTTCCTGCATTCTGTTTTAACAATTTCTATACAATTGTAGATAAATTCAGACTTGGAATATGTATAAAATTAATAGACCACGATTAAAAATTTGATATCATTCTAAAAACAATGCATTTATAAAAGATAGTGATTCTATTGACATGTACAAGGGAGAAGATGTACAACATTTTCAATATATAACATGGCGCCTATTAGAAATTATATGTTAAACATTTCATAAACATATTTTAAAAACCCATTCATAGAATGTCAAGTTTTCAAATTCCACATTAAAGTGGTCCGGAATTCTTAGCACAGATGCTGTAAAAGTCTTTATAGTGCTAGATAGGTTTTGGTAGCAATAAAAAAGATGTCATAGACGAAGTATAATAATGTCCCTAGTGAGCCATTAGGGCCGGCGCCTGAACGGACCACTCAATTTTACGATGGATGTTATAAAGATTATATTAAATCAATGCGCATTCAAGGTGTGGTCAAGACTTTGACCTGGAAGACAGGTGTGCGCACTGTTCGCGTTGGATGCAATCTCAATTTTCTTGTTGTTTTCTGGCATAGACAAGGTCTTATGCTATGTTATCAATTGTTACAAAACAATCCGTGAATAAATATTTTTAATATGACAATAAACGTTGACAAATTTGTATCTATTGTACGTTTTGTTTTGAAAATTTCAATATCGTTTATATTGTGTGTCATCTAACAATATTGATATATTGTCGATAATCAACCAATTCGGTTATACTTTACAGGACGCAAATTTCGTTTGGTATTTTTTTCCTGGTGAATCCCATGATTATCGATTTATTACTTCATATACTGATAACGATAATTTTCAAATAAAGGTAGCATAAATCTAATTCAAAAGGTATCAAAATCTGTTAAAAAACTAATTTTTTTAAATTTTGTATAGTATTTTTAATAAAAATTCTAACCAATGATTAGTAAAACAAAGCTGATATGCAACACTTTTTTTTAAAATTGTTGGAACATCTATTTCTTTTTTAAATATTGGTTAACCCCCAAACAAATACACTATATTTTTTTTATAAGAAATATATTACATCCATATACATAGGATGGTTTTGTTCCTATTTGTGCAATGACATAAATAAACTACGAAAAAGTTTTATTGTTGTAACATTATCTGATTTAGATCAATCTAAAATAATTAAATTCTTTTCATTGATATTCAGAAACATGATTATTATTAGAATTTAAAGAAGTTATTTTTTAAATTAAAAATTTAAACATTTTAACTAGTAGAAATAAAAATATATAATAATAAATAAATAAGTTTTATTATTGATTTCTTTAGGTTTTTCGAATATAATTGGTCTAAGATTTTCTATCATGGACAAAATATTTTATTATTACATATCAATAATAGTTTTTCTTACAATTGTTATTATTTCAAGAGAAATTTAGAAGAATTGAGACGATAAATTCATATCAAACCCATTCAAAACCAATATTATACCCTTAATAACTTAAGATATAAAAACTACATAAAACAAAATATAACTTTTGAAAATAATATCTGACGAAATAAAAATACTAAATTATACAAGAACAAAATAAAAAGGAGCGTATTGAGCTTCACGAAAATTTTTTAGCAAATTAATTTTAAAGTATTATTTATAAATTGTTTTAAAAATATCGACTGTAGAACTGACATTAAAATTTAACATTTTATAAACGTTGATATTTGATGGGACGGAGCGATGCACAGTTCCAAAATCAAGTCTCAACTCGCTTCTCAGTAACAAGGCTGAAACGTAAATTTATTATATTGAAACATTGTTTCTAATAACCCTGATTCATTTTTATTTGATTTGATTGGGATAATTAATCTTCATATTTTGTTAAAATTACAACGAAATTGGTCATCCGATATATTTAACTGATATCTCTGTAAGCAATGTCTTTTTTTTACTATTTTTGTAACAAATACTAATACAGTAATTACGTTTCTTTTATACTTAACTCAATTCTTTTTAAACTCTTTAACGCTCATTTTCGAAATCTAATTTTTTTAGTGTAATTTTTACAAGAATTACCCTCAAATTTTAAGTTACTGCGATTATGTTTTACATCCATAAATATATGTCAAAAACATCTTTAAAAAAATAATGTAATCTGAGAAATAAATATTTGTAAAACCAAAACCTTTTTCGGACTCAAAGTAAAAGAGAAAATACATATTACACTTCATTGATTTTAATTATTTCCAGTACGTTTTGTTCATATATTGGCAAAATAAACCAGTAAACGCTAAGAATATTTTAATAATTAAAATTTTAATTATGTTTTTCAGCTAAAGATTAATATAACTCTGTAAATTAAAATCATCTCCCAACCTTAAATAACGTCATTACGTAAGTTATAATGAACTGGGAAAAGGATAAGATTGTTCCTTTGAGTAAAAATTAGGCATTATTTTAAAATGTTTACAAATATTGTTTTCGTGTTTTAAAAATAACAAATAAAGATTGTTTTATGTAAAAGGAAGGTTCTTATTTTATTTTGTATTTATTTACAGTTTGTTAACTTATTTAAAGTGATTACAAAAATAGTCCACAATTTTTATTTCGTATAGAAATTATTTAAAATATTTATAAATTACGTGTCATTTTTTAACTAAATAAATTATACAAATAACTCACACAAATTCTTTTGTTAAATTCTACAATTCTAGAACTTATCAAAAGAATTTGCGTGTTTATTTGTATAACATGGAATTCTATCAAGTACCGTCGGTCATGAGTATAAACAAAATAAATTATTTTTAATTCACGTAGTACCCCACTGTACTGTATGTGTTGACTACGAGAATTAGGACCGTGTGGTGGTATAAGTGATAATTTCACTAGTGAGGAATTTATCCATCAGGGTTAAGTTCATGAAGGTCATCCACGACAAGAGTTAAACGCTAAGTAAACTCGGTAAACTAATGATTTTCTTTTGAAATCAAATTTTATTGATACCAACCGTTTTTCGGCATTGAAAATCATGAAGTCGCCCAGTCGTTTCTGTTGTAGTAGAAGAGATTACAAGGAGCTTTGTCTCGTTCTAAGAAATCAGCGTGATTTGTGTTTATGATATTAGCTTTCTATAACTGTCAGTATAGCGTTTATTAGTAAACTGTGTATTCGAAAACTCACAAATTAACTCTATGTAGCAAATTGTTAGCGTAGAAAAGGTGACGCGTTATAAATTTGAGCAGAAATGGTTATTCAGTTAGGAAGAGATGAGACATTACTTAACAGTATAATCATTAGTACAGATATTTATTTCAGGGAGTTAACACTCAAACACACAGAATCTGGTGCAACAAATATTTTGTGATCTCTAGAGCATGGATTTTGAAGTAAAATATTTTGATATTTTGTACCCTCCGCAATTTTTTTTCCCATTGGTCATCGAAAAGAACGCGGATTAATGAATTATTGAATGTGGAAGGAAATATCCTCTTTAGATAGTTACACGATGAAAACCGATTTGTACAATTTCATGTGCAGTAAAAAAGTGAACATCGAGAATTCAATAGATACAATTTCATGTCTAATAAGAAAGTTTCCCTCGAGATTTTACTAGATACAATTTGTCAATTATATGTTCAGAAAGAAAAAGTGTACCTCGAGATTTTACTAGATACAATTTCATGTCTAATAAGAAAGTTTCCCTCGAGATTTTACTAGATCCAATTTGTCAATTATATGTTCAGAAAGAAAAAGTGTACCTCGAGATTTTACTAGATACAATTTCATGTCTAATAAGAAAGTTTCCCTCGAGATTTTACTAGATCCAATTTGTCAATTATATGTTCAGAAAGAAAAAGTGTACCTCGAGATTTTACTAGATTCAATTTCATGTCTAATAACAAAGTGGACCTCGAGATTTTACTAGATCCAATTTGTCAATTATATGTTCAGAAAGAAAAAGTGGACCTCGAGATTTTACTAGATACAATTTCATGTCTAATAAGAAAGTTTCCCTCGAGATTTTACTAGATCCAATTTGTCAATTATATGTTCAGAAAGAAAAAGTGTACCTCGAGATTTTACTAGATACAATTTCATGTCTAATAACAAAGTGTACCTCGAGATTTTACTAGATCCAATTTGTCAATTATATGTTCAGAAAGAAAAAGTGGACCTCGAGATTTTACTAGATACAATTTCATGTCTAATAAGAAAGTGGACCTTGAGATTTTACTAGATCCAATTTGTCAATTATATGTTCAGAAAGAAAAAGTGGACCTCGAGATTTTACTAGATACAATTTCATGTCTAATAAGAAAGTGGACCTTGAGATTTTACTAGATCCAATTTGTCAATTATATGTTCAGAAAGAAAAAGTGGACCTCGAGATTTTACTAGATACAATTTCATGTCTAATAAGAAAGTGGACCTTGAGATTTTACTAGATCCAATTTGTCAATTATATGTTCAGAAAGAAAAAGTGGACCTCGAGATTTTACTAGATACAATTTCATGTCTAATAAGAAAGTGGACCTTGAGATTTTACCTAATCCATTTTGTACAATTTCATCTCCAGTAAGAAAATACACCTTGAAAAGAGTTTCACAAGTATTGAATTTTAGGTGTATTGAATTAAATGAAATCTACTTTTAAAAACTTGATTTATTTTTCTAAATATAGAGACTGTAAGACTTCTGAATAACATTCAATACAAATTGAGTTAAATAAATCAATAGCCAATTTAAAAACTCCTTTATTTAGCGTTTGGATTAATTAATATGAAACGTAAACTACGAGTAAGGAGCAGCTGTTTAGAGTTGTTGTAACTTTACAATAGTGGGGGTTAAATTATGTAAATTATGTACAAGGTTTTGAATAATAATATATAAAGTATTTTAAATTTTAATTGGAAAGGTCAAAATTATTTTTGTTTTAAAAGATGTTTTAATTATATTTGTTTATAATTATCATTGTTAAAGTATTTTTGTTGCAAACGATATTGAATTATCTCCCCTGGAAAAAGTCTTAAATAATCTATCCTTAAATGTTCTTGAATAAACTTTGTTTTTAATGCTTTTAATCATCTCTGTTGTAACGGTATTAACAAAGTATATCAATTAATCGATGTAAAACTGACAGACTGTCACGATAGAGCGCGAATTGTTTATGTGTTTCCTTTGGTTTCCCGATCTCGAATGTGATATGGATTGTCAATATCCGCAAAATGTTATTGGTCTCTCCATAACTAAGCTTGGATACAATAAAGCTATTTTAAAATTTCTAATTCCATCGTAACAATTTTAACCAAGTCAAACAAAAATAAAGGTAAATTTAAAAAGAAAACTCTGCTTCCAAAATCTGTTAATATTTGTTTTGTTTTTCTCTAATTATAAGGTTTTGATATTAATTATTTATTTAGTTAGTAAAAATGTTCTTATATTTTATCGAATATATCTGTATACGTAAATTAATTAAAATTTTAAAGGTGTAAGTAATTAATGTCATGTAATGTTGTAGAATTAGCAGCTGAAAAGTTAGTCTTCTTCTTCCTTCCTTGGTGCTGAAGCTTTGTAGCGTCGGAAGCACTCATAAACGCTCTTCAGTTTATCGTATTTTTAGCAACTTTCTTCATTTTCTTCCAAAATGCAATAACCAGTGATGTACTCAAAAGTCATTTACTTCTTTTCCCCGAAATATTTCCTTCCATCATTCTACTAATATGTTAGCTCATTATAATCTCTGAATTAGGGTCAGTAGCTTTCCCTTGTATTTTTATTTCACTGGTTAATTCTTGTTTTCTCTATAGTTTTTGTGAAATAAATCACTTCATCCTGAAGTGAAATAAATAAATTGGTATACTGATATCTATCTTTTGTCACCTTTCATTGTATAACGTATCTTGTAATAAGTTTTACTAGCTTTTGTATTCGTTTTTGTATTTCCAGATATTTTTTTGTGAAAATGGTTTCAAGATAATTAAACTTACACACTGTAGTTTTTAGCTCCTTATTTCTATACCTTTTATTTCCTGATTATGTTTTCTCACGGAAATAACTTTATTTTTTCTCTTTTTGAATCATTCTTTCTCCTTAGTTTATAAACTGATCTAATATTAAATCTACTAATTTATTTCTACAATTTATTATCTGCTAAAATGTTATCCCATACAAACAAACTTTTGAGCTAAAATCGGCTGTCGTTTTTAAATTGTCTATTTATTATTTTTTATGTGTTAAAAAACTTTGTTCGATAAAAGGTAATGTAACACATTTGAGAAAAAATCAAATCAAAAGTGTCATACACAGAGTTTCTAAATACACAAATACATAAATGTAAGGTGCCAAAAATGGCGGCAAATTATTTCCATGTGGTTAGAATCAAAAGGCATATCTTTGTTGAGGACTAAGACTTATTCCTATAACTAGGATTAAAATTACAAATACGTTAATAGTAGAAATACCTTAACTTATTGAGCACCCTGTACAGTTCCAGTAATAATAATAGTTATCAATGAAGGTATGCATTAGGTAAATTGCACAGCAGTAATTTGACTCGTGTTATCTAGCCACAGGGGTGTACCTTTGTGTACACAAGGTGTCCCTAACACAATACATAATTACAAATGTCCAGTGCTATATACACTTGTCGATTTACTTGTATGTCTCTAAGTCAACTCTAAATACTGCTATACTTTATTCATAGCAAAATAACAAGTTGTCATAAAATAGATGTAATTATATTTTAACAAATAAATTTATAAAGTAACCTTAAAGTGATGCATATTATACTTTTAATTTTAATATTATAAATATATGTTCATGAAAGTGGAAACTTATTGGGTATAAAAAAAATCCTTCCTTACATTTAATACAGGATATTAAATGCATTGTTGCTAAACATCCCTCTAGATATTGCTTGTTTAGATTTTCAAACTTCATCTAAACTAGATATTTATGACGTGTATCGTTAAAGAGATACCGAACATGGTATTAATAACAAGACAAGTGTATTTTTTCTATTAACTTTTCACAGACATTACTTACTTTAAAATAAATGTATATATTCAAATAACATAAATATATCCCTGCCGTATTTTTGGACGTATAATAAAATATATATTACAATGTAGTATCAAACCATCCATGTGGTATGTACAGCGAGCAAAGAAATCAGTTTAGACACTTGGTTCCAACTGAAACCCAACTATATGCACCAGACGATCTTCGGGAGTTTTCTTCAAAACCTAGTGCCCCAAAAAGGAAAATGGGTGGGGGGGAAGGAGTCGTATTGAAAAAAATTCAAATATAACCATACGTTAAATAATACAAAATTTTAAAGATCTTTCTAAAGCATATATTATTTTAAAAAGTTCCAACTGAATTAGTCTCTTTTCAAAATGGCGGTCATAATCGTACAAAATATTGGGTTTTGAAAGTTTATTTACCACTAAGCGCTGTTAATCTCAAACATTAAAATGTTACTAAACATTGCTGATGAGAAAAGTGATGTAAATGAAATCGGTAGAAAATAAATAAAAATTAGAGAAATTCAACTTTTATTATAACAAAAAAGAAGAAAATCGAACGGCACAAATGGTTCCTTCATAATGTTATAGTTTTCTTCAAAAACAACAACATATCTGAATGCATGTATTCATTTTCTCTTTTGCCTACAATTTTCAAACACCAAGCATAATAACTTTTGTATTTTACACCAGTGTTCTCGTGTTAAATTTTACAGAATGCAATGTGAATCTTTTTCTTAAAACTTACGAAACAGTTAAAATAATTGTAGATTTTCATCATAGGAATCCATGCTTATTACTGAGCATATTGGTTTAATAAAACAATAAAGTTGAAAGACGTGTTCAGAACACTGTTTGTTGAAAAAAGTCTAAATGCTATTGTTTGTTGACGTTAATCCCTGATAACGTTCGACTTAAAACCCAATGACGTAGTTACTTGCTATTTAATCCTACGCAATGTCAGTCTTCCTTCAACATCTTACATCTTGTTGTAACGGTAATTTATCTCTATTACTGTCATTATTTCTCTAGTATGTTTTAATAATGTATTAAATGGTGAAAAATAAATTATAAATAATATCTACAGTTACTTTAAGTGAATAAAAGAGCAAAATTACAATAATCCATTTTACCATCTCAGATTACATTTTAATAGTAAAACTAATATTTTACAAAGTATCTACAATACTTTTTTTTTTAATTTAAAATATCATTTATTATGAGAGACGCCTCTTTATCACAATCATCATGAAAAAAGATATAATCATTGTTGAGACTTATGAAAAACTTGCGTCGTAAAATCAAAATGTCTTTCCATATTTTTCAAAAAATTTGACTGTTGACTTCGTTATTAAAACGTATTTAAAAATCGATTTTACATTTAATTACTGGACAATTGAGGTCTTAGAAAAGCCTCAATTTTTGCATTTTTATGATAGCAACGTTAAAATGAAATAAGATGTTTGGACGAGAAAAAAGTTTTTTATTAGTGTTGAACGATTTGTTAAACACTCCTAATTTAATTTCACTGCATGTGAAAGTTCTAACTATAGTTTAAAACAGTTTAAATTTCCTCAATAACATTAACACACAATAAACAAACAGATATAACCAAACACAAACATAAAAGAGCCACCCAATAGGTTTCTAAACTGAAACAACACTGAAATAAAGCGGCGTTAAGAACCATGTTATACTGCTAGTGTTGATATAAAAACAAACGAAACGACACATTTCGTGTAAATGTACAGAAGTAAAGTCTATTTTATATTATACTTATGGCGGAGAATTAAGGATAACAAAGACATGTGTATTCACAAGTTGTATGAACAAATAGTTTCTTCTTAACGGTAAGTAATTCGGAACATTAAATTTGTATTATGAATATAACAAATCAATTGCTTAGTGCTATTATGCAATGTTCCTTTTAATATATTTTTTACTTCTAGTATACACATATTCATTTATATATGACTTTTAGCATTTATAGTTGTCGTATTCATCATGTATCTAGTTTTCCGTTTACACCTATCAGATTTATACCTAGTAGTATCACTATTTGGTATATATATTTATAAATGTTGTACATAATGTTACTTATGTAATTGTTTATAATTTTTAAAGTGTTTAGGCCACAAATTTATCGAAATAAAACAATACAATTTGAAATTTTAGAGTAAACTTTTCTTTCAAACTTACATTTTATGATTTATAACGACATTAATTACGATATATACCTGTTTATCTCAATACTTTATCTATAATGGAACAGGACATAGAAACCCAGAAAGTCATAAAAAATATGTGACAGCAAAATCACGCCCCCCTCAGCACCACCTCAACCTTTAGCATGAAATTAAATAGAGGCAAAATCTTTTGGGACAATTAATTACCACCTTGTTACCAGGGGACTTAAATTTAATAAAGGCGGAACCAAAATGGTAACAATGTTTGAAAAGAAAGATAAAAAAAGACAAAGACAAGTTTAATAATTAACAAGGCTCAAGTTTATTGAAAACAGAAAGAAATTTCGACGGTTCAGACTTTGTCATTTACAACAAAAGACATCCTGACACAAATCATCAGTAAAAAAAAAACTTATGATTAACAAGATCATAAATTGTAAAAGTTATAAGCCCTTAATTGTAACATATAATAATTTAGATAAAAAAAAAAATTAATCAACAGATTCTAAAAATTTATCCCCCCTTTTAATATATATATATATTTATAGTTACAAAAATTTAACAATAAAAAAAAAGACAATGAGCACAGCTTAATAATTCACAGAATTATAATTAATCAAAAAAAAGAATTATACGCCCTTAATGTAAAAGTATAATAATTTAAAAAAAAAATTAATCAAAAGATTCAAAAAACTTATCCCCCCCCCCTTTTTTAGTTTATAAGATGATAGTTTCTTTTTAAACAGTTACAGAATTTAACAAAATATAAACGAGCTTGATATTTTAAGTTCAAAAAAGATCATATCTATAGTTAAGATGTTTATCACTAAACTAAAGTTACATAATATAATTGGTTTGAAAATTTCTTAAAAACTATATTGGCCAATAAATTTATATATTTAAAAAAAGAAAAGAATTTAGAAGTTTGAAATTTTGTTAATTGACGTCAATTATTTTAATTTAGAAACTAACCTCTTGGAGGTTGTTAGGACCGAAAATTGCATGCAGGCTCCACCCAAGAAATTGTTATATAATTTATAAATAATTACACAAGTCTACATCTAGAAAATAGTTTTAAGGAACACATATTTGCGGAAGTAAATTTAGGCACATATACAATATGAGTTAGTTAAAGTTCTGTAAAGTCAGCTGTAAAAAGGGACATCACTTTTATGCACTTGAAAATCTGAAGTTATGTTATACAAAAAACGTGTTTTGCCAACAGGACGAAACTTGTTAGGATGTTTCGCTGGTTTGCGCAATGTGAGACAAGAATTTCTCTATTTCTCCTATTTCTTCTATTTCTTCTACCAGCATATTAGCTATGGCAAACAAAAAACACGTTTTTTTTTAAACGTCTGTGCAAAATCAGACATGTTGTAGCATTAATGTTCTTTATTGAAGAAAATATCTGGTTATTTGTCAAAATTAAAGTAAATTAATTGCATCACAGAAATTCGTTAAGATTGTAATTAAAAGCTTCTTAGATGATTATAATTTATTTATATATATATAGTTTTGTTTAAAAGAAAGCTTGTATAAGACTTGTAAGATTCTTCAAAAGTCTATAAAACGAAATTTTCTGATTTAGAAGAAATTTCTCTAATTGTTTTATATTTGACATGTTCAATAAGATATGCTGATCATTCAATGTTCAACATTAGTTTGCACTTATTTCACAAAATTGTTCAAAACTTAAAATGTGCCTTTACAAGGTTTTGTAAATGATGTTTTAAGAAAAGAAAATTTTTTTATAATCATTTAGTTTCAAAAGAAAATAGAATATTAAATAAAACATGAAATACATATTTTAAAGAATACATGATATTTAACAAATTATTTTAAAAAATTAACAAAATTTATAATATGACAAAATCTGTAAGGTTGAAGTACCTGGTTAATCCTGTCGCAGTTCACGTGAGCTTGTACCGAGAAAAATGATGATTTATTTTACATTTTAGAACGAGATTGTTTAAACTAAAGCGCACAAACTGTAAATTAGCATGATGTAGTATAAGACTTGTAAAATTTGAGAAAGAAAGAACTTTTGTTAACGGAGTAATGCAGAATGTAGACCATGTTGTTATCACATCTAGACTGTGGACGGGTATTAGGGAAGCTAGCTTGACCGGCGAATTGTACTTTGTATTCAGGTGTCAGGCGATGCTTGGTTTTGGAGAGGGCCGCCAGGTGCCAGCATCTGTCAAGGCTAAGCAAGTTGGATGTATATTTACGAATGTGTTTTTGAATGCTACAGCTCTCCCCCCCCGAAAGACGGCGTTAGAGTGGAATAGAGAAGGGGCCAGAAGGGCCTCCCGCAAAATTTTGAAAAAGGAGAGAGAGAGTGTGCGTGAAGGGGTAAAAAAAATTTCTCTCAGACAGGTGTTTTCGACCTCGAGACAAACAAAAACTTAAGACTAACATGCATAGCGAGTGCCACATTATCTATATGTAGTTCGACAGAACCGGTCAGTATACCTTCACCAAGATAAACAAACAAAGAACAAATACACCAAACTTAACTATTAAGGAAATGGACTCACTATGTCCTCGTCCGAAGACGTTATGGTGACGAAGAAACAGAAGAGTTCATGACGCTCTCTATATTCTCGTCGCATCGATTACACCCGCGGAGTGCTCGATGTTAAGATATGTCTAGATAGGGAAACATGTCAGGTACATGTAGCGGCCATTGCCGTAAATTGGAACCTCATAGTTGATCAGAATATGGGTTGAAAAGCGTCAAGTCCGGGGAACAGTGAGATATATCACTGGACAAGGAAAATCAATATCTCTTCGCCTGCAAACATCTATACAGATTACGGCACGGAGGGGCTCTAGGAGAGCTCAGCCCACCGATGCCCAAACATACAGATGTGCCTTTGGCTTAGAGGAAATACGGCTTGGTTCCGTATTTTATTATGTTCTGCAGTGCATAGAAAGAAGACTACCAGATGACAATTTGTGCGGGCCAAGAAAGATCAGATAGAAAATTAAATCGTAAAGGAGAAGGTTCTAGAAATTTGTTAATATTTAATTTATATGATGAGGTTTGAGTTGCTCGACGTGTGCTTTTTTAATAAAACGAGGTGAATTGGCGAAAGAAAGCGCAACGGTAACTGGAGTAAGAAAATCGATGATCCGGAAGGGACCTGACCATCGAGGCATCAATTTAGCAGCTCGCTTGTCTATGGCAGAGCTAAGAGGGTGTGTTTTACACCAGACAAGATCGTTGATTTTATACAGATGAGGCTTCCTGAATTTGTTATAGGTCTTTTCGGCCTTTTGGTGCGCTTTCATTATATTGTCTTTGGCCTGGCGCCAAACTTGTGATGGATTAGTATTAGGTTTTGGAAGGAGATCGTGTATGTTCCAGCTGAGACTCAGTGGTGTATTGGGGAGAAAATTAAAAAGAATGCTAAAAGGTGTTGCTTTAAGAGTCTCATGATGTGCGAAATTGAAAGCCAGCTGAAGCCAGCAAAGGGAGTCGTCCCAAGAGGATTGATTTTTGGAGTGATAGGCGATAAGGGCTGCCTTAAGGTTTCGGTTAAGTCTTTCCGCATTATTAGGTTGGGGGTGATAAGGAGATAAAGTTGCATGCTTAATACCGCGAGAAAAACAAAAGTTGCGGAAGACATGTGATACAAAACATTGTGCATTGTCAGAGATTATTATTTTTGGAAAACCGAAATTTTGAAAAATGTTTTGGCTTAAGGCCTTAATTGTACTGTGGGAAGTTGCATCTCTGACGGGCATGAGCCAGGTGAATTTTGAGAACTGGTCAACTGCGACCAATATCATGTTGTAGCCCTGTTTTGTCCTAGGAAGCTGTCCGACGTAGTCGATGTGTAATTTTTCCATGGGACGATTGGGAACCGTTGAGGCAAGGTATCCTAATTTGGAGTTGTGAGCAGGTTTGCTTACAGCGCACACCGAACAAGCTCGCACTTTAGAGGTGACATCCTGTTTTAAAGTTGGCCAATAAAAATTCTCCTTTACCTTAAACAAAGTTTTAAGTACTCCAAGATGACCACCCACAACGGAGTCGTGATGGTAATTAATCACCAGGTCGACTAAGGACTGAGGTAAATAAATTCTGGTGGGCTTTTCCAGATGATTTTTCAGGCAGAGTACACCTTTACTTAAACAGTACTTCTCTGAAGAGATGTTCTGTTCAAGGTCGGCAATGATATTTTTCAAAATAGGGTCGGCCTTTTGATGAGTCTGGATGTCATGAAAAGCTAGAGGAAAATTTGTGAGGAGACTGGTACACGAAAAGGTGACATTTTCTTCGTTGAAATTTTCCGGTTCAAACATGCGCGAGAGGGAGTCTGCTATGATGTTCTGAGTTCCTCTTATGTGCGCTACCTTAAATTTCAATGAAGTCAACTTGGCAATCCATCGGCCTAATTTACCAAGTTGACGAGGACGTGCTAAAAGCCAAGAAAGGGCTTGGTTGTCGGTTTCTAATAGGAATTCCCGATGTTCTAGATATTGCCTAAATTTCTCTACTCCAAAAACTACTGCTAGGCATTCGGCTTCATATGCAGATGAGGCTTTTCTTTCTGCAGGTGTTAAAGTACGTGAAGCGTACGCTATGGGCTGGCGTGAGCCGTCAATTTCTTGGAGTAGAACTGCTCCAAGGGCCACCGAGCTCGCATCCGTTTGCAGGATGAATGGTTTGGCGAAATCGGCCATCCGGAGAACCGGAGGCTGTGTTATTGCCTCCCGAAGATGTTTAAAAGCTTTCTCTTGTTCAGCTTGCCAAGAGAATTTTTGGCCCTTCCTCCGAAGCAGATTTAGAGGCGCAGCGTGCTCCGCGAAATTTGGAATGAATTTAGCAAAGAAGTTGACCATTCCAATAAATCTGGAAACGGCCTTAGGGTTCTTGGGTTGCGGAAAATTTCTAATTGCTTTTGTTCTAGATGGGTCGATTTGCACGCCACGAGAAGAAACTAGGTGTCCTAAAAAGCTTATCTCATTCACAGCGAAACGGACCTTATCTGGGTTAACAGTCAGGCCAGCCCGCCGCAAACGAGTAAGGACTTCCCGAAGATGTTTTTGATGCTCTTCCCAAGTTTTGGAGTAGATGACTAGGTCATCCAGATAATTAAAAATGAATTTGAATTTGATGTCATGGAAAACCTGATCCAAGAGTCTGGTAAGCACTTGGGCACCAGTACAGAGTCCAAAAGGGACTCGAGTAAACTGATAAAGCATCCAAGGAGTACAAAAGCTGGTAATTTGTTTGGACTTTTGAGACAAAGGGATTTGATGATAAGCTGAATTAAGATCGAAAACTGTGAAATATTTGGCACCGACAAACCAGTTAAAACTTTGATGTAAGTTAGGTAGCGGCACCGCTTCGACGACGATGTTTTGATTGAGCCTCCGATAATCAATCACCATCCTTGTTTTCTTTTCGGGGTGTTGAACCAGAAAAACAGGGGATGCATATGCGGACCGGCTGGGTTCTACTACTCCTGAATCTAACAATTCGTTGATGTGTTCGCGGAGGTATTCCATTTTGGGAGGTGCCAATTGGTATGGAGAACACTTGACCGGAGTGTTGTCCTTCAGTTGAATATCGTATTCAACTAGATGTGTTAAACCTAACCTTTTTGTGAGTACCTGAGGAAAATCATTAATTATTTTTTGAATGGTGTTTTTATCGTTCTTTTGAAGATGACCTAAAGGATCAGGAGCAGTAGATTCAGATGTTGTGGACACTATAGGTTTATACGCAGAATTACGGAAATTACATAGAGGAAAAACAATAGACCTTGAAAATTTAAAATAGAAGTTTTTTGCTGAAAGATCAAGTACCAGTCCCGTTTTAGATATGAAATCTGACCCGAGGATCAGAGGACACGACAACTTATGCGCCACCAGAAAATCCACATTCCAACTACAATGTTCCATTTTAAGATGAAGACGACAAGAGTAGGAAATGGGCAACCTTTTTCCAGAAGCCGTGACACAATCAGCCTTCACCCTGGTTATGGATTTAAATGCCTTGGTGTTTTTTAATTTCTTAAAAAGGGCTTTAGAAATGACGCATCTTACTGAACCGGAGTCCAGCAGAGCCTTAACTTTAATTTGCCCAAAAGCTACTTCCACCAAAGGCAAAAACTGATCGTTCAGACCCCTAGATTTAAGAGAGATATTGTTTTTTTTTTTTTGAAGTTTGCAGTTGGAAAGCTTAGAGCTGGAATAGGTTTGCCTAGGCCTATTCCGTAGAGAGAAGAATTTACAACCCCAGATATAATGACCGGGTATGCCACAATTATAACAAATGGGAGTAAAGTAATTTTGAATTCTATTGCCGAAATTGTTTCTTCTTTGATAGGACATTGAGTTTAAATTTTGAAAAGATGGTTTATTAAAGAAATGTGGTTTCAGGTTATGTTTAAATCCGAAGTGGTTGGTTTTTGAACGGGAGGCTGGCCTGGAGCTACCAACTAGACTCCAAACCTGCCTCCGTTTTTTGGAGGATATTGCCTTGTTGGAGGCCGGTTCCGACATTCCGGGCTTCTATGTCCCGGCTGTCCGCAACTGTAACAGACCACGGGTCTCGTAGGTCTAAACTCAGGACTTGTAACTTCGGGTCTCTTTAATGGAGCCCTTTGCCTGTCAGTATACATTACATTGTTGACATGTGCGCAGAGTCTATCTAAGTCTGCAAAGTTTTTTGGTTTGGCAACAAAGACTAGGCAGTTGCGGACTTCCGGAGACAGTCCCTCCAGAATGACGTCCGTGACCTCCAATTCGGACTTATCTAAATTTAAAGTTTCTGCAGCCTCTTTAATTTGATTAACAAAAATGTGCACCGCCTCGTTAGTCTTCTGGGGCCTATAAAATAACTCCTGCACTAGAGAAGCCAACCTTTTCGAAGGTATGAAGAGACTTAAGGCCTCTTTGTGAAAAGTCTTAAATGTCTGATGTCTAATCAGACATGAATTTAAAGGGCCCTGAGCATAGGGCATCAGAACATTATTAATGTTTAAAGCTACGTCCGGGTAAGTTTTGACTATTTTTAAAGAAATTTTAAAAAAATTTAATAATTTGTCAAGGTCGAACCCATCTGTCTGAGGAATTGTCTTAATTATTTGTTCGGCAGGATGACTTAATTTTCCGTATAAGGAAATGTATTGACAGCCTTTCGAACTGCTAGGTGTGGTTTGCTGAGCGTCAGCCTGCGGCGTGTCCGCAAGGAGATTTGGCCCATTAGACCGAGATGGCTCTGCAGAGCTGGCTTTAGTGGTTCCCCCAGAGGGCGTTAGCGGGATGCTTACGTTTAGTTTTAGAGGAGCAACGGTTTGCTCAAAGGCTTTAAATTTTTCTTTGAGCGTAGCGAAATTGTTATGTAGTTCGGCCAGATCCCGTGGCACATTGTTGTCTGCTACTTTTAGTTGTTCAGTATGCACCCGATTTAGGAACTCTAGCCGTCTTCCGAAGACGTTTATGCGCGCACGAACACGAATCATTTTGATTCCTCTTTCGGAATCGAGGTTCTCCAGGTCGTCTTGCAAGACAAACAAGGAGTTCCGGGCTAACGCTATCTGTTGCAAGAGGATGTCTTCGGTGAAGTTTCCCATTTCGGGCTCGACGCTGTTCTGCAGAAGGGACCTAAGAGAGGTTCGCATTTTAGCTACAATGTCTTTTTCACCACCTCTAGCTACTACCTCAAAAGCAAGCTCGGTATTCTTTAACGAGTCCACTAATCGCAGCAAATCCACTGCCATCTTAACCGTTGCTGATAATTATTAAAAAAAATAAACCAAGTAATTTAAATAAAAAAATTTCTTTTAAGATGATGCAAAAAAAAAGAAAGAGCCAGAGAAAGACTCAAGAATTATATGTAGTGTAGTTGTTGTGTATATATGTGTGTGTGTAAGTATGAATTGATACAGACAAGCGAAAGAAAACTCGAGAAAATTTTGAAGGAAATTTTTGAATTTTTTTTTGTTTTTTTTTGTTTTTAACTATTTTTGGATTTTATTATTTATTTAATTTTTTTTTTTTGGATTCCCGAATGAGCCCGCTGTCTGGATCAAATTCAGTGAATGACTAGTGTGCAGTGTATGTAAATATATATATATAAAAAAAAATATTTAAGCAGACAAAATAATAAAAAAAAAAATTTTATCGAAATTGGTTTAGAAGTTTTTGTGTAAGTGTTTATAAAATAAATAAATAATAAAAAAGAGACTATAGATTTATAGAGATTTAAATATTTAAACTAAATAAAAAAATTTCATCAGCAACAGTTGTGCAGTATTTGAAAAAGCTGCAAAACATAAAAATGAGCCTTGTTTAACAAAGAAAATTTTGAATTTAAATTTAGATAGTTCCAATGCAAAATTTTGAAAATTAACTAGGGTTCCAGAATTTAAAATTAACCACGCTCTGCTACCAGAAACATGTTACCAGGGGACTTAAATTTAATAAAGGCGGAACCAAAATGGTAACAATGTTTGAAAAGAAAGATAAAAAAAGACAAAGACAAGTTTAATAATTAACAAGGCTCAAGTTTATTGAAAACAGAAAGAAATTTCGACGGTTCAGACTTTGTCATTTACAACAAAAGACATCCTGACACAAATCATCAGTAAAAAAAAAACTTATGATTAACAAGATCATAAATTGTAAAAGTTATAAGCCCTTAATTGTAACATATAATAATTTAGATAAAAAAAAAAATTAATCAACAGATTCTAAAAATTTATCCCCCCTTTTAATATATATATATATTTATAGTTACAAAAATTTAACAATAAAAAAAAAGACAATGAGCACAGCTTAATAATTCACAGAATTATAATTAATCAAAAAAAAGAATTATACGCCCTTAATGTAAAAGTATAATAATTTAAAAAAAAAAATTAATCAAAAGATTCAAAAAACTTATCCCCCCCCCTTTTTTAGTTTATAAGATGATAGTTTCTTTTTAAACAGTTACAGAATTTAACAAAATATAAACGAGCTTGATATTTTAAGTTCAAAAAAGATCATATCTATAGTTAAGATGTTTATCACTAAACTAAAGTTACATAATATAATTGGTTTGAAAATTTCTTAAAAACTATATTGGCCAATAAATTTATATATTTAAAAAAAGAAAAGAATTTAGAAGTTTGAAATTTTGTTAATTGACGTCAATTATTTTAATTTAGAAACTAACCTCTTGGAGGTTGTTAGGACCGAAAATTGCATGCAGGCTCCACCCAAGAAATTGTTATATAATTTATAAATAATTACACAAGTCTACATCTAGAAAATAGTTTTAAGGAACACATATTTGCGGAAGTAAATTTAGGCACATATACAATATGAGTTAGTTAAAGTTCTGTAAAGTCAGCTGTAAAAAGGGACATCACTTTTATGCACTTGAAAATCTGAAGTTATGTTATACAAAAAACGTGTTTTGCCAACAGGACGAAACTTGTTAGGATGTTTCGCTGGTTTGCGCAATGTGAGACAAGAATTTCTCTATTTCTCCTATTTCTTCTATTTCTTCTACCAGCATATTAGCTATGGCAAACAAAAAACACGTTTTTTTTTAAACGTCTGTGCAAAATCAGACATGTTGTAGCATTAATGTTCTTTATTGAAGAAAATATCTGGTTATTTGTCAAAATTAAAGTAAATTAATTGCATCACAGAAATTCGTTAAGATTGTAATTAAAAGCTTCTTAGATGATTATAATTTATTTATATATATATAGTTTTGTTTAAAAGAAAGCTTGTATAAGACTTGTAAGATTCTTCAAAAGTCTATAAAACGAAATTTTCTGATTTAGAAGAAATTTCTCTAATTGTTTTATATTTGACATGTTCAATAAGATATGCTGATCATTCAATGTTCAACATTAGTTTGCACTTATTTCACAAAATTGTTCAAAACTTAAAATGTGCCTTTACAAGGTTTTGTAAATGATGTTTTAAGAAAAGAAAATTTTTTTATAATCATTTAGTTTCAAAAGAAAATAGAATATTAAATAAAACATGAAATACATATTTTAAAGAATACATGATATTTAACAAATTATTTTAAAAAATTAACAAAATTTATAATATGACAAAATCTGTAAGGTTGAAGTACCTGGTTAATCCTGTCGCAGTTCACGTGAGCTTGTACCGAGAAAAATGATGATTTATTTTACATTTTAGAACGAGATTGTTTAAACTAAAGCGCACAAACTGTAAATTAGCATGATGTAGTATAAGACTTGTAAAATTTGAGAAAGAAAGAACTTTTGTTAACGGAGTAATGCAGAATGTAGACCATGTTGTTATCACATCTAGACTGTGGACGGGTATTAGGGAAGCTAGCTTGACCGGCGAATTGTACTTTGTATTCAGGTGTCAGGCGATGCTTGGTTTTGGAGAGGGCCGCCAGGTGCCAGCATCTGTCAAGGCTAAGCAAGTTGGATGTATATTTACGAATGTGTTTTTGAATGCTACAACCTGAAGTTTTTTGTTTTTGATAGTTTGGAATTTGGAACCTCCTCTTAATAGGTTAAATTTCGGAGGTAAAAATTTTCAAATACAAACTCCTATTTTAGGACATTTCATAAAATGCTATCAAATACAAACTCCTATCTTAGGACATAAAATGCTAATATAAATGTTTTCTTGAAGTATTGTATGTATAATCCTAATTAAAATGGCGTCTCAAAATGTTTTTGAGACTTTTTTTTTACACAATCGCTAAATATGTGAAATAAGAAGAATTAACTGTATTTACAATATATGCTAGACTAATCTTAAAGCAGAATTCCACTTTGAACTGAATTTTACCTGTTCCACAAAAGTATGGTACTTTTGGTCACACCCAAAATACAAAAAAAAAAAGAACCACATAGTGTGACATATAAAATGTAATGCCTTTTAAGACAAAATATTGACACCAACAAATATCACTTTAAACTCTATTACAAATTTTTAATCAAAATGTATTTAACTTTTTTTAAATCTTATATTTTTACAATTAGTATGAGAGTTGCATTTCGTATTCACAGTTCATTTGTTGTGTGTATTTAAATTAAGTGTTTAAACGTAATGTTACTCTCGAGAATACTAACTGTAAAAAGGCAATACAATTGTATAAGTAAAATTGTTTTATAAGTGTTACCTGAAGATGGGCGAATGGCCGAAACCACGGCCGTAAGGATATTATTTCTACGATAGAACAAGGATTAGTCTGACATACCAAATAAGGTAAAAATAACACTATTTAATAGTTTTACACTAATCCATAGGTTAAAATCATGGAATTTAAAATACATGTCGACAAACACATTGTATTACGAGTTATAGAAACATATTTTTTTCTATAAACATAAACATAAATTTGTTGTTCGTAAATGACAAATAAATTTTTAACCTTACATATGATTGTGTATTAAAGTAAATTTCGTATTTTTACTTTTTATACCAGTTATTTATTTCCATTTCGAGAGCAGTAATATTGACTTTACGATTAATTTTGCTATCCTTTTTCATACACCAAGCGCCTAAGACTGAGTGAAAAATGCAAAATAAACATGTTTTTTTTTTGTGTATCCTGCAATGTATTATATTCAATACATTACCTAGAAGTTCGTCAGTTCTTAATCCTAAAATAATGAATGAAATAATAATTATAAGGGTTTATACATTAAAAATTAAAATAAATTTACAAACAGAAAAAAAGGTTTTATTACGGGAAAACAAGTTTCATAATATAAAATAATATATCCGTAAAAAAAAATTTACCTCATTCACAATTTAAAAATGCCACACTGATGTTTTGTCTATTTTGTTTGTATGTGATATTTATTGAATTCTTAAGAGTAACCCATTTAATTTAACTTTATAACTTCATTAGATAATAATATTGTTTAAATCTTAATAGCCTACTACAATATTGCTAGAATATTTTTCGAATGATATTAAAATAAAGGAAATTCAAAGAGAGCACTTAGAAAAATTTCCACTATTTAATGAGTCCTGCCTATCATGTTTCGCCAGTAAAGGTATTTACGAGTAAACTTAACAGAGACGAATGAAAAATATTAGAAAACAAAATTAAATTTAGCTCATCCCATCATGATATTGTAAATTTATATCAAATAAAATAAACAATGTATGTGCAACTTTTGTTGAGCAAACGTTTTCCCTCAATTTTTATACTTGGAAATTTACATAATCCTTGAATAAAGGTGTATATTAGAGTGAGGTGCTAATGATTTATTAATTCCCTGCTACACGTGACTTATTTTTCATTCAAAACTGGTGCCTTAGCCAGATCTACTCTTTAAAGAACATACGTAAGAAATATAGTAATTTGTCGATATTTCACAGTTATTACGTCAATTATAATACGAGGAAAAGGAAACTGGCAAATTAAGGATAATTTAAACAAGATAAAGACCAAACACTAACATTGTGACGATATATTTTTAAATAAATATTGGAATTGACACTGATCAGATAATATTTTCTTCTTATGTATGTAAACAACAACAACTTTAAATAATTAAATTTGTTCTCGCTTATTGAATCATGGAACCATATTTTACGGTTTCCCAGGAAAATACAAATTTAAAAAATAAACTGACGAATTACATTCAAAATATCTCTCTCTCTCTCTCTCTCGCTCTCTCTCTCTCTCTCTCTCTCTCTCTCTCTCTCTCTTCTCTCTCTCTCTCTCTCTCTCTCTCTCTCTCTCTCTCTCTCTCTCTCTCTCTC